>JBAMBP010002303.1:0-260620 GCA_037044515.1 Phortica magna
CCAGCAACAACGGGATAATGAGTTAGCACTACATTCGGGGGGTTGCGGCGTATGTTGCAACCCAGCTGGTCGAGGCCATCGATTTATTGCTCTGGTCTTTATGTGCCTGCTTGGCTTTGGCTCTTACTTTTGCTACGATAATCCTGCGGCTTTGCAGGCGGATTTCAAGAAAGAACTCAACCTCACTTCTACAGAGTTCACGCTTATCTACTCGATCTATTCGTGGCCAAACGTTGTGCTTTGTTTTGTGGGCGGATTTCTAATTGATCGCGTGTTTGGCATTCGACTCGGCACGATTATCTATTTACTGATTGTCGTCATTGGTCAACTTATATTCGCTAGTGGAGGTATTTTAGACGCATTCTGGCTAATCATATTAGGACGCTTTGTATTCGGCATTGGTGCCGAATCCTTAGCAGTAGCTCAAAACAATTATGCTGTGAGCTGGTTCAAAGGAAAGGAGCTGAATATGGTATTTGGATTGCAGCTGTCATTTGCACGTTTCGGTAGTACCGTTAATTTTTGGGTCATGAAACCAATATACGAATATGTGAGCACCTTCTATGGACATGGCCACACATCTATTGGTGTCGTACTGCTATTGGCTGCTACCACCTGCCTCATGTCACTGATCTGCGCTCTCGTTTTGTGTTGGATGGATAAGCGTGCTGAACGCATATTGCAACGCAACAGCAATCCAAGTGGCGAAGTTGCCAAGTTGAGTGACGTATTTTCATTCAAACCTTCATTTTGGATGGTGTCGATTGTGTGTGTAGCGTATTATGTCGCCATTTTTCCATTTATTGCAATCGGACAAGGCTTTTTCATGGAACGTTTTCACTATACAGCGGAAGAAGCAAACAGTGTAGATGCCATTGTCTACTTGATATCGGCTGGCGCATCTCCCGTCTTTGGATTCATAATCGATAAAACTGGACGAAATGTTGCATGGGTATTTGGCGCCACAACTACAACTATTCTGGCACACCTTCTGCTAACATTCACTCAGCTTAATCCTTATGTTGGCATGGTTATCATGGGCTTATCCTATTCGATGTTAGCAGCTAGTTTGTGGCCACTCGTTGCGCTTATTATACCCGAATACCAACTTGGCACAGCCTATGGATTCTGCCAGTCAGTGCAGAATTTGGGATTAGCTACTATTACTATAGTTGCTGGCATGATTGTAGATAAGAGCGGCGGCAGTCATCTGTGGGTGCAACTATTCTTCATGGGCTGGCTGACTATTGCGCTTATAGCGACAGGAGTTATCTGGGGCTATGATAAGAAGCATCGCGGCAATCTCAATATGTCGCCAGCACAACGCGCTCAATTTGTGCCTGGCAACTATGAACATTTCGAATAAAGCAGCGTGAAGAAAAAAAAAAAAAAAAACAGGAATAAAAAGTGAAAAGCATTTGCTTCTGGCAGTGTATATCTGATATGTTGGATTTGAACTTGTGATGTTGAGCGTACCTTTGTCGCAAATTGGTATTTTATTAGTTTTCAAATAATTGATAAAGTTATGAAAAGATCTGAATGTATTTTATGCTATGTATTTTATAGATCAATTTTATATATGTGTATGTTTTGTAGCTTAAGTTCCGAGTTCTAGCTGCTTGATTTACAAAACGATGTTAAAAAATAAATAATGTTAAATTACCTCGAAATTTGATTCCTTAGTTTTTATTACAACGACACCGATTAACTAATTAATGGCAGCTTACATTTAAAGCTAAATGATTATCAAATCAGTACGTCGCTCTAGCACTTCCATGCATATGCGTGGCTGTAAAAACAACAGGCCCAATTCTTTCAGCGGTTTTTGGTCTACCAAGTGACTCGTAGATGAATGTTCTTTGCTAAGTATTTCATGCAGCAAAAGCGCAGTACCACGTGCCGCGTTTAATAGTTTATTCGAGTCATGAATCCTGTGAGTGGAAAAGATTTTATATAAGCAAAGATCAAAATTGCTTAATAATTACACTTACTTCTTAAATAGCAAATCGGGCCTCATACTGTATTGGCCAAAAAGCGCAAAAAGGTTGCGTGTCATATCATAATTAAATTGTGCTGCAGCAGCTGGCGTGAATTTCGTATTCATAATCATGCTGTCAAGCATAAAATCATCAATTTGACGGGCAAGCAAGCGAAGTGTCCGATTGAATAAATTATCAGACAGTTCACGTTCAAGGTTATGCAATAGGGTGACAAGGACCTGAAACATTTCACCAGCGCTGGGTGAAAGTATAAAAGGTTCTTTGCTGCTCTGTTCAGGCATTGTAGACCAAGCGTCTCGTCGATAGCTCATCGATTTTGCTTTAACTTCGTTGATTGCTTTCGTTGCTAAGTTTTTAAGCAGTTGTCGTGTCCAATGTTCCAGTTCGTTTACAGAATTTTCAAATACAGAGTTTATCTCTAATGCACTTGGTCCAGCCAGCGCCGCATGCAAATGCAAATAGTGTACATTTTCACCCCACTCGCGCAGAACCATTGTTATGTAATTAATAGCATTAAGTATTGGTATGCTGGTAACAACACCGCTACTGTGTAATTGTACAAGTCGACGGCGGAAACTGTCAATAAGCTCTAATTGCAGCGATAGAAATTGTAGCTGATGTCCGGGCTGTATTAGTGAATAATATCGATCTTTAATTGCATCCAGCAGACGCATAAACTGATCAGCACATTTTGGTATCTTTAGGTCATCATCGAAGACATTTGGATCTATGAGTTCCCATGGATTTTCCGATTGTAAAATATCATCCATTTTCTCAGCACAAACTGGAAAAATGTGAAACACATGGATATATGACAGTATAGGAAAAATATTCAATTATACATACAGCGTTCTTCAAGCGATATCCACTTTAACAAATACATTGGCTGTGTGATGATCGAAATAGCGCTAGGAAAACTTGCTGGATAACCAAATGTATCGCGTAGTTCAGATTCAAATGCCAATGTTTCATCTAGGAGATGAGCAAACAAATTCTCATCACTGCTAATTTGTTCGATATCAACTGCCAGTTTCTCGATAGTCAATTGCACCAGACCACGGATAAACTCCAACTGCAAGATTTTCATTTCAAAAGAATTATTAATTAATATGAAAAATCATGCGAAATTGGGCATATTCTTACTCACCCTCAGATTGAAATCTAATTTACCCGCCTTTATTGCTGATGGCTGGAATGTTTTACCAACAAAGAAATGAGTCTCCTTGCCCCAGTTCAGAATTTGCGTAAAGAACCATTCGGGCTTATCCAATCGATTTGTTTGCTTTGTGCCCGAAAAATGATACATAAATCGTTGTCTATATGGAGCCAACAGCAGCTTAGAAACTTGACTAAGAGGTTGACAGAAAATACTGGATGTAATGCTGTCTAACGGCTCTAACTCTTCCGTAGGCGATTTCAGTAGAAACATGTATTCTGCCAGTAACTGTGCCTTGTCAGTATCGCGAGTCGGTGAGTAGTTCAGCGCTGGCTGTTCTTTTTGTGCCCAATGCATATTTTTTAATACAGTCTCAAACTCATTGGAAAATCGTTGTATGAGTAATGTGTACCAATAGCTAGCTGTCCGTACCGCAAATGTCTTAAGGGCACCAGCTTCAAGTGCACTGAGCCGACCTATAACGCTGTGTTCGGTGTCATTTTGCTCATACAACGTCAGGTAAATATTGACCATTTTAGCTTCATCTTTGCCATTGATAGCGCTTTTCAATGACGCACTAATCTCTTGTATGTCCTGCATAATTCGAAGATATTGTGCTGTGCACTGCAGTCGACGTACTTGAGTCAGGTCATCTTTTACACTATCGATTGCTTTTGTTGATTCGGCAATTCTACATTTCAGTTTTTGACTAAACTGAGATAGTTTTTCCATTTCAAAATCAAAGCTTTCGGCAGCTTGTTGCTGGCACTGAAAAGCCGATTTATAGCTGGAGATGTTCCGCTCATCCTCATAGTTTAACTGTATTTAATCCAAATCGGCTTTTAATTTAGCACCAGGTAATTTATAATAAGTCACATCTCACCCTGCTGGCAATATTCTGCAGTCGATCTTTGTAGTGGTCCACCAACAGTGACGCTCGTTGCAGCCTGGTGAAATCCTTCCCGATCTCTGTATTTATACGCGCTATCACACGGTCTCCTACTTTGCTATTAGCTATCATTTTAGGTCAACAAATTAAAACATATATGGGAAAAATAAAATAAACGAAACCACGTCGACGTCAGCGACTGTTGATGTTGTCATTCCGGTCAGCTGTTCATCAAGAGTGTCCATGCTTTTTTGTTTCTTTGCAGCACTACACAATACACTTTGCAGCACTGTCGGCTTGTTTAAAACCAACGGCAGGTGTTTCAAAGGACGCGCTTCTGATAATGTGAAGAATTTTGCATTTCTTAAAACTTTTCTAAAAGCAAAACAAAAATGTTCACACCAAAGCAAAAACAACTCAATAACATGTCCAGGAACGACTCGCCGCGCACGCCTATGAGTTTTAGCCGTGAACTTCGTCAGGTGCTGCAGGAGCGTAACTTGTTAACAGCTAAAACACGAACCAAGGGTAAACAATTATAATTAAATGTATAAGTAATAAATTATTAACCATTAATTTGAACGACAGTTTGCTCCATGCTTAGCAGTAGTCCTTTGAGCTCGCCAAATCCAGAACAAGGCAAACGTAAAATGTTCCGATTGCAAGCCATCGAAGAAATTATCAGTTCTGAGCGATCATACTTAGCGCAATTGGAAGTTCTAATGACTTATTTTGTGCAACCGTTGAAAACACAAGCCATTTTGGATGATGCCAGTCATACAACCCTTTTTGGTCAGATCGAAATGATACACAATTTAAATGGTGAATTTCTGCGTGAGCTTGAAGCCAATATGGAGAACATTGCGCCAGCCTTCCTAAAAATGGCACCCTTTTTTAAACTGTACTCAGTCTACGCATTCGATTATCGCAGTGGATTGTTTATGCTACAGGATTTAACTAGTAAAAATGCTGTTTTTCGCAAATTTCTCGAACTAACGGAAAGCCGTCCAGAGGTGCAGCGCAAATTAAACTCACTGATGATTGTGCCTATTCAACGCGTACCAAGGTACAAGTTACTGCTCGAACAAGTCTTATTGTATACAAGCCCTGCGGATGAAGACTATAAAGCACTTAAAGAGTCAGTTAAGCAGATCGAAGCCACAGCCTCACATATCAACACTTGCGTGGAGGATCAAGAGGTTACCCAGTACTTAATTAATTTACAAAATTCTCTTGTGAATCGCACTCCCAATATTGTAAAGCCATCACGACGGGTTATTAAGGAGGGCATTCTAAGTAAGATCACACGAAACGGTAGCGAGATCAAACGGTATTGCGTACTTATGTCTGATATATTTATGTACTGTAAAATATTGAAGGAGCGAGGGCCGAACACAGTTGTTGATAATTCGTTAGAGTGCTGTTGTATCTTTCCTCTGAAAAAGTGTAAAGTCTACGAAATGTTGCCAGGAAAGTTTAAGCTCTCCTGCCAAGGTGACGGAATAATACTAGGCACAACTGATTTGCAGTTAGGACGGACTTGGGTTGCATTCATACGAGATGCCATTGAATTGCACATACAATGCCGAAAAACTTTGCGCAAAGAATCAAGTAAGCGAACCCCAATTAGAAAGAAGGACATAAAGAAGTTCGATGAAGATTATGTTCTGAGTCCCAACAAGAGGAAATGTGTAAGTTTTGTATACAAAATTGTTGAATTAAAAAAAAACTTAATCAAATGCTTTAATTTTAGGAGTACGAAACTGTTTTTCGTAATAAGAATCGCAGCACCGATTCCGAGGAGGAAATTGATGATGAATCTGCTGCGCACACATGCTTTCCACGCAAACGCAAGGTACCGAGCGCTACACGCAAAAATCTCGAGGCCTATAATTTGCCGAAGCCGAAACCGTTAAAGAATATTAAACGGCCTGCTGTGCCACCACCTCCTCCACCTCCCCCACCAGGCTATTTGAATAATAATAAACCGACTGAAACAACCTCCGTTATGTTACGTCATGTAGAAAAAAATGAGACTGGCAGCAAAGAGAACCGCTTCTCAAAGCTGTACAAAATGATAACCAACGAAAAGGTGCCCAAAGTGCGAGGCATACTAAAACGCACACAACCAACAAGTTCCGAATCTCAAGAAAATACAATTGCTGAACACGATCCCACTTACGGTTTCGCCAGTCGTTATTCAGACTCAAAGTCATATTTTCGAGCGCACAACGTGGACAACACTATACCGACAGCGATCAGACGGGAGGATATATTCAGTGCGGAAGCTGAATTGGGCAACGGAAATTTTCGAGATGTGCTCTATCCTTTGCGTTTGAGCGGTGGCAGCCAAAAAAATGGTTCTGCTGGTTGGTCAGTGCCAACATCGCGTAATAAAGAAAATTCGCCGCCACAAAAGAAACGGGTGAAATTCGATGAGACCCTCGACACGGTCGCCTCGCCAGTGCCGCAACCATTTGTTTTTCCACGTGCAGCTGGTTCAAACGAACCTAAGAACACACTGCGAGATCGTATTTATGATTTTTTTGCAAATCTTTTCTAAAATTCATTTAACACATACAATTTTTATTTAAAATTTTGAACACATCATAATAAATGCACTACCAGGCATGCACACATCTAACTAAACATATCTCTGGTTCTAAGATCATCTACGCGTTCCATAAACGTCTTTATAGCACGTTCCGAAACTTCCTCATCCCACTTACCATTCTCCTTGAAATGGGAACCAATTATTACGGCATTAGCCTTTGAAAAATATTTACTTATATTTTCTGTAGTTACGCCAGAACCAATCAAGAGTGGTGCATTGACTTTGCCTGACAATAAATCTAAATCTTTCGGACTCGTTTCATGGCCGGTAGTCTCACCTGTGATAATAATACCATCTGTGCGAAAGAACTCTGCTGCCTTAGCGGTGCCCAGCAGATCAACATCCGCTGTTATGGCATGTGCACTGTGTTTTTTCTTAAGATCGGTGAAAATAAGTACTTTCTCAGCATCGATTTGGCGTCGGTACCGCAGTAAGCCACCTGCGCATGCATCCGTGTAACCTTCGTCTGCCACATGACCAAACACGAAGCCTTCGGCGCGTATAAATTGTAAACCACTGGCTTTAGCCACTGCAAGTGATTGGCGATTACCATGTGCCAGTATTTGAATGCCGCATGGCGTTTCCTTTGGTATATTCTCGCGCACAGACTGCGAGAGACGCGTCATGCAGGCAATAGTCTCTGGACCCAAATGTCTTTCAGGCACATAAGGTATGTCATGCATATTCTCAATAAGCACGGCATCGAGTTTGTATTTCTTATAAATTTCCGATTCATATATGGCCTTCTCGATTGTATTTTTCCATTTCCCGGCATATTTTGGAGTGCCTGTGTTGAGTTACTTGATACAAAGTCTTAACGGCTTTAAGTTGTCATTAGCACTTACCCGGCAAAGCATCCACATGTATCATTCCAATAATTTTGCATTTTGCATCACCGAAAGTGCATGCAAATCGCCTCATTTTATAATTTTTTTTTAAATTTTGTTTTTAATTTTTTTTTGGATTTTTTAGTTCACCGGAATTTTCTATTCATATTTTTGAATGTTTTCGCATGAAAGTCGATGAATTCTGTGCCCGTGTGATGCATTGACGTTGTTTGTCAAACCAAATGTCAATGCTGCCTCAACTGAGAAAGACGAGGCACATGTGGTACCGGCTGATGACAGCGTTGCTGATCGCATTATTCAACCGATCAAGGCGGGTGTTGTTGCATAAATGAATGACCCACAAAGCCGCTTTGTTTCCAAATTGGCCATTTTCTGCCTGTTTTTTGCCATTTTTCAGATTTAACAGCCATTAAAAATATCTCACAGCCGACAGCCAAAATTGTGGACATTTTTCAATATTCACTAACTAACGTTCCAATCAAAGTTATTATTATTGACATTTGACATTGTATTTGTTATAATATTCAAATCAAAAATCAAAAATTGTTATAATATTCGCGTGAGCACAAAACCCAATTTAAATTTTCGGATGGCGCAAAACGAATTTACTGACAGAAACGCAAACGAGTCCAAGAAGTGGCATATTGACGCTGATGGCCGAGCTGTGATGGGAAAGAAGCAGAAAAGGCTGCGCACATATCGCCATGAAATCCACCGCGATATACGCCAAGCCAATGCATCAACAAACGTTTCAACAACGAAGTGACACAAACAGCAATGAGTGCGCACTTGTCTGCACTAAATACATTGCGACATAGGCGAAATTTAACAGGAAATTCAGTTAACCTAGTTGTTAACTGAAACCGTGTCAAAGACTCATAAT
Organism: Phortica magna; assembly: GCA_037044515.1. Taxonomy (NCBI): domain Eukaryota; kingdom Metazoa; phylum Arthropoda; class Insecta; order Diptera; family Drosophilidae; genus Phortica; species Phortica magna. The sequence goes on from JBAMBP010002303.1 coordinate 8,391, forward strand.
AATTAGAAATACAAGTAATAGAGTTGCCACATCTGGTTCATGACGGACAATAATACAAAACAAAAATAAATACAAATACGCTACACAGCGATCTATCGTGGCTGCCAACTTAATTAACTCAAAATGAAATGTTTCCGTTAGGAATTTTTGAAAAACGCAAAAAAATTATATATTGTTGAAAAGTTTTCCAAGAACACAATTTTCTCGTTTCATTTGATTATTTAGTTATAGGAAATATGTATTTCCTACAAATTTAAATTAGTTAGACTTGTTGCTATTTTACATGGAAATATATGGCTACTTTTTCTGGTCATTCGATATTGGCCCCACTTTGTGAAAAGCTGCTACGCCCTTTGTCGCCAATTATATTTAATAGACATAAAACAACACAGCACAAATGTAGCGCAACACAACATGTTGGCATTCTTATCAATGCTCTGGTATATGTTGTCATCCTACTCCACCTCATTGCAATACAATTAGAAATTCAATAAAAAAAAATAAACAACAAAACAAAAAAAAATGAAACTTTTTGAAATTGCAAAATAAAGGGCTTTTGTGTTTGCATTGTTACACATGACAACACGCACACAGAGACAGAGGAACGTACACGCACACGTTTTGTCCTTGAGTTTGATTTGCTTTTTGTACTTGTGCCTTGTCAATGGATGCTGGTTGTATAGTTACAATATTGCCGGCGGGTAGCGCGGCAGAGTGTGTATGACATTGTTTCAATTATTGTTGTCCTTGTCTTTGTCGATTTAGCAGTTGTTGTTGTTGTTGTTTTTGTTTTTGATGCTGGTCATTGTTTGCTCACAGTAATTGTGCCAGTAAGTGTTTGCGTGCGTGTGTGTGTGTGCTTTTTTGTTTGTTTATTTAACACATATGCAACAATTGTTTGCCTGTTGCTCGCACCATCATTTTGTCGCTTGCGCTCGCTATTTTAATAATGTTTACATATTGATAAAAATCGCTTTGTTTCTTAATTGGATACTCATGCACGCACTCAACGCTACAAGCGTATTTATTTTACAAATTTCTTTTTTTTAATTTCTATTGCTCACACCAGATGCAAACACACACAAGAACATTTTTTGCATTGCCATATTGAAATAAATTACTTTGTCAGCATTTGAACATGGAAATTATGCTGACGCGACGTCGTTGCTTCTATTTATCATAAATACAAGTACCGTTAAGTTTGGCAAAGGTAAAGGAACTCTCAGCCGGGAAACTCTTTTGCATACTCTTTGGCGCCTATTTAAAGCATGCCAAGGTCGCGTTGAACGTGTTGCGATAAATTTTGTTGACGCCTCAGTTTATTTAACGTTTTTTTGTTTTTGCCTGAGGCATTTTTTAAACTTTGCGTGCTTGGCGCGCCTCTGTCTGTCGTCGGCAGAGTCAATATGACACACACGTAAGCTGCCTTGATCGATGAACTGAAATTGTTAGCAATGATAAGCCAAAGAAATGGAGGAGGAATAAAAAGTCGCGCATCTTTCATATGATTGCATGCATTTTCGCAATTTTCATTAAATTTATTGCATAATTGCATTTACTTACGTAATTAAAACACTCAAATGGCAAATCAAATGGCAAATTTATAAAATTTTGACACGCAGTCGATCAATGCCGACCGCACAAGACGCAACACAAGACATAACAACAACAACAACAGCGGCAACAACTTGCCAAACGTGCAAAATGGTAATATATAAAATGGCGTCTATGCCAAGTGTTTGATAAAGAGTTGTGGCGCATGTTTGTGCATGTCGTCTAAGCGAAAAGTTCGCCAGACAGTCATTTAGGTGTGAAAATATAATTTATGATGCGTTTCGATTAGTCGCAGACTTGTTTCTTTTGCCAACAATACTGAAAGTAACAACAATCTGTCCTTACCCCACCGCCACAATCGCCATCACCCACACAAACAGCTGAAGGCATAGGGAAGTGAAAGGTAAGGCAACTTTGCTGTCACTTTGCGTTGTAGTTTTGCGTAAACGCTGATTACTTGTCAAATAAATGTCAAGTGGTTTGGGCCAAGTTACGCTAATGGCACGTCGTCGTTTCAAAGTCTGGTTTGGCTTGCCTTGGCTTGGTTTGGTCTGCCATTGACAGCGACACAAAGTTGGCAAATTAAACATTTTTGTTTAATTTAAAGTTTGTTTGTTTGCAAATGCGGTCGTAAAACCTTTAATCATGTAATGAATTCAAGTAGAATTTAAGTCTTAATATGTGTTGTGTTTAATTGCCACTTGCTTTGTATTACTCAAGTATTACAAATATTTTCAATACAAGTCTTAAATGCTTAAATCGTCTTATGTAATTAACAAAAACCAAACACACAAAACTGTAATTAACTATTTTACTCGCATGCTTCATGCCTCTATGCGTCCTCAAACTAATCAAGAGTAAAGTACTTTATATGCTTTCGGACAAACATACAAACACACCCACCCACACATACATGCGTATGACCACTTAACTCAGAGCTTTCAAAATCAAAGTGTACAAGAGAATTTCCTGCATTTTCCGGCGCTTCCTTCCAACCGCTCTCATTGTCCTTGTCTCATTTCATATACAAACATGCGTGTGGGGTCGTTCGGCGCACATGTGTGCGAGTGCAACATAATGTTTAACACAGGTGTTAAAGTCGTGCACATGTGCACAGTGCGCAGACAGACAGACAGAAAAAGAGACTTGTTGCACTTTGCTATAACACAAACACGATAAATAAGTAATTTGTTGTTGTTTGTGTGCCAAAGCAAAGCTTATCCTCTTAAATGTTGCTTAGGCGTTGCCTACTTTTAGGCTTTGCTGTTAATGGCAGTGATTAATGCTTTGAAAATGATACATGCCGCGTTGGCTTCGACGCTTTTAACTTTAAACTAACAACTAAGAGAACAATAAATCCTTAAAATATTTGAAAGCTTGAGACTTTCTTGTGCTTATTGTATAAATATTTTATTCAATGTCATAAACAAAACTTTGTAGACTTAATGACGAAAATTCAAAACATTCTGCCACTTCTCATATAACTTGGACATCAGATAAGCAAACTTTATATTTTTAATAACGCCAATGCATCAAAAGAAATGATGAGCTTTAAAAACAACAATTTTATAAATATCGATTGTGTCAAACTGATAAACAAACTTAATAACATCATTTACTTGGCCAATACAAATTGCCTAGGTACACGTAGTAACATGAATAAAAACAACAACAACAACAACAGCAAATATAACAAGTTTCGTCTTTGCCACAAAAAACATGACTCTTTAATTAAAGACTCAGGAGAATTGTCTCTGACAGCAAGCAAACAAATGCGCGAGAATGAGACCTTTGGCCTTTGGTGTAAATGCGGTCACACCCCGAAAGCACGACCGACCGACTGAACGAAGTAATGAATGAATGAAGGAATGAAGGTAGGAAGGAATAAAGTAACGAAAATGCGTGTAAACAATTTAATATTAAAAGATTTTCAAATTACTAACGGCAAACAAATAGAGGTAAAATTACCGCCCGACTCGACCTTAAATGAATGGAATGGAAAGTGTACTTTGCCAACTTTAAGTGGGAAGTAAAACAAGAAGCTTTTGTGCAAGCGGGGCTGGGCGGCTGACAGACAATTTAAAGTGAAATAAGAAATTGTAACAGACAACAAAAACAACAACAAGGAACAGCATAAAAGAACTTCAACTTTATCGCGCCGCTTAATCATGAATAAATATGGCCAAATCGCAATCGCTGTTGACTCTCGACTGTCGACTGACGACTCATGGCTGTCATGGCAATAATTGTCGTCGTTGTTGTCGACGACGACGATCTCATGCTGTGCCGCCTAGTCGTCTGCCTTGACTGCCGCAGTTGCCGCAGTTGCCGCCCGCTGAATCAGACGACACTTCAAAGCAAACTTCATTGATGTCCTTTTTCGCTCATATTGTTCGCTCTAACAAAACTTTGGCTTACCTTCTGTCACTCACTTTGTCTGTCGGTCGTTCGTTTGGTCGGTCTTTCTGTCGGCATGTCTGTTCAGCTCTCTGCTTGTCTCACAGTCAGCTTTATTTATGTGCGCTTTGATAATTTCGTTTTCAATTTCACTTCCGCTTTATTTGCCTTTGCTTTGCTGCCTTCACTTGTCGTGCCGTGCCGTGCTCTGACGTGTCGTATCGTGTTCGTTGGCCATCGTCATTTTGTCTGTCGATTTTTTAAATTTTCTACCAGTTTTTGGATTTCTCGTTTTCGACGTTATCGCTTCGTACCCTTGGCATAAGCAAAGTAAAGCAAAGCAAGGCAAAAAAAAAACGCCATTCATTGTAATAAAATACAAAAGGCGGCGATAAGATTGCGTGAAAAGTTTGCTTCGCCCACGTTTGTTACACTTTTCTTGTGCTTGCCAACCGTTTTGTATTACGAAATGAAGGCATAATTAGTGAAAGTGATTTGTGTCACTGACATAATGCGCGTTGCGACACGTCACTTTTTTCTATCTGTATCTGTATCTGTTTCTGTTATATTTGTATCTGTGTAACGCCTTCGCCTTCACCTTCGCCACTTGCCACTCGCCAATCGACGCTAATTGCTTGGATTTCTGGCCAACTGACGCTCGCTCTCGCTCCCTCACTTTATTTCGCTCGTATTGCCTCCTTCGGCCATATCAATTTGTTTCTGGTCAGTTTTGTTTCAGTCTTTGTTAAACGGCAACGCGTCAATTTCGTGTTTTTTTGCAATTTAGTTGTGTTTTATTGTTGTCGTGGATTTATGTTAATTTCGCTCGTACCCAAATGTAATCTATTTGCAGTTGTGTAACTTCTTCTTCGTCCGTCCGTACTCAACTTGCTAAACTTGCTCATTCAAATTCTTGTGCGTTTTTGTGTTTGTGTTCATTTATATTTCTGCCTGACATACTTGCATGCAAAGCGTATTGTTACACATCGCCCCACATTGCTCCCCTTCTAGCATTGCTCTTTGCTACAGTGAGTGAGTGGACACTTTGGCTTATGCAGTAATGCAAAGCGTACACTGTAAATTGTTTTGAGTAAAGTTAAATATGTCGCCGAAAGTTAATAAGCTCATTTCTTAACCACAACGTATGTTACATGGAGACATTTGTAACATACGTCAGGCTAGCGTTCAGCTTAGCAAACGCAACAACGATGAATGCATGTAAAATAACAGACAACGTTTGTGTACAACTTTATTATTAACTTAACGCATGTGATATGGTGACGCATGAAACATACATCAATCTAGCTTTAAAAAATAGCGTCAATTGTGAGTTGATGTGTTTTTTGTGCATGTTTTTCTACAAAATTCTTTTACAGTGTAAGCTCAGCATAAGCAAGTCTGCCTTAAGTCAACCAATAAAATGCTATGCAACGATTCTTGGTAGCAAACAAGAATTGTAATCTTTGCTGTTGTTGTTGTTGCTGTTATGTCATCATTTGCCAAGCGTGTTGTAACTTGCAGCCAAACACATGGCGACGTGCTCAAGTGTGCAAGCGAAACAGTCATTTTGCGGTTGCCGTCAGCTGCTCATGTCCTTAAGGTCGCACACATCCCAACCGTTTGTCCATTCAAGCTTTCATATTTATGTTATTTCCTTATAGAATTCATTGTATTTTTTTTTTATCACTTCATTTGAACGATTTAACTAATTGCATGCGCTTTGTGGTCAAGTAAAGTCTTCTAATTAAATTTGTAAAAGTGCCTTAAGCTCTTTCTATCTCTCTTTGCTTTCGCACACTACCTCACACTTTCTAGCTGTTGCTGGCGACTTATCTTAAAAAAAAAGAAGAGATTTCATGAAACTTTTTAAATCCTTTTTGAAATTTAATTCAATGTTTCTTCATGCTTGCGGCAAACTTGCACTCAAATTCATGCCAATCCAATACGCACGTTAGAAGTAAAGAATAAACAGAGAAAAATATAAAAAAATTCTGATTCTGAAAGAAAAACTTTTATCAGCAGGAAAAACACCTGAATGTGCAATCAAAAAAAAAGGAAAGAAATAAAGAAAGTTGAAGAACGAAAAAAAAAAGAAAAGAATGCAAAAGAATGTTTAAGAAAGAAGCATTGCCAGCAAACTTAAGCAGCTTAATTTGATAACCAACAACAACAAGTGTAACAACAAAAACGAGCAGCAGAAGACCAACTACGGTGTTTGAGTCAGTCGGTAATGGCAACGCAACAACAACAACAACAACAAAAAAAGATGAGCTTTGCTGCAACTGAATTTTGAATGTCAGATAAGATTGCTACTGTTGTTCTTGTTGTTGGTGTAAGTATTGTTGTTGTTGTAGCATGTCAGCCGTGGTGCGAAATTTGAAGCAATTTTACGCAATTTGAATACACAAGGCAAGTCATGCAAGAAGTGTCCTTGAATACACTACACTCAACATGTGAACAGAAGCAGATGTCTGTATGTGCGTGCGTGTGTGTGTGTGTGTGTGGGGGTGGGCGTTACTATTGTTGCAGACCAACAAAAATGAAAATTGAAATTGTGTTATTGACGTGCAACAGTTTTATATTCGCAACAAATACAAAGGATTTACATGTGCAAAACATCAATCACAGTTGCATGTGTATACACTAATTGGCACATGGCCTTTCATGGCCTATACATGTGATTAATAATAGCATGTTGTTGTTGCTGTTGCTATTGTGAACTTTGAAACTAACCAAGAAGGTCAAACGAAGTTACAATTACAGAAGGACAACTGGTGCATCATTTATGTAAACGTTGCTTTGCTATGCTTCGACGTTTTTAAGTCGCATTAAAGTGATGAGTTTTAATACAAAAATTACACGCTTCAAAAAAGATGGAAAATTTCAACAGAAAGCAAAATGCAACTTAACTAAACTCAACATCAAAAATAAGTTGAAAAAGTTACAAAGCGCAAATAAATGCCATAATCCCAGGCATGCCTGCGTGCGTTTCGTTGCGTACGTGTTGCCAGCAAACCGTTATGTAGGTCACTCACACACACACACACACATATATATATATATAAATTTAGAGTAGCACAAATATGCTTAAACAAATAAAGTAAGCAAGAAAAAGAAGATTGCAAAGAAATGCTAAGCAAAAACGCACAAATAGCAAAAATCGCAGTCGGCGTAATCTTAAACGTTTTGTCACAGCATGCCAAACATGCCACTCAGCCAACGACTTACTCACCAACTCGCCGACCCATTCACTCACTCATTGGCCCATACGCACAGTTTGTCAGTCTGTTAGCCTACTTTAAAGGCAATAGAAGTAGTAAAAGAAGTAGAAGAAGCACACAAGTCGGCCACTTGTAAGCGGAAGTCCTTTGCACGGGCATAAGCATGTCTGTCTGTCTGTTTGTGCGTGGGAGTTTGAAGTTCGATTGCTGCATATTTTCAGTCATTGCTGCCACCGCTGCTGCTGCTAAAGACAACAACAACAATAGCACAACACCGCCAAAACAGACGCAACATGTAAAGCCTGCCGTCGTCGTTCAACGCTCGTGTGCGATGTTTTGCCCAAAGTTGCTGAGCGCAAAAGTTTTGTTGCGCTGCGAGCGAGCTTTTGCTACATCAAAATAGCTTTCCGTGCGTGTTTTTGCCGCGCTCCGCTTAACCTTCATCTTGAACTTCATTGCTTTGATGCGATGTTTTTCTTCCAGTTGTCGTTGTTGTTTGTGTTTTAGTGTTTCTTTGCCTACAACAAAAACAAATGCAACAGGAGGGTGCTCATTCATTCATTGAAACGCTCATGCCAATAACAATTGCACATGGCACTGAGAGAAACGTGGGTTTTTTATTGTTGCGCTTGCAAGTATGCTACAATATTTATGCTGAGCAGGTTAGTAGAATGAAGCAGTGAAGGTTAATAAAATGTTAGGAAGTAATAATTGCAACAAATAAATATTTTTGATTTTAAATAAATAAAAAAATTATTAAGTAGAAAATTCCCACATTTAATTTAAAATAAAAAAATTCTCATCATTTGATAAACAATAAAAATATATAGAAATACATTATATTTTTCTTTTAAAATATGTTTTGGTTATAAAAATTACTTTGGCGCTCAATGTGTAATTCAAACTTAGTGCGCGCCGATTAACTTTTGCCAAGTCGCTTTCGCTCTCTTTCACACAGTTAAACTTGCATTACTTCAGTAAAACATCGCACGCGAAGTATTTATACTCTTTTACGCTCAAACATTCGTACATTTGCTCTCCCATATTCCAATACAACAACACGCTGTGGTGCACACACACAAATACACACACATACACACGCACGACAGTGAAGACAACGACAACGTTATCAAATGCTGGAAGCATGAACCAAATGCTACAAAGGACGCACATTAAGGATAACACAGGAGCACTAGTTTATAAGGTGAAACACGAAACTGGAGCAGCTCAGTTCGCAGTTGGCCATCGGCGCGAAAGGTATTCGAGAAAAAAAAATCGACAAGCGCAGAAAACAAAACCAACAAAATCAACAAACAAACAACATATAACAAACAAAGCCGTAGAAACAAATGTACATAGAGTGATAAACACACGCACACACACACACACACACACACACATGTGCACAGTAGTCACAAGCGGAATGCAATAGGCAGAAAAAAACGGTTTGTAGAAGAAAGGAAGTTATAAGAATTTGAATTATGCATGAATTGTAAATTTGAATACAATAAAGTGTAAAAAAGGGATTGATTCACAAAGAGCGGCAAAGCAAAAGTGACAAAGTAATTTTTTCAAATGCAAATTTTGTGCAATTAACACAAGTAGCAAAGCGAAAATAAGACTACAAAAACAAAGTGCTTAAAAAAACAATAAACAGCAATTTTTGTGTTACAATTAATGAAACATGCTTTGCGCGCCTGAGGAACATTAAGACATGCACGAATAATTCGACTTGTTTCACTTTGTCTTTTAAAGCAATTTTCAACTTGATTTTGCATTTAAAGCGCAATTGAGCTTGAGCAATTGAGTCTGTGTGTGTGTGCAAACGGAAGTTGAGTAGACAAACAATGTTAGTCCCTTGTGTCTTGTGTGTGCGGCTGTGCTGTGCATGTCTGTGCGTGTGTGTGTGACAATTGCTTCCGCTATGCTGCACATTATTGCAAACTGTTGCTTGTGCATTTTTATGATTATTGCGAGCAATGAAATAAAAAGCACAATAAGAGAGGCAAATGGCAGTAAAAAAAAAATAAACAACAGCAATTGTTGCACATATGCGACAATTGGCAAAAGTTGCTACAACAAAACAACAGCAAAAACAACGAACGAACCATTGAAATCAACAGCAGCCGCCGAACTAACAAGCCAACCAAACAAGCCAACCAACGAACCAACCAACCAACAAGTAAAAGAGTTTTTCGCAAATGCAGCCTTGGGGTATGCAATAGTTTTTGGCTTTGTTTCAATGCTGCTGCTGTTGCTGCTGTCGCTGTTGTTGCTCTTGTTGTGTTTGCCATGCTGCCTTTATAAATTGTGTCGCGTCTTTGCGCTTCACTTGCGCCGCTCTGCTCATGCAATCCACAAGCGAGTTGGCAAATAAACTGTTGCTTTTCTGTTCGAAAAAAGAACTTTGCACATAAATTTCGAAATATTCACTTTTATCTTTTAAATTGTTTGCATTAATGATTTCGCTTTCAATTAAATTAAACTTTATTTGTCATTTTGCGTTGTTGTGTCTTCTGTTTAAGCGCATGAAAAAAAAGAAGTAAGGAAATCTGTAATTGAATTTAATGCTGTGTTGACTGCAAGCCACAAAACCGAAACCGAACTGTTGACCAAAAAATACGTACGCGTAACGTAAAGTAAAGCAACGTAACGCAGCGCAACGTGTCGTGAAAATACAAATGTATAAATATAAATTGAAAAAGGATTTAAATCCTGTAATTTTTTTTGTGCGCATTGTTTACAGGTAAGTCCTTTTTATAGCTTAAAAAAAAGAAGGATTTAATTTAAAATGTATTTTATTTAAAAGGCAAAAGTTACGCATTGATTGATTAATGCAACTTTTGTTCTTACTTTTATTATTATTGTATAGTTTATTTATGCATTTATTTATTTCTTTATGCATAAATTTCAATTGTTGAAGTTATTAAATATGCGTCGATAAATACAAGTAGTTATGAGCTTATCACATTTGCCGTGTGTGAGCATGAGTGTGGGAAATCTCGCAGCTGTTTTAACAGCATATATGGTTGTCATCAGTTTTGTTTGCTGTTTGACAGCAAAATTGTTATTAACTGTCAAAATGTGTCAACAAATGTTACGGTAAACAAATTAATGAAAACGATAGAGAGATAAGCACTTGACAACTAAAAATGTAAAATAATATCTCAAAATAACTATTCCGCAGAAAAGGAAATTACTTCTAACAGCTCTACCTCTACTACTCTAGCTCTACTGCTCTAACTCTACCAAATTAAAAAATACTCTATATGAAACTTGACTTATAAGTTAATTACTTGTTGATCGTCACTGGCTGGGAGCTTGAGTCTCTATAGTCATGCTCTTCCTAGCCTATCGTCTATCTCTCAAGCCACTCTAATTACTCTAGCTCTACTGTACCTCTACTAATTTAATAAAATCTTCATAGTAAACTTGCATTATGAATTAATTTCTTGTTGATCAGTGAGGATCTTTCTTGCCGATGATAAGACGCTTAGATATGCGAACCACCAATTTTGGGCAGAGTATTTTTTATTATCTAGAAAATATCTGTTGCCTCGCCTGATACCATGTTTGTGGTATTCGTTGCTGTGATTTATGGCTTGGATACATGATATGTTGCAATGTGTTTATTTCATAAGTTTTTGAATATTCTAATGATTACTATAAGACCTCTCATTGGCTTGAAGTGCGAATTCAATTTGATTGCCAACCAGTGTCATAACAAACTCAATTAGCAGCTCTCTTTTTTTTTTATTTTGTATAAGGAATTTGCTACTTATTTTCACAAAACAAGCAAGAGCAGTTAGGGTAACAATAACAGCAATAACAACAACAACAACAACTTTGCATTCCACATATTTGGCTAATGAAGTCTTGCTCAGAGCAACAACAACAACTAAGTTCAGTTACATGAAACATTCCATGAAATGCGTTAATTAAATTTATACACACATGGCAAAACAACATTTTATAACCCAACGGCAGTCAATCATACACACACACACACATACACACATACATTACATTATATGCAAAGAAATTTTTGTACGGAAACTTTTTATGTGCGATGACATGTAAAAAATTAGAAAATAATCAAGAGAGAAATTTACAGGCGTCTCATAAAATCAAGTGTACTTTGTTGTTATTTTGAGATTTTTTTTTTTTTAATTTCTTAGGCATACATGAACGTAATTAATGTAAAATTGTTGTCAGCCAAGTTGTTTCAACTCTTAGACGGTATGGGACAACAGTGCGTATGCGCGATAAATAAAATAATGTAGATTTCAGTATTCAAACAATAAATAATTCATGCTTTTGCCTATTGTAAGTAATCATAATTAAAAGACAAACAGAAATAAAGTCAAAACAATTCAAAATATGAAATGAACAAAAAGTAAAACAACCAAAAAAAAAGAGTGTTGCATAACAAAAAGGGGCGCTAAGGCAAAGCAACTCACGTCAAGATGGTGTCGCCAACATTAAATTTTTGCCGCCGCCGTCGCTCTTGTTCTTGTTGTTTTTAGTTGTTGGCATTGTTGTAACCTTTCATGTCAACTTTGTTAATTAAATGAAGCACTTAACATGACAACATATTTTTTTTGCTTGCCGTCTTCGTTTTTTTCCTTTTTTTTGTTGTCTGTTTTGCTTTGTGTTAACCCACAAAGTAAGAAAGAGGCAAACGACGCCAACATTTGTGCAGCACCGCAACAGGAAGCAACGACCAACAAAGCATAAAAAAGGAAAGTGGTTTGTAGCAAAGCAGACGGAAAAAAAGAGATGACACAAAAATAAAAACGAACCTTAAAAAGAAAATGAAGAAAAGCAAAACAGGAAATACGAAATATTAAACGCAACCGTTGCGCCTTCAAAAATGTCGCTTACAACTTTTTTTTTTCTTTACTCACTTTTTTTTCGGCTAATATTTTCATAATTTCTCATTCATTTTTTTTTTGCCGCTTGTGCTCAGTAGAGATTTTTTATGCGTCGCTTGCTAAGTAGTTATGGCACGAGTACATTAGACGCATGACTTTCTGCAAGGGTTACAGCAAGGAAAGGAACTCAGAAAGAGCATGAGGCAGAAAAAGGGACCTTTGCTTATTAAAAATTTCAACTGCTTTGGTTTCGCCTGACGCACAAGTCAACTTCAAAGCGAAAGAGTCATCATTTTGAATTTATTTTTTAATATTTATTTTTTGCTTTGCTGTGCTTTGCATATTCACTCGTGCGTTCGCTGTTGCTTTGTGCAATGCGCAATGTGGCATAATGTGTGGCAAACTTGACTTTAATTATTGACATTTGTTTTTGTTGGAAAAAAAAAAATAAAACTAAACTAAATTACATTTATAATGAAACTTTAGCATTTGTTGCGGTTTGTGACTGCACAAAGGCTTTGTCACTAGAACAGACGTCATGAAGCCAAGCTATGCTAATGACAGCAACAAAGCTTGAAATCACTAACAATGTTGGTTCGCAGATTTGTGCTTTTTGGCATTATTCAAAGCATGTCAGCTTTGTGGCTTTGATTAAATCTGATTTCTGTTGGTTTTGTTGCTTTCATACGCAAATGATTAAATATTTCGCATAGAAATAATCATAATAATTTGCTGAATACAATGCATCAAAGCAACTCCTGAAAGTATGCAATTAAACTTAACGAAAGACACAATGCTGCCATGACGAAAAACGCACAAGCACAAGAAGAAGCAAATATGCCAACAATTACGAACAAAGCAAATGTACACACGCACACACCAACACACACACACACACACACTTGCATGCCTGTACGTATAAGTTGTGAAAGGTTCGACGAAAGACGCATGAATGAATGAAAGAACTTTCTGGCAAAAATACGCAGAAAAAGCAATTTGAAATATGCTCTGTTTGCTTTGTTGCTTGTGCTGTTACCTGTTCCGTCTCGATATACACTTGTGGGAAATGCTTTGTTCAAATGCTGTTGCAGGCAAATACGCAAGAATAGAACTGAAATGAAAATCCGAAAAGATTTTGCTAAGAGGAATGCAGAAACCTAATTGTACAAACATTTCGCACATACAAACGGTATGAAGAGCATACATCACGAATCTGCACTCGATGTAAGAAGGCGAGAGGGTGAGGAAAAGAAGATATGCCATTTTTTTTCTACAAACTTCTGCTAAGAAAAAAGATGAAGCAACAAACCGTGATGCGCCACAGATTTTCTGTGAAATTGCAACGGCAAAGATAAAAAATGAAAACAAAAAGTAAAGCACAAATAGAAGCGCAGCGAAAAGTTGTTATCCCTTTCGCAGGAAGATTGCAGAAAGAAAAAAAAAAAATATCAAAAAGGAAATTTACTAATTTTTGCATTTACTCTTTGCCTGCAAGAAGCAATTTGATCACGCTTCAACTTATGGCGCACCCACGTAATCACACAGACACACACAGAGGTGCACGAACATGGTCATAGCTGCCGCACTGTGTGGCTCATTCATAGTTGTGCCATGACTCTGTGTGCGTGTGTTTTGTTTGTGTATCATAGCTGAGTGCTAAAAATAGCAGCAGCTCAGCTCGTATTTGCGCAACAACTGAGCTTAAAATAGCACACTCACACACGCAACACAACACAACGCAACACATACATATAAATAAGCCAGCAAATAAATGCAAAATGCAAAAAAACAAGAAGCCAAAACATTAAAATAAATAATAAAAGCTTTGCTAAATATTATTTTTATATGCCAATTTTTGTTGCGTCGCTGTCATGTTCAACTTAATGGCAAAGCAAATTGATTGATTTACAAACATTTGAATTATTTATTAACATTTGTTGTTGATTCTCTTGGTGTAAAACAGCTAATTTTGGCCACAATTCACATGAATGAATATCATATTCTTTACTATTTTTAGCTTTCGTCTTAACTTGTCTCAACTGAGCTGATTGATTGTCTTGTTAGTTCAAGCTACAAGCCACTCGAGATTTCTTGCCAATCAATGATAATAACAAGAGTTCGGAGAAAACTTCCCGTTTTTTTTCTATTTTTTTGAAGTTTAAAAATAAATTTTCTAAAAGAAACTTTTATGAAATTCATCTCTTTTGTTGCTTATTAAATATGCAAAAATAAATGTACGCAAGAAAAACGAATAATTCAATTATTTTTAGCGTTTAATTATGTAAGCAAGCCCGCGGCCAATTAACGAAACAAAAGGAACGAAAGAACGAAGAAGAAATGTTAAAACAATGCGCGTTAAATTAAAAATAAGCGTGCGAAAATTTCCATTTTGGTCAGCGACTCGCCTGAAAGTATGCAATGCATTTTATATGTTCAGCAAAATAGCAAATGAACTTTTCTTTATCATGCGTTTTGTTTTTGCGCTTTGGGCTTGTTTTGTTTACACAATATTAGCCATGCATACAACGACACACACACACACACACACACACAGCATCTTTACTATAGTATGACACTATGTGCGTTGTTCATTCATTAAAAAAAAAACCAGCAAGTAAGAGTGAAGAAAAAGTGACAACAAAACTAACAAACATTTCGTGTTTAGTGTCTGCCTGTCTGTCCGTCTGTCTGTCTGTCTTTTGCTTGCCTATCTTGCTGAAAAGTTCATGCGGCAGGTATTTAACTCAGTAAATTTCTGTCAGTTTGCATCCCTTTTGCTCGCCACTGTGTCACGGCCGTTGAGCAACTCAACTCAACTTAACTCAACTCAACTTGGTGGCGTTTATACATTAATGTCTATGGTAAGTGTGTATAAATGTTGACTGCTTTATGGCTCAATCATAATTTTTCAAGCTCATAATGTGACACATACACATGCATACAATGAGCCAGAGACAGTAGGCAGAGACGGAGACAGGAGACACTCTGTCGTTTTTGACTCGCAGGCATGCACACATTAAAATAACGCAAAACAGACGTCAACTAGACACTAAAAAGGGCAAATGTCTGTCTGCACATTGCTTATTAGACATGTATGTATGCATGTATGTGTGTGTGTGATTGTGTGTGTAAAAGTTTCACCAAGTGTTAAATGAGATAAAGCAAACAAAGCTGTTGAAGGCGCATTCATGCTTCCGTGCATATGTGCTCAGTATATTTTCAAGCATATAAAATAATAGGTGTCTGTGTATGTCTGTGTGTGTGTGTGTGTCTTGCTCACACTCGCCTTATCTTTCTCTTTCACTCTTTTGCTCAGTGTGTTGCAAAATAAATGTGCGGTGTGTGTTTGTGTGGGTGTGTTTTTTGGCACAAAATGTTGCCATTTATAAGCCTGACTGTCGGCCTGTCTGTCCGACTGTCGCTTTTGTTTTCTTTAAAATTATGTTGAGTAATTCTGTTTGAAATTATGATATTTAAGGCTTAACAAGCAAAGTGAGAAAAGGCGAAAAAACAAAACTAATTTAAATTTTACACAAAACGAAATGTGCAAAAGTGTTGAAGCAGAAGGTGAGGCAAACACAAATGATAATCAAATTGTTGGAAATTACTCAAGAGCTTTTATTGAAATGAAATAATATTTGTTTTTATTTTCATTTCTTCTTTTTCTACTTTTTCTCATTGTTTGTAAACATTTTGCTTGCAATAATTTTACTTAGTGCTTTTATTTGATTGGCTTGGACTTGAAACTCATACACACACACACACCCACACACTCATACGCTTCTACCCACTGGAGCATACATACATACTAAATGGGCGCGCCCATGCACCACACGTTGCTGGCTGCCTTTGCTTTAATGATTCCTCTGGGCTTGCAGGCTACCTTTTCAAATAGTGGAAAAAAAAACAAATAAAAACAAAAACAAAAAACAAATAGAAAAAAAAAATAACAAGAAAAGGAAGCTTTGCTCGAGTAGTAATTGCAAAAGTGTTTGGCAACTCAAAACTTAAGTATTTGTAAATATTTGCACAAATCCCTTTTATTTGAGGGGGTGCAGGGGTGTGAGCCCATGGCACATTGCAGCCAATGAAGAGTGAAAAAGGGTTGAGCGAAAACACATTTCACTTAATTGAGTTGCCAGAAACAACAACAATAACAACAACGACAACGACAACATCAATGAGAAAAACTATGCTTAAAAATTTGTGAAATTTGCCAGAATTTGTAAAATGCTTTTGGGATTTGTGTGAAACACAAAAAGCATTTTAGCGAAATTAACGTTTTCACCTCTTTTTGTTACCTTGTCCGTGATTAGTGTATTTGAAGTTTCTGCACCTGAGCTGTCATGCTGTCAGATGGGACAATAGGTCACATTTCTACTTTTGATCAAACGGAATTCATTATTGGATTTCATAAAGACAATTGTCACTCAAGTTATATACAATTTTAATTTGCATTATAAATTAAAAATAAATTACCAAAAAATATAATAAAAAATATAATAAGAAAATATAATAAAAAATATTAGTAAAAAAAATATTTAAAAAAAAATATAATAAACAAAAAAAAAAAAAAAACAAAAAAACATAACATAACATAAAAAAAAATAAAAAAAAAAATATAAAAAAAAAAATAATTATAAATATTAGTAAAAAAAAATTAGTTACAATATGATAAATAAGAAATAA
The DNA here is from genome assembly GCA_037044515.1 of Phortica magna. NCBI lineage: Eukaryota > Metazoa > Arthropoda > Insecta > Diptera > Drosophilidae > Phortica > Phortica magna. The sequence continues at coordinate 25,126 of JBAMBP010002303.1, forward strand.
CTCGAAAAAAATAATAATACAACTATTGTATTAAATTATAAATAATTATAAGAAAATAAATAAAAAAAGTCAAGTATTAAAAATAATTGGATTTATATTATAGAAAAAATTTAATTAAAAAAATCAAATTTATGAAAATATGAATTTGCCTTAAAAGCATGCAAGGATGTCAAGGAAGTAAGCAAACAAACGTGGGAGTAAAGCAACAACCGGAAGGAAGTGGCTGCCATTGCAGTATGGCTGCAAATGCCATTGCTTTGAGAATTTATCAACGTTGCCTTCATCTTTATTTTGCTAACATATAAAATCGAAAATTGTTGTGCCTTTGCTGCGTTTGCTGCTCTGCACTGTCGGCGATTTGCATTTGGTTAAGCAAAAAAAAAAAGGCAAAAATAAATTTGCATACAGAACTTGACAACGCTTCGATTTATTCGCACTCATTCTGCTTTGATAGTTGTAACAAAAATGGCTGCCATTTTATTAGTTTAAGGCAAACAGGAAGTGTAGCGCCGGATATAATGGTTGCCAACTATACTTCAGTTAGTCGCCTAATAGAAAATCAACAAAAGCGCTTAAAGCAGCGCAATGAAGACCAAAGAATGACGAAGCAACAAAACACACACACACACACGCACACAGACAGAGGCAGAACAGGCAGACAGACATGGACAACAACATTAAATGAAAAGTAAATTGAGTTGTACATTTTCATCTTGGCAAACTTGTCTCTAATACTTCCTATTCGTCTAAAGTCGACTTGTTGTTCGCCACTTGGTTTTCGTTGCGCTGTAAAGCAAACCAAAGTAAAGCAACGAGCAGAAAAAAACCGAAAAACCTTGAAGCGTCTGAGTGACAGACAGACAGTCAGACAGACAGACAGAAAGACAAGCAACAAAGCAGCAATACTACAAAAAAAAAGTAAGAGAGAAAGAAAGAGAAAGCAAGTTGTTGTGTACAGTTGGACTTGTTAGTGAATCAGTCGCCTTACCCTGCGCCAACCCCTTCGCCAACACTCTCACGTTCTTCACCACAGTTTGTGCTACTTTTTTCTGTTGCTCTCTTACTTTCTTTATTTTACTTTAACTTTGGCCGTGCGTGTTTTGCTCGAGCGTCTGACGCTTTTGCCAAACACTTTTGTTATTGTTATTGTTGTTGTTGTAACCGTTGTGCTTTTGCTGTAATAATGACTCCTTAGCGCGCTGTCAATTTCTATTTTATACACTGTCGTCTCGTCTCGTCTTGGCTTCTCGTCGTCGTTGGGCGTTCATTGAACGTCGGTTTAGCGTTACTGTCACTTTTGCAGTTTACCAACGTCATTCGGTCCGTTGTGGCCGTCAGCGTCAGCGACAGCGTCCTTCTTGTTGTTTGTCTTTGCCGTTATGCGTCGTCGACATTGTTGTTGTTGTTGTTGTTGTTGTTGTTGCTGTTGTCGTTTGTTGTTTGCTTTTATTTAGTTTTGTTTGACTATTCTTCGTTGCCTTTCTGCACATTAAGTGATTTTACTGTCAGTTGTTTTGATAGCGCTTTCGCTGCCACCCTCGCTGCTCACCCCATTTTGTAATGCAACTTCAATGTTGGATTTTTGCTTAACTTTTGACAGAAGCCGTCAGAGACGTCATTACGTCGGACACTTAATCAGTTAGTCAGACAACTTTATTCATTTGCGCTTTTATGCGCATTAAAAAGTACTTTAGTCGAATTAGAAGTTTTTGTTTTCCGCTTTGCTTTGTTTTGCTTTGTTTTACTTATAATACCTTTTATAATTATATAAGCTTTAAAAATTTGCAAAAAAAAAAATCAAAGCAGTAAGCTGACAAATCCTCTAAGCTTTTTTTTGTGGCATGCAACATGACGTATGCTTAATAAAAAATTACTTAAAGCACGTCAACGCCAAACATAATTGAATTAATAACACTCATACGGCATGTTGACAGGCAAGCGGCGCGCAGACTGTTTGCCAAAATACTTTTTAATAAATCACACAAAACAGCAAACAAACAAAAATCAAACAAACAAAAAAGAAAGAACTTTTCTTTACTTTGAGTCATTTTGCTTTTGAGCGCAATTGCTAAGAAATTACGAAAGAATAACAATGAAAATTAATTAAAACCTTTGGCGTAAGAGAAGACATGAAGGCGGGGGAGTAGGGGAAGCAAGAGACTGCGAGGCATGTTGGCTTTGTGGCGCAGCAGGAAGCGCTTCATTATATATTGGCAAACATCAAATAAAGGCGGCATTGATCAACTTGTGTGCTTGTGTGCGTGTGTGTGTGTGTGTGTGGCATGCGGCTTTGAACACAGCACACAAAGTAACAATAACAACAACCAACAAATAATGACTAAGTAAGCAAGCAGTCGCGCGTATGTGTGTGCGTGTGTGTGTGTAGGAAGTAAGCGGCAGCAAAGAAAGCAAAAAATACCGTTACATTTAACAAAAGATTTTGATTTTGCGTGCTTCACCTTCTTCCTTTGCCGCCTTTGCTTGGTTTCTTTGCCTCTTTTTGGTTGCTTTGCCGTGCGCCATGAGCTGCCAAACCACAAAATGGCGCCCTCGAGGATTATAAAGCAAATCCCGCTTTTTAAATACAATTCAAGCGTATAAATCTGCGTTTAGATAAAAAAAAAAATATAAAGAAAGCAAAGAAAGGAAAACCTCAAAATAGAAATGAAGAAAAATTGAAAATTTTGTACACGCAAAGCGGCGAAAGGTGAAAGTGCCAATGAAGACTTACATGTGTAAATGCAAACGTGTGGGTGTGCATATGTGTGCGTGTGTGTGTACGGCGCTTTGATCGATGGCGTGTTGATATTATCGTTGCTATGATGCATGTGCTTACAAACGGTAATTTGATTTGTTTACATTTCAGTCGACAACATTTTAATATTTCGCACAGTGAAGGCATAAAAGACACGTTGAGCCTTTGGCTTAGCTGGCTATCAATCATGCTTAGCATAGTTTTTCGTACCTGTTGCGTACGCCTTCTTTTTTCGCTTTTTTTCCTTTTTTCCGGTGGGGTTAACTCGAAGACTCATCAGCGCTTTTTAATATTTGACGTTGCCTTGCATACAAATTATTTTGCACGTGCGCTGTAAACAAAAAGTATGAAAAACCGTGCGTGAGTGAGGAGCAGCAGCAGAAATTATCAATGGTTGCCTATTAAAATGTTAAGTATGAATGCATAAATTTTAAAATAAGACATTTGTCACGTAGCGGTTTGCGCATAAATTGACTGAGGCAAAGCTGACCCATTGGGCTGACCGAAATGACAGACCAGAGCCTAAGCAACGGACGGACAGACACATCAAGTGCGCCTAAGGAATAAGCATGCTCGGGGACATGCATGAAGCAAAGCGGCAATGATGATGAAGCAGACTCGACTCACTTAAATGTTGCTGTAGGCCTGAAACACACAGCAGCGACAGTTAAATGCTTTGCTCGCTCGTTTGTGCTTTCTGTCTGTCCGTCTGTCTGTCTGTCTGTCTGCTTGTCTGACGTTATCATAAAATTTTAGTAAGTTATAAAACGAAACTCAAACGCAACTGTGACAGTTACGCCACTTGCCCCACGCCACGCCCTACCACAAAAACAACAAACAAAGCACATCCTTATAGCATGCTATCTCACTTACTCATTGTAGCTGTCATGTGCTTTTCATTTATTGCCTTCACAACTAAAAACAGAAGCTAAAATATAAACAGACCGAGACTAAAAGCAAAAACAAAGCAGCAAAGCAGCAAAGGAAGCAACAACAAAACCACTGTGAGCACAAAATGGCGAATGTCATTATTTTCGATTTCATCAGTCAATGAAACAATGAAACTGCTTTAGACATATACATGTACATGCTATTTTACGTGTGTGTGTGTGAGGCAACAATAGTGTGCGTCGGAGAAGCAACAAAATTATATTAATAAAACAAAAAGCAAAGCAGAAAGAAACTTCCTTTTCCGTTTTGTGCAAACCCTCAAAAATTGTCTTTGTGTGCGTGTGTGTGTGTGTGTGTGTAAGACGTTCTATTCTATCTGTCTGTCTGTCTGTCTTTTCGTATTTTTGTCATTGCTGCTCTGTTGTCGAACATTTAGCATTGTTGTTGTTGTAGTAGTTGTTGTTGTGCTTTGCCGTTGCCTCAGTTTTAATTGAATTTCGCAACGAGTGCAGTGCAATGTATTGTATATAATCGAATTAGATAAGTTATTAACTTGATAAAGAAAGTTATATCAAGCCGTCATATTCAAGACGCAGCAAACCAACCAACACCAACACCAACAACAACAAAAGTAGTCAGTAGAGGCGTGACAACAACATGTTCAATAAATGTGAAATTAAGTTGTCAAAAGTTTTTTCTTTCTTACTTTTTGAACAAAAGACAAGAAACAACAAAAACAACAATAACAACATGTGGCAATTGAATGTATGTAAATATGCATGAACAACAAAATCAACTGACAAATTTAAGTCATGAAAATGACAGCGCAAAAATAAAATGAAATGAAATAACAAAAGTCGACAAGAATATTTTATGCTAACAAATTTTTTCATTGAACATGTAAAAAAAAAAATAACAAAAAAAGTTCCAAAAAAAAAGGAAAATAAAAAACAAGACAACAAATAAAAGGCGATGAAAAATACACAAATTCCATAAATACATAAAATATTATCAAGAAAGAAAGTTTAAGAAAAGTGCGCATAAATTGCTGAATAAATTGCAAAAATCGAAAAAAAATTATTATAAATAAGAAGACATACAAACTTCTACAGTGAAAGCACCTTAAAATTGACAAACATGTTATGCGTACTTTGATTCAGCCACGGCAGAGGGCGCTTTAGTTGAAAGAACGAGAAAAAGTGCTCTTCCCACACTTGTAGTTTAGAGAATTCATGGGCTTCCGCGACTTATAGGCACATGGCAGCTGTGCGCGCTGAAAGCTTTCACTGTATCTAAGTATATTAAGCACCATGAAAGGTAAAGAAATAAAGATGAAGCGGAAAAACAAAAGTACTAAAAAAATAATGATAAGTATGAAGGAAAGTAACAGCTGCCGAGCTCATAAACAACAACAAAAAATAACAATAAAGCAACAACAACAACAAAAACGATTTAAATCGAAACGAAAAAAAAAAAACCAAATCTCACGAAAATGTTATAAAAATAAAACAGCAACAACAACAACAAGATAAAGCACTAAATTATGATACGAAAATTTGCGATAATAATTTCCTATATTATTGGCTTCGTAATGCGCCAAACCGCAATGCGCAACGGTCACAATGGCGACGCAGAGCGGGTTAAGGACAACATGGGTTAAGGACAGACAGACAGACAGACAGACGTATGCCATAAAGGAAAAAGTAGCAAGCGTCAGAATATACAAAATGTGCAAATAAATAAATAAATAAAAAAAAATGTTTCATTCACTGAATGAATGAAAATATTACTTATACGCAGTGTGGCAATATCGATTTTCAAGCGGCAGCGACCATAAGCAGCCAATAAAAGGCACGGCACAAGCCGAACAACGCCGAAGGAAAACCAATAATGACAACAACATTTTTGTTGTTGCTGTTGTTCGTGTTGTTGATGATGATTATGAAGGAACAAGGCAAATTATTGAAAAGTGTTGGTCGATAGACACTAAGACTTGACGGTTAACGGTTGTGTGGGGCAAACAAGATGGTCAGTAAAGTTTCAAACGAACAACGCCCACAAACGTGTTTATTTGTTATAAGTTCGCTTGCTGCTTCAAATCAACAGACAGAATGCGTTAAACTTGCTAAGCTTTAAAGTCGCGTATTTAATTGCTGAATGAAGCGCAGGAGAAGCCTCAACGCTAATCAGTGAGGCAAGCAAAGGTGACCCACTTTGATGGTGGTCACCAATAAACAGAACAGAACGACCAACAGACCGACAGACCGACAGAAAGACAAGAGTAAACAATAAACAGCTGCGAACTGTTAACGGAGCAAGACAGAAAGAGTGTGAGCGAAAATGTGACAAAGCATAACGAAGAGTTCACGCACACACACACACACATATTATATACACTTCTTTTAATACATACACATACATACATAGAAGCACAAGCCACAGCAAAGCTGAAAGGAAGCATAGCGGCAAACCGAGGTTAGCATATGGCAGGGCCGAGCAGAGCAGATGGTCAAGCCGAAGGCGAAAAGCGTGTGGCGTATTATGACCAACAGCAGAGTGAAAAGGCGGCAACAACAACAACAACAACAGCAACAACAGCACACGGAACGTTGCATTTTAATGAGTTTATTATGGCAATAAAATTAGTACGTGTGTGTGTGTGTGTGTTCTGTCTGTTGGTGCGTGAGCGGTCGACAAGGTAAACATATTCGCCACCGTGCGATAAATTAAACGGCAGCGTACATGTACAAAGACACCATACAAAGGTCGTAGAGGTGAAGGGCGCGGCGAGCTGAAGGATATGTAAAGTATATTGGTTTGAGTAAAAAAGTAATAATGTCGTCGATAAGCAAAATGTATGCATATCGGTTGGCGAGCGACGAAGGCAAACAAGGACAATCGTAGTTTGATTGAACATGGCAAAGACATGCGGCAAGCGAAGAGCGACAAGTGTGTCTGTGCTTTTGTGTGTGTGCGTGTGTGTATCAATGGCGAAATGAACCTTAAAAGGCTTAAAGGCGTCAGACCGAAATATTTAATGTGTTGCGTATCAATTCGAAGACTTCACGCTGCGCTTGTAAGCCGACTGACGCAAGTTCAAGTTGGCTATAACACTTGCAAAGCCCACAGAAATAATAACAAAATGGACACACACACACACACACACACACAAATTAACGAAAGAAGCGCAAAAAATAAACTTTAATAAACAGAAAACACGCAAAACTTTCATAGACTTGTATGAAGAGCGCACAAATTATGAACGCTGAAGGACATGGCAATAAGGCAATAAGCAACTCAAATAAAAAGCGTACAAAATAATAAAAACTTGTCTGAATGCGAGGCACATACGGCGCACAAAATATTTATTTGATTACTTTGATAAACTTCATACAAAAAAAGGAAACCAGAAAAGAAAAGAAAAGAAAAGGAAACGGAACGAAAATTCTTGGAAGAAAATAATATTAAGAGACATGACAAAAATTGGTTTTCCATGTAAAGGGTGCTCTTAATGTTAGCTGAAGACACGAGCGAATTAAATTCACTAAAAAACAAAGAATATGCTTTAAGCACAATATTATAAACGGCCACGTTATAGTTGATAAAAGGCTAACATACGACTATCTTATATTGAACTTAAAGGCAACGCAAAGTGGCCGACAACTGAAAGCACAACATTGTAAAAGCTTATGTTACATATGCCAGCACAGTGCATATGATAGACATTATGCAAATGCTAGACTGTCGTATGTGTTGTGTTGGTCTTAAGCAACATAAGCGCATAATTTTATATTTTTGTGCGATCTTCGTGCTGTTCTGTCTTTGAAAGTGAGAGGAACTTTCCAGCGCATTTTACTCACTTTTTGCAGTAGAAAAAGCAAAACAAAGAGTGTTTATATATAAAAGTTTTAGTTGTTTGAGTATCATGTCTCACAGAGCCTTTGAACAAGATTCACATATCTTATGCATTTAAACGCAGAACTCAAATAAAAAGCAACAAAGCAAATAGAACAAAAAAAGGAAATAAAGTTGCATTGCATTATTAAATTAGCGAGCGCACTTAACTCAACACGCTCCTTGCTGCTGCGCCGGAAATGCGTCAACAACACACACGCGCACATAAATTCATACACGTAGCAAACTTTTTCAATTTCCTGTGACAACACACACACACACACACACTGTAATAGACAGAGGCTGACATAAATAGAGAGTAGCGAACTAATCGCGTATATTTTGAAAGGCAAAAGTAGCAAAACGCGTCGTCGTTGGCACAACTTCCGCTCGTTGACGTACAAGAACAAGGAGCAGTCGCAGTCGCAGCCAAGAATGCCAAGATGGCGGAAGTGCAGGAAGTGGCAAAAGCAACAGCAGCTTTTTCCTTTGCTTTGTAACATTATAACATATTAAACAGACAGACAGACAGACAGACAGCAACCAGGAGACAAGCACACACATGCACATGTAGTGAGGAAGATAGACAGACAGAGAGACAGACAGACACATGCTCATAAGTCGCAGCTACTCAAAGTGATTTTCTGGGTCAACAAAAGTTTCTGTCGTTTATTGAGCTGTAAGCTTGTATGTATGCATGTGTGTGTGTGTGTGTGTGTGAGTATGTTTGTGTGCGTGCGTATACCTGAAACGCAATAATTTGCTATCTGACTCAATGCTAAACTAATGGCCAATATCGACAAACTCACACTTTGCCACAAACAAACTCACACACACAAACACAAACACACACACAGACACAGTGAGTGAGTGGCCACCGCTCATACCATGCACGTTTCCGGTGTACATATTTTATCTCATTTATTTCTGGTAATTTACTTTGATTCATCGATTTTGTAACAAACACCATTTTTATAGCAAAGCGAAAATAATTTTTTATTGGTTATTTTTGGCATGTCCAAAACACAGCAACAACAACAACAACACTTGCCTTATCAAGATTGCTCGTATATATATATATATGCATGTGTATGTATAAGTATATGTATGTATGTATGTGTGTGTGTGGGATGTCTACTTCAGGCTTCTTGCTTCACGTCTGTTGTTCGTTGCTCTTGTAGAACATGTTAGTTTGAGTTATTGCGTTCGAAATTGTTACTTGTTGTTGTTGGCACCTGTTTTTTTTCTGTGTTTTTATTACTGTTGGCAAAGCAATCATAATCATTTTTTCTTTCACATTCATGCTTTCTGTTTGAGCGCTCAATTGTGCGCCGGCTTGTTTAGTTTTCCTTTTTCTTGTTGTTGTTACGTCTGTGTTTGTATACATACATATATAAATGTGTGTGTGAGCTTGTGTTTTTGTTAGGTTATTGTTTGCTGACCCTAATGAAGTATGGCAGTGTGTGTGTGTTTGTGTTTTGGTAAAACAATCAAAGCTTTGCAAGCAACCAAAACCTGAAATTCGATATCGAAATTTGTTCTTTCTTTTCATTAATTCATTTTAAAATTCCAATAAAAAATAAACTTCCCCCAACTTTTATTTTGTTCACTGTTTAGCGTTGAGCACACGCACGCATGCACGCAAAAGCATTTAAGTTGATTGAAGTGCATTAATCATACGCAACGTTGAACGCAATGAAAGCGTCTTGTTTTCGCTTCGCCTTCTTCTCTTGTTTTTATATAATATAACATCATAAATTATTTATTTGCACATGGCCATGGCAAGGTCAAGCACCAACACAACAACAACAACAACACCAATACGAAACTTAACGATTTTCTATGATCGCATGAAAGTATACTACGTTTTTTCATACCTTACTTGCCGTCGAAAGTGAAAACTAATAAAATTGAATAATAAAAATGAAAATAAGAACAGGTTAGCTTATATGTGCAATTAAATAATGATATGTGAAATTATCTCTTTTTTTTATTTTGAAATTTTATTAGATTTTGCTTTCAACGGCAAGTAGAAATTAATGTGGTATACTTTTATGCTAGCATAGAAAATAGTTATGACTGTTAGAAGCTTAAAGTGAAATGTATAAACAATTTTATATCGCAACGAAGAATGTGTAAAGCACATGACATAAGGATCAATGACCAGCAAGCGAAGAAAGCAAGAAAATAAACAATTTGTCAAAGTATAGCAGCAGCAGTAAGAAAGGACAAACACAAATATACACACACACACATATATATATATATATATATAGTAGAGAGACAAACTATAATCAAAGTAAATATGCCTAAAAAAATAAAGTAAATCAAATAAAATAAGATAAATCGAAACAAGCAACAACAACAACAAAGAGACCACAGCAACAGCAAAGACCAGACCAGACAAAGGAACATTTCATTGACAATTTGTTTGTATTATTGTGCTCATTGTTGTTGTTGTTATGTCTGTGCTTGGTTTCATTCAAGTCTCAAGTAATTTTCACCTGAGCAGCTGTCCAAACAAACAGAAACACATATACAAACATGGAGATAATAAATACAAGACTCAATGCTGTTAAGCATGAGCATGAGTAGTCGACTGACTGCCTGCCTGACTGACTGACTTGTCGCTCAACTCATATCATTTCGGCTGCCAACGCATCGCTTCTCATCACAACTCGACAACTCAACACAAATATGTTCGTTGGCGTGCATGCCTTGATACGTCGGTCCCGCCGTCCTTCTGCCTCTGTGTGTGTGTGTGTGTGTGTGCGTGCAGCTTGTTTTATTTATTGTTTGCAATTTGTTTTTGAGCTTGTGAAACTTTATTCTTTTATGACCGAAGGCATAACAATTTCTTCTTGATTTTTATTTTATTGCATTTTTTTCTTTTTTTTTTACCATTTTTGTGGTTGTTTTTTTTCTTCTTATTTTGCACACGCGCAATAAATCGATTGAATTCGATTGATGATTTAATTTAATTTGCTATAATTGAAAAGGACAACGTTGCGTATGCGTAATGCAGAAGAGTATGAATGAATAACCAAGCCAAAAGACAAGCCTAATACATCAACACGAGTTGTTGTGCCTTTGTTTGCCTCAATAATGCGCTGCAAAGTGGGTGCGGTGGTGAGTGGGTGTGGGGTAAAAGCACCTTAAAATGACACGTCAAACGAAAGTGACATTTAAGCTGCTTGAAGAAAGGATCGCAAAAAAGGTGCCTTTTTCTTATTTAAATCTCGTCTGGCTCACATGAAGATTATCGCGCGCATTTGCATACGAGAAGAAGAAGAGCAAAGAAGCAAGACAAGAAAAAAAAAATGAAATAAAATAAAAATTTCAAATTATAACAAATTGAATTTTAGAAGACGACAACATGAATTCAGTTCAGTTGAGTTGAGTTGAGCTGCTTTCGCGCCTTGCCATTGTTGCATTAGGTGTGCGTTGAAGGCGTGTCAGTGAAGGCAAGCAAACACGCATAAAAGCGAAATTTTAATATCGAATATTGAAATCTATAAAACATACAAAATGCTGCAGAAAATGTATGTATGTGTGTGTGTGTGTGTTGCTTTGTGCCTCTAATGTACTCACATAAACGCAAAACTTTTATTTTGCACAAGTTTCTTTGCCTTTCGACATTTTTCTTGTTGTTGACTTTCTTTTTTTTTGCTTTTCTTTGCGTTTCCTCAACTGACATACTTTTAGTTTTGTTTGCGCTAAAGACAAACTTAAAGTTCATAATTGTAGCGCATAAAGAAGTCATTGCGTTCGCACCAAATGTCAGCCAATTGATATCGCAGCGCTTTGAGGCTGTCATGGCCGCTTCACACAAGCAGTTGTTGCCATCAAAGGTATTTGCAACTTTTTCGCACACACATACACGCACACACAGACAGACAGATGCGCAGCAACACTTGAAATTCGACATGTTTTTTGTTGCTGTTAGTTTTTTTTTTTACTTCTTTTCGTACGCTCTTTCATATATTTTTGCGCAATGATGTTTTACGTGCCCAAAATACTAAAATACCACAAACACACATACGCACACACACACACACACACACACATGCACTAACACAATGTTGTTACGTGTAAAATTTATATTTCACAGACGAACGCGCGTTTGAACAAATGAACAAGTGAGCGAACGAATGAGCGAGTGAACGAACCGTGCGAACGAACCAAGCTAAAGTCAAATCGAGTATGGATTTTTCTACAATTTCTTTGAGCTGTCTGTATGTGTGCATATGCTTGTGTGTGTCTGCGTGTGTGTGCGTGTGTGTGCGTGATAAATTCATGCGAAAAAGGGTTTCATATTTTTCGACTTCTTCTTCTGCAACTTTTGCTTCTCCAACGTTTTTAGAAGCGCAAAACAAAAAAAAAAAAAAAAGCAAAGCAAAGAAAACAAAAAGAAAAAGAAGAAGCAGAGGCAGAGGCAGCAAAAAAAGGAGTCAAAAAGAGCGTAAAAAATACAAATGGAATTACGTGGTTTTGAGCATATTTGATTTCATTCGTCAAATTGACAGACATACACATTTGAACCGATCAGACAGACAGACGGACAGACAGACAGACGGACAGACACGCATTTTTGTACATTTTTTTTTTATTGAATAACAAAGTTTGCATTCCATTTTGGTTTTTAAAATGTATGTTTTTTTTCTTTTTCTGACGCAATGCGTGTGTAAGAGAGAGAAGGCAGTATAAGGCAAACAGCAGGACTATTAATAAAAGCTTTTAGCGTAAATGCTACAACAGAAAATTTATTTTAAATGTTACAAGCTGACCAGCAATGCACATGAAAGCGGCGTGGGAACGAAGGTTTGAGTGCTTCAGTTGGCTTAGCTTAGGCCAAGCGCGTTGACAACAATCGACAATCAAGCAAAAACAACAACAACAACAACAAGTCGAACACTTTGACAGTTTTGTCATTTTTGCACATCACTTCTGCTAAAAGGACTTTCGACGTTGCGTCATTCATCGTTCATCGTTCTTGGTGCGTTGTTGGTCGTTGTCCTTTGTCATACATTTTCATTTGCTGCGCTTGACAGCGTTAAAGCGCTCTTAGTCACTGACCAAATTGAGTGTTGTCAATGCGTGCATTGTTGTTGTTGTTGTTCGCAGCAGTTTGACATTTGTGCATTTTGACTGCGCTTACTAAAGTGGCGCGTGTGTCATGTGCGCTGAGGGGCATTCAAGTGCGGCAATTTATCAACATGAGCGCCAACAAAGCACCACCAACTGTGTGTGTGTGTGCGTTCATCATGAATTCAAATTCAATGCCAGCAAAGATAAACAAGTCAAGCGAGAAGCGGAAACAAAAAAAAAACACACACATGACATAAAAAATACTCAACTCAATTAGCGCCAAATTGCAAAAGAAATGCGTACAAATAAGCGCACATTTTTTGCCAATGAATTGTTGTGTTGACGCACGCACACACAAACACACGCGCACACATACACATCAATCATAGAGAGTTCGAGTGACACCGGGAGCAAAAAGTGCGCACCCGAAAAGTGTCTAAATTCGTATAAACAAACGGAAACGGATACTCATGCAAGTCAAAGCGGAAATGTTAGCCAAAGGCGCACAATAAAATACAAAAAGTAAGAAGCAGCAGCAATTCGGAAAAGAAAAAACAACCAGCAAAGACATGCGAAAAAGGTAGCAAACGAGTGCGCCCTCGAGCAAGCGGAAATTTATTTGGGTTAAACACGACGTATACGTAATAAAGCTGTTAAGTGTTGAAGCGCACGAAGTCTCAGCGAATCGACCACAAAATACTATGTTGCACACATAAATTTGTGACCTTTTGCGTTGCTTTGCTAACAGAAACCACAAATTAAAGTTGCACAAATCGAACATCATTTACAAATATTTTTTTGGATGCTTGCCACAAATTAATTTCATGCATTTTCATATAATGTACGAAAGTTGATTTTAATTTAATTTTTTTTTATTTTTAATAAATAATTTTTGTAGTTTTTTTTTTTTGTGCAAATTTTGTTGTGCAAACGCTTGCGCCATGAGCTGTCAACGTCAACTTTTTGATAAATTAAAGTTTAATTTGCTGTTGCATAATTTTGTGCGCTTGTCAGCGACGTGTGTGTGAGCGCACATAGTACGTACACCAACCAGCAACACACGCGTCGTGAGTCATGAGGGTGAAAAATTATCCCAAAAAAAAAAGGAAGAAAAAAATGCGACAAGCACTAAATAAAAAAACCAAGTGGCATCAGAAGTTTAACTGCCTGTGACAGTTTTTATCAAAATAAAAGTACATGTGTGCGTGTGTGTGTGTGTTTGTGCTATCAAGTGCCACGGCGCGCTTCTTGTACTGCAAACCAAACCAAACTCAGTGATATATTTTTTTCTGCTCATGCCTTGTTTTTTTTTTTGCTTCATTTTTTTGTTATAAATTGTTTGTCCTTCTTCTGGCTCTCCTTTCCCCCGTGCGCTGGCACGCTTTGTAGGTAATGCGGCGTGTCACTATGCTATGCGAGTGAGTGACACCAATTATGCATAATTTTCGTGCCAACAGCAACATTATTAATCATGCTGCCGCACGACCTCATTGTAGGCAACCAACTCACATCAACGTCAGCACATCAGCACACATCAACCCTAACCACAAGCACACCACCACCCCCTTGGGCGCTTACGCTTTTCTACTGGCTTGACATGCTTTTTATTAATTTTTCGTACTCTGTTGTTGCGCTTGTTGTTCTTGTTGTTGTTTTTGTTGCTGGTGTTGCTATTTTTTGTAAAGCTGCTTCACGCCCAACGTTACTGCCCATTTTTTTATTACACTCTTTGTCACTAAAAATAAGCATAATTTCTTTTTTTTTTCGGCACGCCCACTTTTGCCAACTGTCCATTTTTTTTTTTTGTATTCAACTCACATTTGATTGACGCCTTGCACATGGCATGGTCATGCTCTGGTCATGTCCCTTTTGCTGTCACCTGCTTTGCTTAGCGTACGTTTAACAAAAAGCATTGCCTATTTTTATGCGCGCTGAGTTTAAATCAATCATTTTTTTTTTTTTTTTTTTTTTTTCCATTTTATTAACAAGACATACGAGGTAATCTAAAACCTCTTAATAGCCTTTGTGTCAAAACATTCTGCCTAAAAGGGGCGCGCCGGCTAGCTCTAAAGCTTAAGCTTTAACTAAATCAATCAATCAATACAACTTTGCTGCTTTTCAGCATCATTTTTATAAGTGAAGCGTCTTAGACATTTGCATTGCTGTTTTGTATAATTTACTGAGCAAAAAATAAGAAATTTTATTTTTTAACAATAAAAATTTGTTGATTAATGCATATTTAATGACATTGAATTGAGTTTTGCTATAATTTTGGCTTGCATGAAATTTCACGGCGCACATTATTCATTTTGTTTTTGAGTGCACAAAATGGCGCTTCATTCATTCGTTGACCATGTCCATGACATTGGCTAAAAGCTTTTCGTGCTCATTCATACACACACACACACACACACACACATGTTTCACTTGTTTTCAATGTCGCTTGAAAAATTTACAGATTTTGTTCAAGCATTCGTAAAATTTTAATTGCGTAGTCTTGAATGGTCGACGGATCGTCACCTTCAATCTGTATTCGTGCGTAGCGTTTTTCAAGGAGCGGAGGGGGCGAGTAAAAGGAGGAAAACATCGTATTCAATGTCAAGCATTGCGTATACGTATTGTTATACTTGTTAGCCCTTTTTTGTTTGTTTGATTGTTGTTGCTTTGCGCACTTTTAGCAGAAGAAATTTTCGCGTTACAAATTCCTTTCAATTTGTTTGCTCATTATTTTTGCATTCCTTACATTTTGTTTGCTTCCATTTTTTCGCACCCTTTCATTCTGCCCCCCCACCCACAGACCAACGCTTGTTGTTATTGTTGTTTGTGCCATTTTTGTGTCAATGTTGTTTTTGTAGGATGCTCATTTATTGCACAGTTGTTTTAATTAAAAACTTTTGCAATGACAGTTTTTTGTTTTTTTTTTTGAGTCATTTGCGATTTTCTGCGCGTGAATTTTAAAGTTTATTTTCAATTTTACAAATACAACACTAACAGCAACAACTCTTGAGTCGTTCTCTTCAACTTAAATAATCTTTATACTTTTGGCAGTCATTTTTTTTGCCGTCGTCCTTTGTGTGTTTTTAAGCTCATCCTTGTTGCTTAAAGTTTTAACGTCTTTGTTTTTAAGGCGTTCGTAATACGTCACTTGTTGTTGTCGCCGACATTGTTTTTGCTGTTGTTGCTGTTGCTATTGTTGTTGTTGTTGTAGTTGCTGTTGTTTTCGTCGCCTTACACAAATCCCAATGCAATAAAAAATGTATGAAAACAAAGACGCTCGCATACAGACACAAAAACACAGACTGTCACTGTCATAAAGGTACACACACACACACACAGACAAAATATTCAAAAGACTTGCCCATTTGCTTGTTCGCTCTTCAAATTTTTGTCTTCACGCAGCGCTTTTTGTCTCGTCTGTCTTAAAGCATTCGCTCTTTGCTGCTGCGTCGCTGCTTCTGTCTGCCTGTCTGTCAGTCTTTCAGTGTACGTGTGTGTGTGCTTGTGACTTTTGCTATTTTTTTGAGGCTTTAAGCTCGCCCTAAGTATATGAAAAATATTTGTACACTTGACGTGTGGCCCGCTGTGTCTTTCAAGTTCTTCACTGTTGTGTTTTTATAACTTGTATTTCAGATATGTCAGACTTATGCATATACATATATTACTGCACATCAAGAGGGAATTGAAATGAATTTTCTGTGACATACAAGCAAGTATATAAATTTATAGCTCACAAACGCTACGCTGCTTACCTTCCTCATCTGCTGCCAAGCGAAAAACCAAACGTAATGTAAAAGAAAAAAAAAAAACCAAATCGACAATAAAAACATTTATTTTTGGTAAACAAACAAAGACGCTTTCTGCTCATTTTTCTTGCTTTTTCGCGTTCTATCTTTAAGCTGTTAATACCGTTTAACGTTTACGGCACACACACGCACACACACACACACACACACTCACACATGCAGGCACGCTACTTAAGTATTATTTTAAGTAGCAAAGCACGCCAGAAGCATTGCCAATTTTATAATATATCATATAAGGTGCAAAGCCTCAACGTTGGCACATAAAAGACATGTTAAATTTATTTGTTTTTTTTTTTTTGTTTTTTTTTTACATTTCTATTTTTGGTCTTCTTTATTTTGCGCTTTTTCACTTCGCTTATATTTTTTCATAATTTTTATACGATTTTTTATACGCGTTTTGCATTGATTGCGCAGCGTTGTCGCTCTCGATCTTCACCATAAAAACAAACCGAGTTGCGCATTTATCAGACAGCACACATTCGATTTGCATTTTTAAGTATGCACAGAACAACATGCGACAATTTAACGCAAATCTTTTTGCGTTTTAAAAGCGCAATTAAAATGTTAAATGTTGTGCCTATAAAACGCGCTTGCCACATAGCACATGGCATACGAACACGCTTGGCTGCCATTTAATTGGCTTTTAAAAAACCGTAAATCAAAATCGCAATGCTGAAATAAAAGCGTGTAAAATGGCATGCAATGCATAATAAAGACTGCGCCTGTGTGTATGCTGCAAAAAAAAAAAAAGTCAAATGTATTTACAGAAGGCATGGCAGCGTAGCAGTAAATCAGCATGTGTTAAACATACGCTTGTTGAACAAACGCAGCAGGTAGCGACATGCCATGGATTGGAAAGAAACAAAAAGAGTGAACAAATATTTTTTTTTCATTTCGCATAGCAAGTGCAACACACACACACAGACACGTAGCAATAACAAAAGAGCGAAAAAAACAAGTAGTAAATTTTGCACAAAAGATTTATAGAGCAGCACGAAGCGTGTGTGTGTGTGTGTGTACGAGTGAGCAAGTTGAAAAGCAAAGAAATAAATAGTTTTTATTACTACTCAAAGCTTACAACAATATCAAAATGGTGCACGCCCCACACCCCGCGCCCTGCTGCACAACCGAGACAACGCCTTCAGCCAACAGAAATGCTCTTTGTCATTTTTTACTTTTTGCCAGCACAATTATTGTTGTATGTAAGTCGATGTGCGCGCAACGAGCTGGAAATGTTAAACGCATGACTGAGACATCGAAGCAGACACACGCACGCACACACACACACACGCACACGTACAGACATATACGGAGCTATGAACACAGAGCAGAAGACAAAAGCGTTGCTGTCGCACACTTGTGACTCAAGCAGCTCTTGCAGTTGTGTGGCTGCTCTTTTCAGCATGTGTGCGTGCGTGCGTGCGTGTGTGTGTGTGTGTGTGTCTGGCATGTCCGTGTGCTTTGCACAAATTGTGCATTGAAGCGCTTGGATTTTGGTAATTTGCAACAATGTTGACTTTATCTTTTGCTCATGTCTCTTCAGCTCGCTGGTAATTCAAAGCTCAAAAGGATTTTGGCTTCGTTGTTGTTGTTTGTGTTGTTGTTGTTGCTGTTGCTGTGATATCAAGTCATTGCATGTTGCACTTAGATAACAGCAGCAACAACAACAATTACAAGAGCATTATCAGCATGTGGCAAAGCATTTAAGACACGCGCTTGCAACTCTCTTTGTTGTTGTTGTTGTTGCTTATCAGCCTCACTTTTCAAAGCATCAGTCGTGCTATTGTTGTTGTTGTTGCTGCTGTCAACATTTGAGCATCTTTATTAGAAGCCAAGGTGACTTCAAGTTCGTCGCACTTTAAATGACGCTCGTTGTTGTTTGTTGTTGTTGTAGGTGTTGCTTTTTTTGTGCTTGAAAAATACTTGCACGCTTTTGAACCGCTTTAATATTTAATGCCATCGAATGACCGTTTGATGAACTTATTCATTTGCTTGTTTTCACTTCACAACAACAACAACAACAAAAGGGCATTGCATGTTTTCTTTGAACATGGCCAATTGAAAAGTATCATGTATGTGTTTTGTGTGTTGAAGTTTTTCAATTTTTTTCCGCTTTTGTTTGTTTGTTTTGCTTTGTTATTTGTATTTGTTTGGAGAACATGAACTTTTTGTGTGAATTACTTTAAATTGTTGCCTGAATTTTTTTTTATTTTTTATTTTATTTTTTTTTTTTTAAGTTTTCTTTTAAAGTTTAAAAAAAAATCACAAAATTTGCGCTTCTGTACCAAAAATGTTAGATAATTTAGCACACTTGGTACATTGGCACATTTTTGGTCCATTGTTATACCTTTTGGAACCATTTTGTGGCACTTTGGCTTAAATTATAACTTGGCTTGAACTTTAATGCAAACTTCATGGGTGTAAGACGAAAACTTGCCTAACTAAAAGCATCATATAACACAACAACAAAGACAACAACAACAAAGTAATAAGTATCATCTGAGAACTTTAATCATTAATTATGCCGCAAAGCGAAACTGACAACAAACAAACAAACGTACGAACGAACGAACGAAGGAAGTCAAACACAGGACTATCAATGAATGAACCCTTCGCAAATTATGTGCAGAAGAACGAAAACGCCTTCCGAGAGATAATTCCAATTATCGCAAACAAACTATTCGTAGAAGAAGAAGCAAACCAACGAAACGTATAATTTACAAGTTGAATACCAATGCCAAAATACACACACATACACACAGACACATACACCGAGCACATGTGCAGTACATTTGGTGTCCTCTAACAAGCTTCTTTGTGTGTGTGTGTGTGTGTGTGTGTGTGTTATTGCTTTGGTCATGTGATATGCAATGCATAATGGCTTTGATAAGTTTCTAGTTACAAATCTAATCACACTCACACACACACACGCACGCACACAGCCTCATGTGCAATAAACGCATTGAATGAACGAAAATAGTGAAATTAGTATCGAAGCGATGGCTGTGTGTGAGTGTGAGTGCGAGCGAGAGGGCAAGAGTTGGTGTAAGTGTATTAAATGTTTGACTAAACGAAATTTGTTGTTCCTCGCTTGAAGGCTTTTCATGTGTGTGTGTGTGTGTGTGTGTGTGAGTGGTTTTATTGTGCGCCACAATTAGGCACGAATTTGGGCTTCTTTGCATGCACGCACATGTTTATTATTATTAATTTATGCGCTCCTTTGTGTCGAAATTAAAAGAAAACCAGAAGCCGAACAAGAAGAAGAAGCAGAAGAAGAAGAAGACGAAGTGTGCAAATCAGTCGAAAAACAAAGACAAGTGTTTGCATGTCTGTGTGTGTGTGTGTGACTTTTGGTTGGCTTTAGTCGCTTCATTGTCGCAAGCAGCTTGTTGACACACGCTTGCCATGTGTGTGTGTGTGTGTGTGTGTAAGACGATAGTTTTAATTGCTCAAAGGCTTAATAATATAACTCGTCTATATGCTAATTCCGCGCGTTTGTATGCAAGTGTGTGTGTCAAGTTATGGCACGCCATTAATGAGTGTTATTAGTGTGTGTGTGTGTGTGTGTCTGTGTGTGCGTTATTAAGCCACTGAAAATGTAATTAAATATGCGTTAATTACAAGCGACTTAAGTTGGATTTATTGCCGCTTGTTAAAAAAGCACATCATAAAAAATATAAAAAAAAAAATTAATAAAAAAAAAAATAATAAAAAAAAAAAATACCAAAAAATATAAAAAAAAATATAACAAAAAAAAAAATTAAATAAAACATGTAAAAAAAAAACCGTTAAAAATTAAAGTTATGCGCAACAGCTGCTCTTCTTCTTCCGCTTCTTCTTCACTGCTTGCCTAACGGCATTTCTTTCACTTAACTGCTGACGTTGTAAGTTTCCTTCTTGACTTCAACGCTTCTGTTTTGTTTTGCGCTTCTTCTTCTTTTTCTGCCATTACCTTCTCCTATGCCCTTCAGCTCAGCTGCTGCAAGGCTTCTATAAAGTTACTTGCATTGCCTGACAGTCTGTCTGTCTGTCTCTCTGGCCCTCTGTCCCTCTGGCAGCCTTCGCGCGTTGTCAAAGTTTGCGCGCACATCTTTAGCACAGGTGTTTTTGACAATTATGCCGCGCTTCAAGTAATTCATAACGTATTTAAGTATTTTTTCTGCCCCTCTTCACCCCTTCATTGCTCTTCTTCTTTGTTTCGCTTATTGCGGGCAAGGTCATGGCCTCGCCGCGCCTCATGTCGTCTCGCTTCGCTGTCTGAGCTTTCTAACTTTTACTTTTATTTAATTTGTGTTTTGCCTACTTTTTTTTCACAGTGTACACAGTGTCACACACACATGCGCACACACACATGGGCAGCAACAACAAACGTTGGGTTACTGATAATTATAAGACTTGTCGCTGTCGTTTGTACACATTTTCTTTCCTTTCTTGTTCTTGTTTTTGTTCTTGCCGCTTGTATTATTTTGCGCAAAGTTTGTTATGCTCGTGCACGCGACACGTGGCATATAAGCAAACAACAAGCGTAGGAGACACGAAAACGCAAATAAAAAAAAAAAACAAAGTTTAACAGTTAATTTTTTGCTTTTGCTTTTGTTAATTTCGTTGCTGTCCTTGTATCGATTGAGGTGTCATGTCGCTCCAGAAGTGTTTTAATTAGTACCGTGCGACTGTCAGACGACTTCAACGCTGCGTATACGTAATGTGCTACTCTGCGCTAGAAAACGGTGTCTTTGCTATTTTTGTGGGGTTCGAGCGCTTCTTCTTCTTCTTCTTGCACGCTTCGCTTATTTATTAAGTCTGCTTACAATTTCGACAGCTGTCAGTTGGCTCTCGTTGCTTAAGCAGGTGTGCAGTTGGGCAGGGGCGGGTAGGCGCCTAAAAGCATTTGTGGTTCATCATTTAGCATAAATTAAAGTTGTCTTATTTGAAGTGTTGACAAAGGCGTTTGCTTACGGTTCCGTTGTTTTGTGCGTTGTGCCGGAACCCTTTTCACAAACATTTCCATTGTCTAAGCATAGAGAACAGAACAAACAACAACAACAACCAAAAGAGGATATTGGAAAATTTAACAATATTAAACAAAAACGCCTCTTTTCGTTTTCAAGCACACAAACAATAACAAAGTTTACTCATGCACATGAGTAGCAGAGTTTCATCATGTGCAGAAGCATGTAGCAAGTCATTAATCAAGAACTGTTGCACATATAAAATACAAAAGCAATGAGTGAATGAAACCGGAGAATGAGAAAGAGATAGAGGAAGGGAAGGACACTTGAGCTCAAGAGCAATAAAAAGCAATGCACACAACAGACAAATACAAGTTTGACATGCTAAAAACACATTACGCTACAAGGGGCAAAGGGCAAGCGAAACAAAGAGTTGGCGAAGGGCAGAGAGATTGAGGGAGACAGTTGGTTATAAAGAAGGGTTTTAAAGAAGATTAAAAGAGGTATTGAAAGGTAGACAGATGAGCAGCAAAAGACAGTGAGAGGGTAGAAGGTTGAACTGATAGGCAGAGAAATAAGCAATGAGGGGCAGATAGGTATAAAAGAAAGAGTCGAGAAATAAGAGGGGCTGAAAGAGGTACAAAAGATATCCCGAAGGAAAGAAAGATAAATTGAGAAACAAAGAAAGAAAGACAAAAAGCTGGTTGGAGTTAGAGGGAGACGGCGAGAGAGACAGAGAGCGAGCAGCAAAGAACAATCAAGGTTTCACACACACTTCCAGGACTTCCAACCAAGTCAACCTGATCACCTTGGCTGCCTAACAGCCTTGCCCGTCTGTCTGTCTGCCTGTCCGCCTGCCTGTCAAGTCCGCCTGTTATTGATAAGCCCTAAGAAGCGCGTACACACACACATACACACACGAACAAACAAAGGACTCTTCATTTATGCTTTGCCTGCAGTTGACAGTCAACGAAGTGCAAAAAGAAGAAGCAGTGAATTTAACGCGCGCCCGCTTGTATGCAACACAAATTGAATGCAAGCTCATAGTCAAAGTATGACAACACAACAACAACAACAACTACAACAAAATGATGCATGCATTGCGCTTGCTGATTTATGATGTTGCGTGAGCACGCTTCACTCATTTTCCTTACATTTGCGGTTGCAAGCTAAGAAACACGAACAACATGAGCACGAACACGAACACGAACAAGAAGAAGAAGCAGAAGAAGACAAGGTTACAGACAATTTGAAAAATAAAGCATATAAAAAAATGAAATAAATTATTACACGAATTGTTGCAACACACACACACACACGCACACACACGCGTTACTTCCGCTGGCAAAGCTTCCGTTTCCTTGCCTTCTTTTATGTGCGCTCTGTTATTGTTAGTGTGCGTGTGTGTGTGTGTGTGTGTCGCTTATGTTATATTTCTCTAAGCCTCAAACACTCAATTTTCATATATCTTCTTTTTTTATGCTTTTGTTATTTTCGCAAAGTGCTTTGCAGCAAAAAAGCGAAAGGACAAAAAAGAAGAAGACATCTTTGCGTTCTTCTTTCCTTCTATGCTCGCTTGTTTTTGTTATTATTATTATTGCTGTTGTTGTTGTTTGCATTTCACGCGCCTTTCAAATGTCAATTTAACGCACATCAGCGCTAAAAAATTGCTCAAGTATTTTGCTTAGCAAATGTTCGCCTTCGCCTGCGTCTTCATCTTCTTATCGCCCACACATTTGCTGCTTTGACACAAAAGTCATATGAAAACGCGTAGGTTGATGTCATCTTTTGTCGCCTGTTGTTGTTGTTGTTGTTGCTGTTGCTCAACGCATTTGTCGCACATAAATTTAATGCCGCAACATGTCTTCTCGTTCGTTTGTGTTCTTTGACGTTGTTGTAACTCATGTTGTTGCTGTTGCTGCTGTTGTTGTTGTTGCTCTTACTGTTTTTGTCATTTCGACATCAGTTCGACATGTCAGTTGGTTGCCCCTACGCTCTTTGCCCGTCGCCCTTTGTCCGCCACCAACTGCCAAACTGATTTGTACTCATATTTCTTTGCCATATGCATATGCGTGTACATACATGTGCATGTGTGTGTGTGTGTGTCGCTCGGTTGCCATGAAATTTATTTGCGCAAAAAAATGTGACATAAAGCGACATAATAATTTCGCCTTTTTGTTGTTGCTGCTGCCGTTGTTGTTGTTGTTGTCCTTTGGAAAATTGCTTTACAATTGCTTTTTGTTTTGCTTTGCTGCCTCATGTCATTTGCCTTTGTTTACTTTTCGTTGTCATTTTTCATGCCTTTCTCATGTATTTTTGTTTTTTGTCAAGTGAAATTTAACATTTTTATCAGCAAATATTTGATGGCTGAACATTTCCCTTTATGTGCTTTCAATCATATTTATGGCTTCACTGAGCGCGCAAAGTGACAAAATTGTTATACTTTTTGTTCTCTCTCACCCCAACGCACGCTTCTTCTTACTTGATTGCGTCATTAGTGAAGTTCTTTAGTTGCTAAGCGCACTAAACTCATTTATTATATTTAAATAAACACAAAAGTTAATTACGTTTGACTCTATTAAGTGAAACCCTGTCTGATAATCATGACGATGATGACGACGATGATGATGATGATGAGGTTTAGCCAGCTTGTTGTTTCATTTAAGTGCTGGAACATTTTGTTGTTGTTGTTGTTGTTATTTTTATTTGTGTAATTTTTTATGCCCTTTTGTCTATTCAAAACAAACAGACAGACGGACGGACGGCCAGCGTTTGAAAGAAGCCATGTAACGCCCACAAGTGTGCCACATGTCGTATAAGTAATCATTAATATAAACTAAATGAATTTTGTAGCAATGCGTTGCTTGTTTGTTGCTTTTTTTTGTGTGTTGTTGGTGACGTTAACGACGCCCACACAAACACGCCCACACACACACACACACACACACACACACACACACATTTTTATTGCGAAGCGCTTTGACTTGCTCGCTGGCTTTGCCGCCATGGCATGTTGTCTCCTTCATAGATGGTCGCTAATTAATCTTAATTAAACTTTTGTGCTCTTTGCTGTTGTTGTTCTTGTTGTACAGTGGCATACATAGATAAAGCGAGAAAGAGTGAGAGCAAGTGAGTGAATGAGCGAATGAGTGATAAAAAACACGCAGAAAGTTTTCTTGCTTGGCGCAAACGAGCACAGCTGTTGCTTTAGTCGGCCAACTAACAACAACAACAATCAATGCGACAAAAAATACAACAACATAAAATTGTCTGCACGTACACACGCACACATGTACATATATATATTTATATATTTATTTATATATATTTAATGTAAGTCAAACTATGATTAGCTTAGTTGAAATCAAGAATGAATCTGCCAAAAAAAAAACCAACGAGACAAAATGACATTTCTACGTGTGGCAAGGCACAATTTTGGCCACCATTTTTCAGCGCTCCAACAACAACAAAAACTCATATTAAAAACAGTTTTCAAAGGCAACAAATGTACAACGCTCGGTCGACAAGCGAATAAAATCATGCCGGACCGAATGAAGTCAAGTCAATTCGGCGCTGAACACATTAAAAGCGTTAAATGGCATGGAAATGCTAATTAAAAGCGAAAATTCATGCATGCGCGCATTTTATTGAATGCCAAAAAGGCTAATAGTGAAATATTGCGTATACAACATGTTGGCCGCACAGCGCAACCGATGACTGATTCATTATTTGATTTGATTGACCAACAGGCACAGTGGGCAGCGTGGCTCAAATGAGCACGACCACGACAGTAACAACAACAACAGCAAGCATTGTTGCTGACAGCGCAAATTATTCACACACACACACACACACACATGCGGAGGTGGAAGGCAGCCAGGCAGCCAAAATGGCTTTTATCATAATGTGTATGGCACAAAGACGCCTTTCACTTTAATATCATTCAAGTCCACTCAACGCAGCATGACAATCAACATCAACAACAACGACAACATCAACAACAACGACAACAACAATAACATCTCTTCAGCACGTCATTGCCAATAATGTTGAGTCTTTTGTATTGTTCTGCCTTCATGTACGTTCATGTTTAATTATGCGATTGCGCATTTTTGCGTCGCTTTTGTAAGCACACGCACATGTCCTTCTGTGTGCGTGCGTGTGTGTGTGTGTGAGAGTGTGCATGACATTATGTTAAATTACATTAGAAAATCTGGCATTGTTTTTTATATTTATTAGCAAAACAAAAGCGCGGCACGTTTTAGTCAAAATACATAAAAAAATCGACGACAAAATCAGCAAAGCAAACAAACCAAAAACAATTTAATGAAATAAAAAAAAAATACAAATCACAATGAATAAATAAATGCGCAACAATTTAATTTCCGTTCAAGTAAATGAGTAAACTTGATCAAGCTTGATTGATGTAACTTTAATGCTTTGCGCATTTGATGGATTATCAGCTCAGCGCCGTGCAGGCACTCAGTCACTCACACAGTCACTCAGTCAGTCCGTCAGTCAGGCAGGTGCCAATACAGCACATGGCCAAATGATAATATTCGTTGGGCAAACAGACACACAGAAAAATCTTTATTGCGCAAATTAATTACAACACGTTATTTTTGCTTCATCAGCAATAAAAACAGCAACAGTAACAACAACAACAGCAGCAAGAATAATAAATTTAACTTCGATGTTTTTGGGCAAAACGTTTGTGAAATTAATTTATTATTATTTCGACGGCGTCGGCATGATTATGCTTATAATTATTGTGATTTAGTATTGAAGGCTCATTGCACAACACAACTTCTGCTCAGCTCATTCATTATGCCTTGGCACAGGCAAAATGGCCAAAAGCAGAAACAGCAGCAGCAGCAGAAAAGCGCAAGTAAGAAAATATGAAAAATTTGCGTGAAAGTTTTACGTGCGCAAAATAATTATAAATGTTTTATCGATGTTATTATCAAAGAAAAATGTGCTTAGCAGAAAACAAAAACAAAAACACATAAACAAACAACAACAACAACTTCTAAAACTTTATTACTTATTAAACGTTAATTAGGCTCAAAGTATTGCCACTCAAATTACTTGTCAATCAATATTTGGCAAAATTATTTCTACGAAAAAGAAAATAATTAACTGAAAATGTCAACGATTTGTTTGTTTTTTTTATTTTATGCTATGAAATGTTGGCAATTTAAGTAATTATTTTCTTGTTTCACAAGCAAATTGAATTAATAAAGAACAGTTGTAAATTGAAAAGTTATAAAAATGCAGTAATTTGTCAAAGTCAATTAAGGGAATTACAAAAAACAAAAACATACAAGCAAGAAGAAGCAGCACAGCATTTTGCAACTGTTGCATGTCCGTAAAGAAAACAATTAATTTTTTACACCACAAAATGCATTTGACAAAAATAAAATGCTTTTAAAAATAGAGCAGAAAAGAGTAAACAGACGCAACAAGGCCAGCAAGTGCGCAATTCATGACTGACCCTAGAAGTATGCTACAAAATGTTACATTTTGGTCAAGAGTCGCAAAGAGCAAAAGTGGCAAAGCAAGAAAGCAAACAAATAAAAACTGTCAAGCAAGACAAGTTTGTTTGCGCTATCATTTTTCTATGTGTGTATGTGTGTGT
Organism: Phortica magna; assembly: GCA_037044515.1. Classification (NCBI taxonomy): domain Eukaryota; kingdom Metazoa; phylum Arthropoda; class Insecta; order Diptera; family Drosophilidae; genus Phortica; species Phortica magna. The sequence continues at coordinate 52,144 of JBAMBP010002303.1, forward strand.
GTGTGTTTGGAAGGGCGTGTGTGTGTGCACATAATTGTTACTAATTTTGTCAAGCAAATAGTTACTTTTTGTACGGTAATATCAAAGCATATAAGAGCATGTGATATGCAATATATGAACTTTGGCAAATATTTATGTTTCGTATTTGTGCTTAAAATAAATTTAAGCAAACAAAAGAGTAATAGCACTGGCTTTATTAACCAACTTGTTGTTGTCTTTACAGCGCATAAAAATACATCAGGTGTGCAAAGGCATGTAATTAAATGCGAGCGTGTGTGAGCACAAAGGCATAAAAAAGGAGCGCAAATTTATAATAAAAGCGAACAAGACAAACCTAAGGAATAAGGACCAAAAACTTCAAGTTGGCACAGCACTGAACGGAAAGCAAAGAAAGAACTTCGAATTTAAGCTGAGCAACAAAATCAAAGCAAAGCGAATTTATATGCGTATGGCATACATAAAACCAACAATAACAACAGCAGCAGCAACAATCTAAGTTAACTACAGCAAAGACGAAGGCGAAGTAAGGAGCACAAAAACAAGAGCAAAAACTTGAATTGAGCCTTTTTGGAATTACGCAATTTCCAAGTGATTAATTTCGTAATTTCAATAAGACGAGACGCGACGAAGACAATTTAAGCCAATTACGCGTTAACGAGTCTAAAAGCATCAGCAGCAGCGCACAGTAGCTGACAGAGTAATACAACAACAACAAAAGTAGCAACAAATGCCGCCATGAGTTTCCTCAGTTCCATGCAGCAATATGTAACAAGTGGCATCTCAAGTCTTGGCCTCGGCAACCGTCGTTTTTCGCTCTCACGTCAAGAGTCCAGCGAGCAGGCTGGCGGCGTCGGTGCGAGCGGCGGCAGCGGCGTTGGTGGCGCCAGCGGCTCGGGCGGTCTCGCCGGCAATACAAGTGTCGGCGGCGTTGGCGCCGTTGGCATCGGTGCGGCCACCGTCGGCGGCATGGGCGGCTTACAAGCGTCGGCACAGCAGGCCTCGACGAGCAGCGGCATTGTGAGCGCCTCGGGCAGCATATATGGCGCACCGGCTGCGCCCACAAATGTGCCGGGCGTCGGCGGCAGTAGCGGTGGCGCTGCGAGCGCGAATTATCCCGCCGGTGGCGTCGTAATCGGCAATCCAAATGCGACTAATCCATTATTGGGTGAGTGAGATACATGTTCTTCAGATACTACAAAATACTTTTAGTTGACTTAATCTTTAAGCGATTTATATTCCATGTATGTTTCTTTCAAGGCTTATGATTTATGAGTGTTTAATCGTTTTTTATTACAATATTTTTTTACCAAACTTCGTCAGCACAGAAATCATTTATTTTGACAGCTTTTGATTCTAATGATTATTAATAACACAGCTTAAGGTTAAATCAATATTAGACTGACGTAAAAACATGCTCAAAGGGCATAAATATATAAATATATAAACAGCTACCTGTGCGAAATTGAAAGCCAAAGGATTAAAAACAATTTTGATTTGATAGCGAAAGCAAAACGAAAGTTTCACATGCCTCAATGCTGACACAGACACGAAGCTGAGCTGCTTTCAGAAACTTTAAGCAAAAAATTCAGCATTTTTACATGACTTAAACACCTTCGCTTGAGTTATGCGCACTTGAATGCGATTTGTCAGACTGAAGAGCGAAAGACAATCGTATCTGCAAGCCACACAAAACAATTTCAATATGTCAAATACTTACAAGTTGAAAAATAAAGTGAACAAAAAAAAAAATGCATCAAAGACAAAAAATTTCGTGAAAAATCTCGTATTCAAATATACATAAACAAATAACGACAAAACCGCAAAAGACGCAAGACGCCAGACAAGCGAGCAAGAGCGCAAAAGCGCAAAAGCAAAGCCATGACATAAGCAATCAACATATGCGACAGACATGAGTTTCTGTGCGCTGCCATGGCAAGCAATGCAAATCTTCAAGCGACAAACAGACAGTCGACAGACAGACAGACAGACAGAAAGTTATGCAAATGCAATGAAGCGTACCGGATTCGATGTGTCAAGTATTCATCTGTGTGTGTGTGAGAAAGAAAGAGAGTGAGAAGGTCAGAGATGTGGCAAGAGCAAGTGGGCGTCACTGAGCATCATCGCAGCAGAAAATGTGCAAACGCCAGGCTTCGCTTCTTGCCTCATGTCCTTTGCTCTAGCTTAATAAACATGACAGCGTCTCTTGTATTTAAATGGCAGATAGTTGTTCTTGTCGGTGGGTCGTTCGGTCGGTCGTTGGATCGGTCGTTCCGTGTCTTCATATTTGCCACATTTCGGCAACGACATAGCTCAGACACACACACACACACACACACACAGACAGCGCATGCCTTTTGATTTACTTTGGTCGTTTGTCGCAGTCGAATTTCTGAACGAAGCGAAATAAAATTGAAATTGGCTTATCTTGTTGCATGAACCACGAATGAGCGGTTTCTTACCAAAGCTTACACACATCTGTGTATTTTGGCGTGGGTGTGTGTGTTGTGTTTAGCTTTTACACATGTAACACGCACACCCACGACAACATTGGCAAATAGCTAAAGTAATATGCTTGTTTGCTTGACTTTGCCTTTGCCCCAGTCGTTTTTTCCTTTGTCTGCATGTATTTGCATGTATGTATGTACATGTGTGTGCATGTGGCTTAAATTACTTTGGTTTTACAGCTGTACAGTAACTTAGACATGCAGCAACACTTACAAGCATTTCATATGCATAAACTTTAAGTTGTGTTGAACCATTGAAGCCGCAAAGTTGTTAGTCGACCAACAAAATGAAAGTGGACTTGTGCAAAATGTGCGCGCGCTGCGCCAAATACACTTGGGTAGCATAGATAAACTTCAACTGAAATACATGTCAAGGCTGTGTTGGGCAAAAGTTTCTTTTCTTTTTCGTTTGTTATTTTTCTGCTGTGCAAAATTGATGAGTTTCCTTTTTTGCATATTAAGTTGACTTTTAGTACATTTTGCATGTTGCTTTATCAATGTTGAGTTAATTTGCAAAACTTTAACAAAGCGTAACTTTACAAATAATCTCTCTCACTCTATCTCTCTCTCACCTCATATACTCACAGGCTATCCGAAAGTCGTGCCACCGCCGGGCACAACAAACTCGGCGAACACAACACCGCTTGGCACGCGGCGTCAATCACGTGCTCTTGAATGTCTTGCGCCGCCACGTACGGGCTCGTTCCGGCAGCGTAATTCACCGTTACATCAACCGGATCCGCCGCCACGTCCGCCGCTCGCATTCTGTAAGCGCCGCTTATCTTGGCCAGAAGTTGATCCACGCTCAAATTCCGGGTAAGTAAAGTGTAAAGCATCACTTTCAATTGTGCTTTTAAAACTGTAATGACAGTGCTGCCAAAACTGTCAACGCTGCTCAAACTGTATGAGTTGCGAAACTTTCGTCAAAATAAACCGCAGTTGAATATGTAATGCTAAAGCAACAAGGACTAAACTTGACTAAATGCTCAAAGCATATTTAGCATTTATAATTAAGCGTTCACCGCAAAGTGCAACAAAATGCAAATATTTCATATGTAAACAGACTTGAGGTCATATCATAGTCAACTTTGATGAATAATTAGCAAAAATACACACACACACACATCAACGCACACACACACATTTATATAAGCATACAAAAACACTTGTATATGAAATATTTGTGGAAATCATTTTCCAATTAAAAGTAATAAGTTTTATTTGTTTCATTTATTTTAATTTTTTTTTTATTTTTAATTTAAAGTAATTATTTTCTGCACTAGAGAAACTTCTATCTGATCTTGTTCATAATTATTTAATTAGAAAAGTTTTTGCTAACAAAAGTTGCACAATCATAACAAAATTTTCGAGGGCTTTAAATCAGCTTCGACAAGTTTCAACATGCGTGGGTAGCAGCAAGAATATGCTGGTGTACCATCAGCAGCAGCAATGGCACCAACAACAACGGCAGCGACAGTGACAGCGACAACAGCATAGAACAACCCAAAACTAATTGTAAGCAAGCGTTGAAACTTTCTTTTTGCTATTTTCTTTGCACAAAAATGCTGCAAAGACTCTGAAGGGTTTCACACAAGATGCCACAACCTTCAGCTGACAACGCACCTGCAAGCGCAGGGTTCTCATTATTGCGCGGGCAGCAACTTGATTGCTTTGTTTTAGCGCACATACTTAAGACACACTCACACACACACAGTATGAGATAGAGAGCGGGAAATGCGCACCGCCGTGAAGCGTTTATTTTGCATAATTAGGTTACTTTAAAAGTGCAACGCGACGACAAACAAAAGGTGTGCTCAAAATTAAATATGAACAATTTTCGAAGCCAGATACTTTGCCATGTTTTGTTATTTTTCGCCTTCACTTATTCGGCAACGTAGGCGAAAATCGCTTGAAAGTTTTTCAAGGATAATTAATTATGCGGGTACATTCTCAAAAAGAAGCTCCATCATCTTATTTTCTTCACTTTCTTTGTAATTATTATAATTTTTTTTTTTTGGAACAAAGCACATCATGTCGAGCACGGCGCTGTTTGCATGTAATAAAGCGCATTTAAGCCGCTTAGCAACTCGAGGCAACTTTTAATTTCACATTAAAATCAGTTCAGCCAAAAAGTATGCTGCATATTGTTAACACTTTTGTGCGCTATTTAATACAAGTACTTATTATGCAGTGTCAAATATTTGCATATGTATTTTGCAATTACAAACGCAGCCCACGGTTATTTAATATATATATATATGCAAATATATTGAGCAAATAAACCTTTTGACCTTTTCAATGTCAACTTTGATATTAGCCACGATTTCAGCAACAAATTAGTAGTTTAATTAAAGGCAACAACCGCGAAAATACTTATTTGAGGCTAAACAGAAAAAAGGAAATAAAAATATGTATTAATTATTTAAGTAACACACACACATTTGCATAGTCACATGAAAACACACGTACACATACACACACCTTTGTTTAGAATAAAAGTCATTATTGAAAATGCAATAATGTAAATACAAACATTGTGCAACACAAAAACTAAATCCGATTTTTTTTAATTAAATACTTTTTTGCTACGAAAAATACTCATTGGATTATAAACGCATTAGGTTGTGTAAATATTTGTTATTAAATTTTAATTTGATTTTGATTTTGATTTCCTAACAGATTTGTTTTCATAGAAATATAATATTTTTTCTGCTTAAATGCAATCAAAATTTTGAAAATGTAACAAAATTTCAATGAAATGATAGGCAATCTTTTCATTTTGCAATGCAGAAAATAACAGGAAAAAATTCTACAACTTGAGCATTTGTTAAGTATTTAACTAAAGAACTTTGCAACAATGCCAAAATAAAAGTTCGAGCGCAACTTGGCACAAAAATACATATAACAAAAACAAGAAGAAGAAGATGGAAAAGAAAAAAAGTAATACAACTCATGAGCAGTAAAGAACGAACTGAAAAAAAACGCTGAAAATCAAACAAAACCAAATCAAGCGAAAGTTTGAAATTAAATTCTTGAATTTTTTTTTTTTTTGGAATCTTTATTTTTTTTTTTTTTGTTTTCTTAGCCAAGAGCGCTGTCCGTCTCTTCGTCTGTTCAAGTACAAGTGCAAAGTGAAAATGATGCGCAAAAATTGAATGAAGCGCACAAAGTTGCACAACAACAACAAAACTTTCAACAATGATGAATGAATGAACTTTTTTTTGTCTAGAAAATAAAAACAAAAAAACAAAATCGAAAAAAGCCAAGAAGAAAAGCCAAACCTGCTCAGAGCAGACAGAATGCAATGAGGCTGACGCGCAGACAAACAAATTATGTGGCGCGGCGTTTTCAGCATCAGCGACTTTGCTTGCTCAGCGCGGAACGCATTAAGGCAACTTTTAGGCGGATTATTAAACGCAACAGCAAAACAAAAAAAAAAAAAATAGAACAAGTCTAACACAAAGGTATCACGGCCCTTCATGCAAAAGCAGCTTAAGGAAATTTTTCGAAAAAAAGGAAAAATTAAATCAAATAATTTATATAAAAAAAAAAATAGAATTTCGCTGAGTGTGCAAAAAGTCGCATTGAAGCGTCATTTGTGGCTCATTGCACACACAAACAAACACAGGCACATACACACAGCTCATGCTCAGCAGTGACGCCATGAAAAGTTGCAGAACTTTGCATGGGCAAATAGACATTTTGCCCAAAAACTTGAAACTTAAATCAATTTTTTTTATATTTCAACGAAAACGCACAACTTTTTTCTCTGCAAATAAATTCATTGTTTGAGACAGACTTGCAGTCTAACCTTTTTGAACGCTCGGTTGAGTTCAAGTAAAGTAATTTACTCATTCATACATGGACACAAAAGGTTTGACCAATAATACACACACACATAGCGAACGAAACATAAATATATGTTGCCTACTTTTAAGCGTGCCATTGAGCATTTAGTTGTATTGACAAGGCTTGTTGCTAAATATTTGTAGACAATTAGTGACACAAATGATTTGCACAATGAAATGAAACGAAGCCGAAATTCAAGTATCAAGTATACGCAGTGTTAGACAAGCCGTCAGTTAAGCTGTCGTTCTAAGGCAGGCAGGCAGGCAACACAAGCAAGGCAGTTGCAAATTTACACAGAGCCATAAAGAGTATTAACCCTCTTCAATGTTGATAAAGGTAAGACAAGCACACAATATGCGCATTTGTATGCCTATGTGTGTAAAAGTCGCAACAAATTTACTGTTGCATATGTTCAGGCGCACAAGTTGACAGACAGCAACCGAAAATTGGATAACGTATTCAAGCGTAAGAGATTTTTGCGCAGTCAATTTAAATTAGCGGCAAATTTTTTAAATGAAAAACAGTGAAAGCAAAAAAAACATGTTTTCACGTATTAATCTCTCTCTTTCTCTTCTTTTTTTCTTGCCTTCTTTCTTTTACACAGCGTACAAGAGACCGATGGCTCATACTTTGAGAATTTCACATCGCTTGGCTGGAAACGTGAAAATCGTCGCATGTCAGCAACGCGTGCGGCTGAAGCACGTGCCGAGGCAAATCCGGAGAACGAACGTGATCCGCCGCCGCCCGAAGAGTCAATCGATCGGCAGGACGAGAAGGAGAAAATATATGTCGAGGTTTTGCAGACAATTGCCAACACAGTGGGCGCACCAGCGCCTGGCGGACAGGTGAGTCTCGCTGTGTATGAATACGCTTGTGTGTGTCTGTGTGATATGTAAATTTTAGTGCTTGCAACTAGCAGAGGCAGCATCAGTCTATAAATAAATCAATATTAACTAGCTTACATGTATTTGCATGGCAGCAACGTGTTGGCATTTAGCATGAGTCTGTGGCAAATACAATCAAGCTTACTTGCTGCTACTGTTGTTGAGTTGTTCAAGTGGCGCAGCATGCTTATGGGTTAAATAGAAGCAAACACAACCGCACACACACACACATACACGCTCATTCGTACAAGCACACACTCTTGTAAACAACTGTCAGACGCTTGAAGTTAGTTTAGGTTGAAATTTTGCAATGCGAATTGTTGCCAAAACTTTACTTTGCTTACCTTCGGGCGTTAGTTGAAGTTTGGTTGCGGCGCACAAATCTCAAACTTATGCATAAAATATTTGATTAATTGTGCAAAGTGGGGGGTAAGAATATGTTGAGCTTTGTTAAAGGATATTAAGCAAATTGGGCAAATAGCTGACGGCGCTAAAATGTGTGTGTGTGTGTGTGTGTTGGCTTAAACGCTAACAATCATGATGTTAATGAAATAGTGCGCCGCTTAGACCAAAGCTCATCATTTAAATAATTAATTTTATGACAGGCAACAGGATACAGCGACCGGTTGTAGGAAATGAGCGGACAATGATATATCACAGGCAATCAGACTGACGGGCAGACGAACAGACAGATGGCTTTGAAATAACTTTGTCGGCAAAATAGTTTCAGTTTTGTTTGATAACCGAAATGCAATTAATAAATTAATTTATTTTTCGTTTTCGTATTCGCTTTCCTTCAAGTAAATTAATTTTGCAATATTTATCATTCGACACATTTTTCAATTATCGTTTTCAATTTGAACAGCATGAGACTTGTTTGAGTAGCAAAAGAAATTATGAAGAAACTTGGCGCCGTCATGGACCGCCAACTAATGAAGTTATGTGCAAGTGTGAAGCAAAAGAATAATGAGAAAATGTAGAAAAAACAGTTGGTAGAACGACATTTGATTGAAATGAAACGCAAGTCGTTGCTTTTCAATTATATAAGCAAAGAGTAATAAGAAATAAGTCATTATATGCGCGTTGTGCACATTTTCTTAGTGTCTACAAAAAGAAATAAAATTATAGCATACTTGCCAGCGCGCACAAATGCACATGACGATAACGACGACGTTGAAACTGTTGTTGCTTTTGCTGCATTTTATTACCTTTTAATGGAAAATGATTATCTGAAAAAAAAAAAAATTAAATGGATTAAGTTTTCAGTTGCCGGAAAGAAATAAGATAAATAAAAATCAAATGAAACAAAATAATATAAAGAGTGAGAAAATTTGTTGTTTTTCCTTCTTTTCTGTTGTGATTTTTCCGCCGTAAAAAGTTCTTTAATGAAAATTAATGATAAATAAAGACAACAACAAAAAATAAAACCAACGCACAAAAATGACAGCGTTGATAAACAAAATGAATGAATAAAAAATCAACGACATTTGTGCGCTTTTGTGAGAAGAAGGAAAACTTTGAGAAATAAAAGATAAAAAAAGCAAAAAAGGTCAGGTGGATTTTTTATTTTAAATTTTAATACAAAGCGTTTATAAAATGACTTGAATATTCAAAGCAACCTTGTTTGTTTGTTTTTATAAACTGTTTTAAATATTATTGCCAACAAACAGCAACAAATTAATAAGGAAGAAATAATAAGTAGAAATACTAAGAAAAATAATAATAATCTGAAATTCAATAAAGAAGCAAAGCAAAAACACTTAAAGCACAAAACTCATGCGCGTCGAAGCAAAAGACACAAAATAAATCAATAATCAATTGTTTCAATAGCATTTAAATCAAATAAGTATGAAGCTGCGCATAAGTAGCAAAGCAACAACAACAACAACACGACAAGAACAGCCATGACAATAATAGAAAACGTAGCGTAGAAGAAACGGAAGTGGCGGAGAAAAAGGGGAAGTTAAAAGCAAACTAAGTAAATTTTGCGCACTCTTATTCAAATTGGGGGAAAAATGTCAAAAAGATGGCAGAACAAAAAAAAAGTTGAGAAAAAAAAATAATGTTAGAAACAAAAAAAAAATATGGTAATTTTGTAAGCGCTGTGAGGGTTTATCTTGCGTTAGAGACACACGCACAAATCGAACTGAACGAGGCCTCATATGCTGCCTATGACAACAACAGCAACAACAACACACGAAGGAACTTTGCATACTTTTGCTTATTGTTTGACATTCTTATGCTTATATAAATTTTCAAAATAATTAAATTATGCGCAAATAAAATAAAAATTCAATAAACAAATGTAAGAAGCGAAAACAAAATAAAGGGCGTGAAAGTTATACAGAGGATCATGCCTTATAAGGACTTCATAAGTCTTCAAGTAAAATTTTATTTACACAACACGAATTTTCTCATATAAGATGAGGTAACTTAAAGCAAATACGGTTAATTTACAAACATAAATAATAAGATTTCATTGACTTAAAACAGATTGATGAGTGTTTTTGCTTTTAAGTGTACGCAAATAAGCTCATATGCATAACAAAGCACAACGTGCTTTTCATTTATCAATAACTAAGCGTAATAAAAGATAAAAAAGCAAATCTCAATTTTCTCATTCTCTCACACCATACGAACAGTTTGCGCACTACAAGGATGAAATGTATCTGCATGCACAGCGCGCCTTTGGTGTCAATCCGGATCGTCATTATCGTCTATTGCATGCCTCGGCCGAGGATAAAGCGAAAATAATCGTGATGTCTGTCGTTGTCATCGAAGCAGATGGTCTCGAGGCAAAGGATGCAAATGGTATGTACAACTCATGTTACTTGATCCACTCAACTACGCTTTTCGCTCTTATTACTATTTGGAGCGTATGTATGTATTTCTTTCATCTACGCTCTTCTCATATGCGCGCATATGTTAAGCTTGCATTGCTCAGTGCACAGACTAATTGTTGTTTGCACATGTTCAAGTTCGTGTTCGTTTCATGCAAATGAGCGCAAACTTTTGCGCAACTCATCAATAAACCAAACGAAGTATCTAACAATTGAGTGCTACTTCAATATTTGTTGCATCATTGCGCAGCTAAATGTGTACGTGTGTGTGTATCTGTGTGCACAACATGTTTGCATGTTTTGCTTATTCTTTGCCACGACCATTATTGTTGTTATTGCTGCTGCTGTTGCTGTTGCTACCTTGTGTCTGGCATTGTCAATGGCATTCTGCTAAGCTGATGTTGCTCTTCTTTCATTACTACTGCTACGATGCTTTTACTGGCTGTTGCTGTTGTTATTGTTGTTTCTGTTACTGTTCAATAAACTTGCAATTTAATGCTACCCATTTCATTCATTATGCTTGAGTGTGCTCAAAGTCGACGTTGCTTCACTTTACTACGGCCAACAACAAAAGCAACAACAACAACAACAACGACATCGACAACGCAATTTCGCATTTTAATGTGCGCAAGCATGTGTAAGGAATAGCAACGGAAAAGTCTTAGTCGCTCGTCAAGTGCGGCAAAAGTTGTCTTGTGGCTCTTTGACTCTCTAACATTATGCAAAAATCAATGAATGACGGGCTCAAGAACTGACAGGCAGCTGACACATTCGTACACACCAGCGTCTTTCTTTAGCAGTGCTTGCTTCATTTCAATTGCCATTTCATTGACTATATAAGCGCACATGTGCATTGCCAGCAAAATTGGATGCCAAAACTCATTTGCCGACAACGATAATAAAAACATTTCTATGCACCTGTTTCGCTCAGTGCATAATACTTATTTATTGATGTGCTGCATTGTTTATGTTGTGGTTGTCATACGAATACTTCGTTGATGCAACATAATTAAAAAGCGAAATTTATTCGTAACAAAATGTATCTCATTGTTTGGTTTACTGTTTTTTTCGGTAAAATCCATCATTATTATTATTGTCATTGTTGTTGTTGTCTAATTGGAGAAAAATGCACATTTAAGTGGCAATAATTATATAAAATTAGCTGGACATTGTGCTCGGCGCTCGGTGCGCATGGCCTTGCATTTTTTAATTAAAAATTGAAATGGAATTCACGCCGCGACATGCCGAAAAGCGCAACAGGAAAATGAAAGCCGCGCATGCAATACATGTGCGTGTTGGTTAATTTGCACTCGAAGCCAGTGATGCGCAACCGCTTCCGGTATGTGCGTGTGTGGCATACACTAAATTGATTGTACGCTTGCGGTTTCGCACAATCAATTATTATCACATTTAATACATGCACGCACATGCGACAACAAAACCAAGCCTGAATGCAATCCAATGATGGCACAGCACAGCACAGCACACATATGCAAATGACATCCTGTCAGGATATTTGTCAATTAACTGCATTGGGTTCTTGTTCAAATTGAATATTTCGAATTGTGTATTATCTGCTTTAGCAGGAAGACAATCAAGCAAACAAACAATGCGAGAGACAGACGATTGTACGACTCTTCAGTGAGACAGACAACTTGAATAACATGAAATGCAAAGTTTAATCAAAACTTTATTGCAAACAACAAGAAATTTAATTCAATTTTAAGACACCACAAAATGGTGGATTACTATAAGTTTGAAGTTAGTATCTGTGTATCTATTTGTGGCATCTTAGTTGCCAAACGGATGATGATTGTCTGAAACATGTTTTAGTCAAGCGTATTCTTGATGAATAGACATAAGTAACACAGAACTACACAGCTACATACGGCAATCTAGTAATTAAATAGAGTTTTAAAGTTTCACAGTTTTTTAATAGAAAAATAAATAGATTGCTTATTCCAGCCACTTTTGTATTTCAATCGTTATAAGTCCTTATGTCGAATTACGAATCACGATTACTAGAAGTAGCAGTAGCTTAACAGTACCAAAGAGCATCTATTAATAACTGTTTGCTAATACTGGAAACAATAGCTGTCCTGTTAAAATCCTATTAACATGTCACTTTATTGAATTTCCCTACAAACAGTGCCTAATAGTGTTATAGAATGCTGGAGTATTGGATTTTTACGAATTAAACAAAAGTTTTTTTGTCTTGAGAACTTTTTCCAAATATTTAATCATTACTTGTTTTACCAAATAAATTTATTTTTACCATTTTTCTTTCTCTTAGGTTTCTCTGATCCTTATTGCATGCTTGGCATACAACCGGATGGCGGCCCACCCGTTTCACCGTTGCCGCTGCCGCCCACGCCGCGTGCCCTCTCCGCCGACATGAGCGGTTTTGATAATTCGGCCAGTGATTCTCCGCCGCATCGCAAGCACAGCTTTCGTCTAAGTTTCAAACGACGCGAGGCGGGCCGGCGTGAGCAGCGCGACTCGTTGGGCGGGCCAGTGCCGGCCAAATTCATCAAGGCAACGTCCATCAAGCCGCACACACTCAGTCCCAAGTGGAATGAGAAATTTAGATTGTAAGTATTAACAATATCTTTATTTTTTTTTTGTTTTTTTTTTTTTTCATTAAATGAAAGCAAAAAAAATCCAAGCAAAAGACAACAACAAATTTCAACACTTAATGTCAGTGCATTTGAAGAAGAGAAAGAAGTAGAAGAGCCGTGCCTCATTTAATTTCAATCACGCAAGTTATTTAAAGACTTTAATGTGCCATTGCTCAAATTGATTGCCACAAAGAAACAAACAAAAAAAATGATTAGAACAACCAGAAGGGAAAAAATGTTTGCGCGTTCGCTGTAATCACGCGAATTATTCAATTACGTGCGTCCGAAAATAAATGTGGCGCAAATGCTTTAGGCAAAAGTTCATAGCATACTTCTGTGCGCAAGCTAGACCAGACTGGCATGGCGCTACGCCAATAAAAAGCAACAGCTGCTCTTCATTTAAATAAACAATTTGCGAAGTTATTTTTGTAAAATGAACTAAAAATGTGTCAGCATGTGGAAAAGAGCGACTGAGGCGTGTGTTAGCAAAAGATAGAAACACACAGATGAGTTAAGCTTCACCACTTGTGTGCTCAATGCCGCAACATCAGCACAAATAGGCAAAAAGTCAATTTCAACAAATAAGCAGTGTGTGCGTGAGCGAGACACATACAGCCACATGTAATGATAAATATAATTCATACGACGCGTTTGCCTTTAGCGCACACTTTCCAGTTTTGTTGTCGGCTTGTGTTTTTCGACATTTTCATTTTACTTTTGATAAATTACATTTTCGTTAAAGGAAAAAGCAATATTTGTATTTGTATTTTATATTGAATTATGAGTCCCAAACGCATTGGCAGCCCAAGTAAGGCAAGCCGGAAACCAAAAAACGAATGATTTTCGCAAACTTATTGACAAATGTCCCGCCTGCCATCTCTTGCTAACGCACACTTTGACTAACTGGATGCTGCTCGTGTTGTTGCTCTTGCTGTTGTATGCGTGTCTGTGCAAGCAATTAAATATTTAATGGCTAGGCTTCTAAGGATTTAACTCTGCTTAAAGATTAATTACAAGCTTATAAATATGCAATGCGGTAAAATTGCTTCGTTTCTATAAAATTTTTTCACCATTTGAATAAAATAAATTTAAACTAAGTTGAAAAACAGATGCTTTTAATTGTTATTGTTGGAAATTTATTAACAAAATATAAAGAAAAGCAAAAAGAAGAAAAGGGAGTGAAAAAATGCTAAAATTCGATATCGTAAATCCTTCATTGCGACACATTACAGTAACAGATGAGTTTTAAAAACTGTTTTTGCATCAATAAAAATCAAATGATTGCGGCCTGTCTGGCATGTATAAATTGCAATAAAAACAATGTGTCGTCCTTATTGACAGCTCGTAAAACAGCAAATAACATTTTGCACATGCATAAAACAAATTCAGCAAAGGGCAAACACACAAACACACACCCATTGAGCCAAAGACCGATTTGCGCATATATACAATATAATTTGTTTATTTATGCGTATGAAAATAAGAAATGAATGAATGAACGCACACAGAAATGTAATGAAAATAAGTATTGTTCGCACGCATACATACACTGTAACTGTACAGAACATTTAGCGCACACAACGGCAATCAAGGAATTTACATATGTAGCACAGTAGTCATAAAAACGATTTGATTATGGCTCTGGGGGTATTTGTATAGGAGTGTGTGTGCTTCGCTCCAATAAAAATATTATCACGAAACAATGCGTGTCTAATTAGATGAGCAAGAAACATGAGCAATTGATTGTTTATAGAAAACCGCAGCAGAGACATTTGAGTCGATAAGCTTATGAGACACTTAAAGTACGATTTTTATTTGTTTTGAGTTATAGTCGGGGAGCCGACAGTGCCAACATTTGATTTACTCCTGCGTAACTTGGGAGTGGTTGCATTTTGAAGATTGATTTGAATTAAGAAAAAAAGATCTATGAAATTTTTTATTTAGCGGTTCAGCGTCATGAGGTGTTTTAAAATATAAGCCGCCCGATCAAAAAAGTCACTCCATATAATTGTTACAATATGGAACAGCACGACTAGGACATCATGCTGAGCCAACTGTATGAAAATCTGACTTTCAGAAATAATTAATTTTGACAGTTTTTTGTTTGAGAATTTGAAACCCTACCATTGCCTGCCATCTCATTGAAATTTGCAGATTAGCGAGATGGCGACTTATAAGCATATAATTAGATATCTTATCTTGCCGACTTTTACATGCCAATTAATATAAAAAACAAATTGTTTTTTAATTTATTCGCACAGCGACATCGATGACATGAACACCGACACCTTTCATTTGGACATTTGGGACCACGATGATGAAAGCTGCGTCATGGATGCCGTCTCACGGCTGAATGAAGTGCGCGGCGTACGCGGTCTGGGCCGTTTCTTTAAACAGGTGTGCCAATCGGCACGGCAAGGCTCACAGGATGATTTCCTCGGTTCGGTGAATATACCAGTATCGGAAATACCATCGACTGGTCTCGATGCATGGTTTAAGTTGGAGGCGCGCAGCCATCGGAGTACCGTACAGGGACGTATACGTTTGAAGCTTTGGCTATCCACACGTGAGGATCATGGCACAACCGCTGAGGAGAATAACGAGGTGGAAATACGTAAAATCGAAAAGTTACAAATGGTTTTCATGCAACATGAGGTCGCAACACATGAGCCCTCATGGACGTGGAATGGCGAATTGCCGGGACCGGCGTTGACTATACTACATCAGTTGGCCGTACAATCGGATCTCTCCGACTTGCATTGTGCAATGGCCAGGTGCGTACTAGAAGAAGTTGAGTCGGGCGTGGCCTTGTTAGCCTTTTTGGCTTTGTTGGCTTGTTCCAATGCACTTAAATGTTGACTGTGCGCAGTAAAGCGTTAAACGAGTTTTGCTTGCACATGCACATGCAACACAAACAAGCCGCACCGTACACGTTGTTTGTGCGTTTGTTTGTGTGTACTTGTGTGTGTGTGTGGTTTACATCGTTAGCTGCAAGCACAGTTTACACGCTCGACAATTTCAAAGAGTGAAATTTTGGACTTTTACTAAAACTAATTCGATTTTTGCCAAACAAGCACTTGTGCTACTACAACTGTGTACCTCCCCTAATCACCGTTTTTGTTGTTGTTGTTGTTGTTGCAGATATGTTGCCGCTGCTAAATTGAATCGCAGCACGCCGCTTGATCCGAAATTTTTACATCGGCTGCTGGGTGATGTGGAAAAGCAATGGAACCAACCGAATCAGGAGGCGCTCACACGCGAGCTAGAGCAATGGCTGGCCGAGGCTATGAACGGTTTTGTTGAACGTTCATTGAACCAAATACGTCGGCATCGCGATATATTTCCAGCCTTGAATCCACCATCATTGATACGTCTTGAGTTCTTGTTACGCTGTCTGGGTCTGTTGGGTTCGATGCGCGCCTTTCGTGCCGTCTGCCCCTTCAATAAGGGCGTACGTGGCGAGGTCGTAAATGCGTTGCGCAAGGGCTCTGTGATGTGGGGACAAAATATACTACGTGAATCGCAATGTTTGCCCAATCCATTGTCCAATTTTGTGACAACATTAACGGCCGACATACAGCTGGGACAGACCTACTATCATGCGCTATTCGACAAGTAAGTATCCTTTCGTATGTGCGTGTGTGTATGTGTGTGTGTGTGTGTGTGTGTGTGTGTGTGTGTGTGAGACGCTTTGAAATACGTTGTTGTTGTTGTTGAAAACGTTGAAAGGAAAAGCCAAAAGGCGTGTCGGTGCAAAACTATTATAGACGTTGTAAAAAGCATGTAACATTAAGCATACGCCATGTTGTTGCTGTTGTTGTTGTTGTTGTTGGCATGGCTGGTATGCAGGTGTGCTTCATGCTTTGTGCCTTTTTATTGCTGCAGTCAAGCCAAGGTTCACATTTTCGTTCACATTTTCGTTATCCTTTTGCTTTTTCAATGCTTCTTTTCTGTTTGCTTTTGCTTTTTGCCAACCAACCATTTTGTCATGCCCAGCTTCAAACCTCGTCCTTCCTATTTCTGCCTTTGTTTGTGCATTGAAAATTGAATTAAATATGTCAGGCACGTGTCAGACATAAAATACGCTTCAAGGCAACCAAACCATCAACTAACATGCTTCTTCTTGTAAAATTTCATAATATTGTGCAAATAAAATTTACAAGCCATTCAGCACAAACCAGTGAGTAGAAGTAAGTAGTTCACGGCTTAAGTATTGTCATATACAACAACTTGATGAAGTAATCTTCAATTAGCAAGGCATTTACTTGGCTTGGCTTGGCCTGATTGACTGATTGAAGCACACTTTTTTTCGATTCGATTGGCCATATTGGTGCGCTGCCACTCATCATCATAATGACGCATATTAATGCACTTAATTGCTTTATAGCACTTTCGTCATGCAAGGACCTTCAACGGCAAACTCATTACGCTTCAGTGACCGAACCTGCCTTGATTTTGCTTACTACATTAGCGTGCACAACATCAAATGGCTTACATGCATAAGCCTCAAATTAATTGCGTTGTCATAAAAATTTTCGCACGTACTTACAACTTTTGTTCTTGGACTTGTGTGTTGTGTATGTGTGTGTGTGTGTGTCCCATAACGCATTGAAATTTTTATGAGGTATTTAGCAAATGTCCATGGCAGTCATTATTAAGCGAGCGCATAACTAAAAGCATTTTGCTGATGCTGCCACTGTCACTGTCACTGCCGCTGACAGTTGATGGCTTTAATGTGGCATTATCATGTGGCAAATCGAGTTGAAGCAATCCGCCGCTAATTGCCCTCTTTTCGCGTTTCAACAACAACAGCCGTGCGTACTAGTCAATTGTCGCACGCTAAACAACTTGACTTGACACTACAACAGTCAGTCGACAGTAACATGAGTTGAGTCGCGTTGAGTTGTTGAGACCAAATAATATCGATTTTCAGCTTAGCGCAAAAGACTTGATGCTATTTATTTAAGTTATTGTACAAAGAGTTTCATTTGACGCAATAAGTAGATTTCTAACGATTTACTTCATCAAGTGGCGAAAGCAGCTTAGCTTTATCAGCATTATCAACAGCAATGGCAACGTCATCATGGCTCTTATTGCCGTATTGGTTGGTTGAGTGTCTGTCTGTCTGTTTGTCTGTCTCTATAACAATTTGTTTGTCTAGTTGCCTGTTTGTCTGTCTGTGTGTCTGCTTGTGCCCGCACAGCTTAAGTAGTTCGAATCAGTGCCGCATTCAATAATTTCAATTGAATTCATGCGCCACAATCCATGTGCTTACTTAGTTTAAACGCGTTGGGCGCACAAATGGTACGTTTATACTTATTGCTTGTATCATATCCTTTTCTTCTTCTTCTTCTCCGTTTCTTCTTTGCAACTCGTATACAATTCATGCAGCACAAATGGCATACAATACTTTAGCATTATCTACAAACAATATGATGCTATGATTGGCGAAGAGGTTTATACACGCATGGCCGCTGGACAGGTGCCCGGGGTGCGCATTAATTTGGCACAATATGCCGTGCTTGAAGGCGATACCGAACCGGTCGATACCAAGCCATTTGAATTGTTCTTGGCACTGCAAGAGTTCTGTCATTTGAAGCGACATCTGTCGGCACAGCCACAGCCGCCGGAGAAACCGCTGGCGCTTGCTCAAAGCCATGAATGGTTCATACCGACATTCGAGCGTTGGATGATGATAAGCAAGGCAAAGGCTTTGCAACGCATACGCGCTGCTATACGCATGGATGGCATATGCGAGGGCGAACGTATTGTGCGCTACAGTTCGTCGTCGGTTGACACGGCATCGACATTGTTGAATATGAAAGAGTTCTGGAAGGTGATTAACTGGCCGGACGAGGAGACCGCCATTATATTGGAGGCGCAGCTAATCGATGTCGTTTGCTCGGCCGCAATGCATTATTGCGATTTAATACACACCACGCTCGCCGATAGCGGCTATTATGAGCAACAAGGACCATTTCGTTGCACGGATGACATGTGCGTTACGGTCAATAATGTTGAATATGTGCGTCGCACATTGGCCGAGTTTCGCTCCGATGAACAACCGCTGGAGGAGGCAGCCGATAATTTGCTAGAGACAAGTCTCACGCACATGGAGAATCGCTGCGAACGCATACTCTCCAAGTTGGCGCCGCTCATGCAAATGTCGTTGCAGAAGGTCGTGTTCCATTTGGCTTGGTCGCCGGACTCTTTGCCTGCCAATCAGGCGATTGTGCCGTTGCTGGAGTACTTGGACGTGCATCTCGCTGCGCTGAACAGCGCTTTGCTAACGAAGAATTTCAATCGCGCTTTGCGTTTCATCTGGAAGACCGTTTTGGGCGAGATGTCGCGTCAAATGGAGACCGGCGATGAGACCGACAAGCCAACGCATTTCCATAAGCGTTTATATGAGGCGCTGCAGCTGCTCGTCGATTTCTTTCATGCCGAGGGTCAAGGCTTACTCTTGGAGTGCTTGCACACCGAGGACTTTTGGCGCATCGAGCAACGCTTACAATTCCACAAGACCGAAACTGATCGTCTGATTGACATGTTCTACATGAATCGTCTGCGTGAGCAAATTGTTGCCGTTATACCGGGTCCGTATGGCTCGTTGGCCGTACGCGCTTACTTTAATCACGATTCGCTTTGTGTCGAGGTCTTGCATGCACGTGATATCGTGCCGCTCGATCCGAATGGTTTCAGTGACCCTTTTGTCATTATTGAATTGTTGCCGCGTCGCATATTCCTGCACTGCATGGAACAGCAAACCAATGTGCATAAGGTGAGTGGGGCAGCTTTGCAAACGATATTGTTAATGTGTTTGCTCATTATCAAAAACTGTTTTATTACCAACAAAACCGTTACAGCGCACATTACATCCCATTTTCGATGAATGCTTTGAGTTTTCGGTCACACTTGAACAATGTCTCACAGAGGGCGCCATGATCTGTTTCACGGTCATGGATCATGATGTATTGACGGCTAACGATTTTGGTGGAGAGGCTTATATTGCATTGGGCACCATACCGGGCGTTGCGGACTACAATACAAGCGTCGACAACTTCCATGGTCTCAAGCAAATTGAGCTGCCATTAATGCAGCAGAGAGATAAAAGTAAGTAAATTTTCCATTGCATACTTTTAGTTGCACCTTCATTTAATCCATATTATAAAGCAATCTCATTTAATTCCTTTTTTAAATTTTATTGCATCCCTTTTGAGCGTAGAATTTTCTAAATTGTAAAATGCTGCAGTTTTCTGTTTTCCAATTAAAAAAAAATCGTATTTTTTTTTCTTTATTGCTCTTTTCAGATAATCCAATACTGCAGATACTTGAGCTACGCGTCAATGACAAACAAGCGCAGGACTTTGTGCGCAAGCAAAAGGCACGTTTCATTAACTGATTTTAAACAAACAAAAGAACGAATGATTGAATGAACGAACGAACGAACGAACGAACAAAAGGTAAGCAGGGAATTTGGAATTTGTTAAATTCGTCGCAAGGAAGGACGTTAGCATTAAATGCGTTAGTCATAGCAGGACTAAAATATCTATTTGAATATTATATATATTTAAATGTATGTATATGTATGTGTAAAAGTTTTATTTTTGCGTTTATAGCACAATTATTATAACGGCACAAAAGAACTCTTATTGAATAGTCAAATTATATTAGTGCAAAAAAGGAGAAGGCGAGTATTGACGACAAGGATGAAAATCTTTGTTTTTTCAGTTTGTAAATGTTTGAAAGCGTATGAAATTCAAATGGTGCAAAATTTAAGATACATGCTGAAGCACTGAAAAGTGTTTTTGTGCATGCGACAAAGTAGGAAAACATAAAGTAAAAAAAGAAGTTAGGCAAAAGTAAGTATTAAATTAATAAGAAGATTGACAAAAACTGAAGAATTTTATTAGACGGTTAAAGGTTGCGAGCAACAAAAAAAATGAGGATTTTAGAAAAATATTTGTATTTATTTATACTTTTTTTTTTCAAAACATTCTTTTTTGCGCTTTTAAAAGTTTTAAAAGATTTTTCAAAGGTTTTTCAAAAACCAAAGTCAACAAAAATACCAAAAAACAAACATATAACAAGAAATGCAAATCAATTTTTAGGGAACTTTTGACAAATTTTACGTGTTTTTTCGCTTGCAATTTTTTTATTTATTTTTTCGTATACATTAGTAAACGTATTTTTAAATGTAAAAATAAAACAATGCATAGAAATGCTGAAATTGCAAGAAACTATAAAGCAAACAAAGAAAATACAAAAGGAAAAACCAAAATAAAGAAAAAGGGGAAAAATATTTAAAACTCTTTGCATAAGACTTTTACTTATGACAAAGCTACACAAACAAAACAATTATTAACATTATACAGCTGCAGTAAATAGAAGAAGAAGAAGCAGAACACGAAGAAGAAGCAGAGCAAATAAATGTCAATTGAAATAAACACAAAAGAAGCAAAAAAAAACTATTCAAGCATAAATAACTTCTTAACAAAAAAAGCAAAAGAAAAAGTTGAAAAAAAATACAAAATAAAAGAAATTAAATAAAACTTCCGCTGGCTTCACTTTGTATGCGCTCTCTTTTTCTCTCTCTCTCTCTTTCTCTTTCTATATTTGCAACAATGGAAAACAATCAAAAATTCGTCAAAAACCGAGCTTCTCTTTATCAACAACTACAAGTAAAAAGATTTAAAAAAAAAAAATTAAAAAAAAACTATCTTTTCTTCACTTGTACTTGTACACGAATCAAGCATGTCAGAAATGTACTAAAAAAAAAATATACAATACTACAAAAATACAAGAATTTACTTAAATATTTAATGTAAAAGAAAACATAAAAAAAATAAAATACAAATAAAAAAAAAAATATTATAAAAATTAAAAACTATTGGTAGCTGTTTATATGTAACTACACCCACCCACCACCCTAAACTAAACTAATTTAAACTAAAAATTAAATTAAAACCAAAAAAAAATCCTAGACGCCTTGAGCTGTTTGCTTTTTTGAACACTCTTTACTATTAAACACTTTAGAAGTATGTATTTTTACACCAAAAACACACCTTAAGCTCTCACACACACACACGCTAACAACCAATCTTGAAAGTTTTTTATGCATTTCCAGGCAGGTTATTTTTAAGCTTCTTTTCATTTTTCACTTTTCACATTTTTTTGGTTACGATTTTCACGCCCAACTGGAAGTTGCATTTCTATTGTAAATTTTGTACTTGTATATAATATACTATGTAATGGCATGAAGAAATTTATGAAATTGATGAAAATTGAGGGAAAACAAACGTATTGTATCTATTACTACTACTACTACAACCACAACTACTGTTAATTGTATCTAAATCTAAGTACTTTTTATACCTATCAAAATTCGAAACAAAAAAAGATGAAAAAATTAAAAGAAAAATAACTGCTGCTCTATTTAATGTCAAATTATATGAAACTATTTTTAAATATTTACATATAAATGTGTAAATGATATACTGAATTATTGGAGTAATGCATTACTGAAGCATAATAAAAGGTATGCAATATCACAGAACTAAGAGTATTAAAAAATATATGTTAAGCGAATTCAAAATAACTTGAAAGAAAAAGAAATTACGAATTAACTATTAACAATTTATGGGTTTGACTATCTGGCGCCTAAAGCGAGCAACGAACCAGAATTTATGTATATTTTTATTATTAATTATTATTAATTTCATTCTTAACCCATTACACTGGCCAACACAAGAGTTTTTGGTACAGGTCTAAGAAAGTAAAGGAGGGACACTTGATGGACCCAAAAAAATCTAATGCAAAAGCGTTTTACTTCGGTTCTGTAAGTGTAACCAAAGACTTGTACCGTCTTTTCCAAAAATTTCTTATAAGAATTGTTGGTCTAGTAATCTTTTAAACAGTTTTAACCAAATATAGACATACATAGCTCCACACAAGTGAACCTCTGCAATCAAGCAACTCTTATAATCAGAGAAATTTCTTAAATTTATTCGATGGTCAAAGAGGAAATCAATACCAACGTTTCCACATGTGTGAGTTTTTACTGTTTATTTATTTATTTTACGTTCAGATAAGTGTAAATTTTCAACAATTATCAAGAAAAAAAAAATACATATTTGTAACTTATAAAATATCATAAAATACTAAAAATATGCAAAAACTAAACAAATCAAAAACAAAAACAAAAAAATGCAATTTAAATAAGAGATCGTCATTTCAAATGATTCAAACATGCATAAATGGCCAATCAAAAACGTACTAAAAAGAAAAAAACAAAACATTACCCAAAAAAATATTGAATGCTTGAAAAAAGCAAGGAAAAAATTATATGAAAAGTATTGAAAACTATGAAAACTAAAACAAAAAATAACCAAACAGACAAACAAAGCAATTAAGCCCTCCTACACAATAACAAAAACAAACAACTAAGAAAACCAAGAAATCAACTAAGGGAAAAAAACTATAAAACTTATTTTGTTTATTTATATAATTATAGTTTTTGTATATGTTTAATAATAACTAGAAAGAAAAGTATCCTATTTTTGAATATTTTAGTGTACAATTTTTGTAAAAAACGAAGTGCAACAAACAAATAACTTTTTACCGCCGAATTTATAACTCAAAAGATCATTTCTATTCTTTTATTACACAAAAAAATTATGCGAATAATTTGGAAAGTTTATCATAAGTTGAACTTTGATTTTAAGCCTAAACTAAAATATACTTATACATATAATGATTCTAAGAAAATACACACAAAAATGAGAAAGAAAATCAGCAACATTTTAAATATATAAGATGAAAATAATCATAAATAATTAAATCAATGCATATGTGTTTTAAAACTATCAAAAAAAAAAAAAATGATGAAAGTAAAAGAAAAAACGAGTAACCAAAATCAAATCGTATTGAAATCAAGCATACATGAAAAAAAACACACACTATATTTAATGTAAAGGAAAAAACAAAATAAAATGAAAACTTATCAAATTCAATCAATAAATGTCAATGAAAAATGCAATGCAAAGCGTTCTTTGTCTTATTTATTGGTTTATTTTTAGGCGGCAAATCCAAAACCAAAGCTTTAAACAACATACGCGAAATTTCTTGTGAACATCTTTGAGGGCACAACGCATGGCAGAAAAGCCATTAACTTAAATTGAAATGTGCGCAAAACATGAAAGCTTACGATAAGGCCAACTAAAGCCAGAATTTCCACCAGAACAACAACACATTATGAGAGAAAAATGTGAGCTCGGCAGTGTTTATTAAATTTATAGAGTATATTATCGAAAACAAGTGAAAATACAAAAAGAACGCGTAAAAATATCGAAGTATCTGAGCAGCGTAACAAAGGCCATGTCAAAGGTGTTGCATGCGATACATGCGTAAAAGGCAAGTAAACCATTAACGAGGCAAGAAGAAGAACATTCGACAACAACGAACACGGCATGTGCTTAAAGTATCTCTTTAATATGAGGACCAATTTTCGACTTGATGCTTTTATTGATCTCTCAACATATCACTTCAGATAACATATATTGATGCCCTGCCATATCGCAACAATAGCTTCATTTGAAAGGTTCCCAAAATAGACATATGTTTCAGGGCTACTGCTTGATTTTTTACTGATGAGTTATTTCTTCATTCACAGAGGGCGGAATCCAATTCAAAGAGTGTCTTGATATAGTAGCACTTCTCGATACTGATCCAATAATGATGATCGTTCTTTCTTTGTCAAAGAATTTACTCTCACACATATGTATGACAGTCAAATTTACTGGCTTAACCAACTGTCCCTCAGTGCGCCACAAGCCTTAACTCTTTTCGAATACGCTCAACACGCTGCAAGAACGTATTTGACAAAGCCATGAAAAATCGAAAAACGGAAAACTGAACGCTTCAAACGCAAAGCAATATCCATAACATTGAGCAAGCTTTGGCTAAAATAAAGAACGAAACCTTTTATCTAAATTAAATCCAAGCACATGCCTTACCAACCAACAACAGGCAGAACATATAACTTCGTTGTTGTTACTATCACTTTTGGTGTTGTTTTTGTTGCTGTTGCATAAAATATTTGAAGTGAAGCTTGTAACGTGATAATGATTTGCTATTTGTGGTAACAAACATGGTCATACATCGAATGTCATGTGATAGATACTTTTTATTATACTCACTCTTTGCAATAGAACCTTTTTATGTGTATACTTTGTTGACTGACAGAATGCCAGACAGTCAACGCTTGAACAAAGTGAAAGAGTTAAAGCGCAGAAAAGCTTTTCACAAATCGTTGAATAATTTTCACATTTCAACTTTGTTGCGACACAAATCTTCAAAACGGCAACTTAAAACAAAAGATACGCGCACAGCATGGAACACACACAAGGCAAGTAAAATACAAGAAGCTACAAAACATAAGAGGGAAAATAAAATAGAAGGAAAAGATTTTCCTTACTTAAGATGAAAGCAAAGTGCAAATTTCTCAACAAGTTTGTGCAACATGATTGCTGTCAAATGTTAATGTCACATAAACTTCCACTTCACACAAACACACACAGGCATAGCCACAGCCTCAGACACACAAACACTCACACAGATACTGGCACATGTGTAAGGAAGCAGGAAAGCCAGCAAGCTGCCATCAACGTCATTTTGTGCAGTGAAAGATAATTTCAAGACGCAGTCGGTCATGAGTAACACATTATTCAAAAGGCAAAGGCAATGTGCCAGAAGTTATGTCAGAATGGCGAAATTCATGCACTCTGCAAATGTATGTGAGTGTGTGGGTGTGGGTGTGCCCGAATGGGTTTGAGAAAGTGTTGCACAAAGCATTGTTGCTTCGGCAACCACATGTCGTAGTGCTGCATTAATCAAGAATGTATCCATGTGTGTTTGCAGGACAGGTGAGGCGTGAAAGATAAATTTCGATGAAAGCTCTTTTGTAACTAATGTAGCACAAGCAATTCAAACTTGCTTTAGGGCATTGTTAGTGTTAAATGCTCTTTGGTCAATAATACATAATTAAGTTTCAATTATTTGTTGGAAAAGCCTAAATTAATTGCTTTAAAATGAATTTATTGCGCATCACATATGACACTTAATATACACAACTGTAGCATGCATATACTATCACCAAGCGACTCCCACATAAACTTAGATGGTCTTAGCATACTGACGATAATTTAGTTTTATGTACTTTGTGGGCGTATGGAACATACGTGCTGTTAGAATTGAGCGAATATTTTGTATTGTATCAATTGAACCTCAACTGAAATTTCTATTGTCAAAATGATAACATGATAGACAAAGTTTTCTCTCTACTTATGTAGATTATCATAGCGACGGCATTTATGTGCTCTTCCTTTATGAACTCGAAATGTCTTCTTTAGATATTAATAATGAACAAACGGTCAAATTTTGCTAATGACAAAATTCTTCAAATTGCTCAGACGTAATCTATTCGTGTGTAAGCTGCTCAAACATTTTGAACGCTTGTGTACATCAACATATTAAATAACTCAAGTTGTTTTGCTGCTTTGCACAAATGAAAAGCAACTTTTTCATACATAAACTTCCTGCACATGTCAAAACCACTCCATTCATTGACATAAAACTTAAATGAATGCTTTGAGAACAAAAAAGTTGAAACAATTTTTTGGACACATTTAATTTCCTGCACACATTTTTTTCTGTTTTTGTGACAACTAAAATATAAAATTGCACAGTTTTGCATTTAGAATTTGAACATTTTTTACAAAAATGGAATATATCTTTTCAAAAAATATTTCAAACAAAAATTATCTGTGCGCTCATACAGAATACAGTGGCGTAACTATACTATCTGGGGTCCATCGCAAATTTATCAGATGGGGCTCTATATATAGTGAGGCAAGTGAAACCCGTGTGAGAAACTTCTTTTTCAGAGAAAAATGTACGCGATACAATTTTTTAAAAAGAAAAATATTAACTCTTACTAACGGTGCGCTGAAAAACAAGTGGAGCTTCTTTTTTCCACATTAAAGTGCCCTATTTCCCAGCCAACACATCATGACATATGCGGTCCAAAAAATATATTTTTGGAAAATGAGAGCTGATAATGAGGAAGTGAGGTGAATTTAAGCGCTGATCATTTTTGTTCTGTTCCCGAGGCATGCCTCTTTATTTTTGTTTGTTTTATATGAAAAATGGTTTGATGAAATGTCAAACACAACTTAGAGGGGTGGAGGTCAAGCATGTCATATTTTTTCTTACTTATGAGAAGGAGGGAGTTTTAATACTTCTCCCCCTCCTCCCTCCTTTAGAATTGACGAAACTGAACTGTATAATATAGGCATTCTTAGCAATCCAATTCGTCGTCCAATAAAGAGCACTCCCCCACACTCTCAAACTCCCACACTTTAATATTTCTGTCCTTTCCTCTTGAGCTGGGGGCCCTTTGACACTGGGGCCAGTAGTTTTTTGCGCACTCTCCCACTCTATTGTTACGCCACTGGCAGTACATATGTATGCATTAGTTCAACTTAAAATGGAAAATAAACTGACAGTGTTCACTCACACACACACAAAGAGATAGACAGCGTCGGGATAACAGAACGGACATTGGCAACCCTCCAGTGTTGCGCATATATTTGCATGCAAATATGTTGTCTGTTTACTTGCAGCAACATGGCAGCACTAAATTTTGTTGTTGCTATTGTTGTTTTTTCTATTTTTATTATTGAGTGCGATCAATTTTACGCTAGTACTCTCGAAGGTGTCGCTTTGTTAAAGTGACGCACATGAGTGAATGTAAATAATTGAAAATTTTATAACTAAAAAGATTGTTGCTTGAGAGAGTTAACACATAAATTCGTACTCGTTCGAGTTAATTAACGTACATTTTTGACACCAAACATCCAAACTATATCATCAATAAGCATATGTTACATAAACCACTTGACCACTTACAGCAGTGCAGTATCAACATTGGTTTTTTTTGTTGAAATAAGCTTATGTTACTTAGAACTGCTTGCGCACATACAACATTATAGTATCAAACTTGGTCTTAGTATCAGTTTTCTGTGACGAAATGAAAGTTTTTAATTGTCTAAAATAATATTAGTTCATAAGCAATACAATATCATTTACATATTCGACAAGTACGTGACGCCTCACTTTGACCCACTTTGTTGCATTCCAACAACAAAAGCCACAACGGCAACGGCACATTAACTCTTACGACGTCCTCATCACTAATCGATATATGCGCTGATGATAGACGCCGTCATCTTCGCAGCATGCAACTTTGATGACAGACATTTTGCCATAATGACTTTTCACCCAAATCGCAAAATGTCGCCGTCATGTGACGACGTTAGGTGTTAAGCATAAATTGTTGGAAATTAGCGCAAGTGTTGACACATAATTGCACACCAGCACACACATACACACACAGGCCGACAGACAGACAGGCACAGATACCGCTGTAGTAGCTCTTATGGATGGATGGTGTTCAGTTAAGTTGAGTTGATTTGTGTCAAATGTTGGCAAAGTCACGTGCGCCTGCGTCGCTCGGTTGGCCGATTGGTTGCAGTTGATAATGAGACAAGTACTTTGGCAAAGTGTGGCATTGTGTTGGTGTCGGCGTGTTGGATGGCAAAGCGCGACAATGCAATATCAAAACTGACCCCGCACGAAGCTGACAACGGGGCTAGTTAGTGACAGCAACAGCAACACAGCAAGTTCATAGTCTCTCATTGGCATCGTTTTGTTGTAGTTGCTGTTGCTGTTGCAACATGAAAAGTTATTACTATGCAAAAGTGTTGCGAGGTTAATGAAGAACATTTTATGCGGACGCGTGATCATTGCGCCATGCTATGTGCAACAACAACAACAACAACAACAACAGCAACAAGCAATGACACCCCACTTTTCTCAAACGAACTTTGAAAAAGTTTGCAAACTAAAGGAATATTTCTGTTTTGTTGTTGTTGTTGTTGTTTTTGGGTATTTTTTACTTGGCACTTCATAGAAATTCTAATTGTAACTGCAAAGTCAACTTAAGCCAAGAAGATGACACCAACAACGCAATGATGATGATGATGCTGCTGTTGATGATGCTGTTGATGATGCTGATGCTGACGTTGGTAAAGTTGCCGTTCTCGTTCTCGTTCTCGTTGTCGGCGATGGCGATGGCGATGGCTTGCCGACCTAAGTCGACTCATGATTAAACTTAAAAATTGCCATAATTTTGTCAGCATCAACGTATTTTCCGTGCGGTTTTCTTTCTCTCCTCTTTTTTTTTTTGTTGCTTTTTTCTGCTTCTTCTTTTTTTGTGTTGTTCTGTGATAAATTATGCACAACCACAGAGCAGAAATTTTTGTGCAAAACAACAGTTTAGTTGAACAAGTTTGAAGCTTTGCAAGTGAAATTTTCAAATGAGTTTCAGTTTTATGTGCCAAGTTTTGTTAGCAAATGTTGTTGTTGCTGTTGTTGTTGCTTGTTGCACGTGTTTCGTGCTATGGTCGCGTTTAACGGTTATTAAATTTAGTTTGACTCGTTATACAACGACGACACTATCAACGTGCAACAACGTCGCTCACTGTTGCATTTCTTTTCTACAACTTGTTGTTGCTGTTGCTATTGTTGTTGCTGTTGGCGTCACCATGTCATTGTTGTTCAGTTTTAACGTAACGAAATTTTCAAAAGTGCAAAGTGCGGCTTCACGTTTTATTCTTGTCGACATCGAATGTCGTATTTTCTTTATTTTTGCTTGGTTTTTCACACTTTTGCGGTGAAAAGTTTTGGCAAGTTTGCTGCACTAATCAGAGTTTAGACAAATTATGTTGCCATGGCTTATAAACTAATTGGTTCGTTGCTTATTCATCATCATAACCGTTTTTAATGCAAAGCCAAAGTTGTCTTTTTTAATATTCTTTGTCGGTGAAAGAAGTCTCAGTTATATTAAATGAAATAAACGAGTAGAAAACTGCATAACGAAATTGGATAAACAACAGATTAACGAATAGGGGAGTTTTGATTAATTATAACAGCTCAAAATGAACTGCAAAAGACTTATCCAAGGAGCCCCAACAACACATAAACTATAAAACACAAATTTTTGTTTAAAAATCGAGGGGAAATTATCAATCCCTTAAGAGGAATTAAACTAAAATCACCCAGGCGAAATAGTAGAAAATATATTTCTTGTATGTTTTCAAGCTTAATCTCCATTGGTACACTCTCCGGATTGCTTTCTCCCATGTTTAGTCGAAAAAATACAAGACATAAAGCGTAATAATGAAAATTTCTACTACACCCTTTTTTTTATGAAAATGTTGAATGAAAACCAAAAAGGGCTTAAATTATAAGCCAACAAACTTAAGAGTTTCTTTTCATAGCCATTAATGTTAATTGCTCTTTCAAAACACACCAAATCGTTCACTGTCTCGCTCTTTTTTACTCGGCTCTTCAAACAACGTTGTTGAATAACAAGCGCACGTAGTCTGGCATGAAGAGAGAGAGAGAGCGCGCACGTTAAACCAGAGAGTATTATTATTGATACTCTCTGGTTAAACCGGTTGATCACTTGTCGCTCTGACTTGTCTTTCATACGAATTGATTTCGACCAGTTTAAAGCTCAACTCTCAGCTCATGCACACACGCACACACTCAAGCGCGCTTGCACACACATACAACACAGGCGCAAATAATGCAAAGCGGCGTCACGTTTCTTGGCTAAATGAATCTCAGTTGCTTTTCCAATGCTAAATTCGTCTCTCTCAACGTATCTTGTATCTGAAGTTGGATTTTCCACAGGTGAGTCGCGCAGTTTGCTTCAAAACGACAACGCGATCGGTTTGCCAAACGCGCTTTCTGTACGCAAAAACACAATAACAATAACAATAAAAACAACAACAGGCACGGCAACGGCGACGACTTGAAACGTTTTTGCTTACTGTCTGTTTTGCGCAGATTGAAAGAATTCGTGTTAGAAAACAAGTAACGAAAAAAAAACCGAAAAAATTATTAAGCAAAATCAAGAAGAAGCTGAAACCGTAAATTTAAAACGCTTTGTGCGTTCCAAGAAAAAAAAAAATAAATAAAACGCGCTACGCCCAACACATTTCTAACTATTTTTAGCGAATTACGTGAGTGTGTTTGGCTTATTGAGCAGCAACAAATGCTCTTTGGATTTCTAACTGTGCACAAAAAGCAACAATAACAAAAATAACAAAAAAAACAACAAAAAAAATACACTCAAAAGAAATGAAGTGCAAAAATATAAAACCATGAATAAAAAACAAAACTAACAAAAAATGCCAAATAAGAATTAACTTCAAATTGCGAAATGTTATAAAAGTGTTTAAATGCAAAAATGCAGAAAAAAATGTGCAAAAAAGCGTAAACAACAACAACAAAAAAAACTCGACATTTTTTCTAAGCTCAAACCTGCTGCCATTATTTTTTATAGTACCTTCATATAAGCAGCATTGTTGTTGTTGTCTTTAATACTTTTTTTTTGTTGTTGTTTTTGTTTTTTTTTGCTTCGCTTCATTTCATTACGTATAAAGAGTTGAACAAGTAACGCGCCGCGCCGCAACCATGAAGTGTTGCCGGCCCTTAGAGGCGGCAGTGATTTACATTTTGTTGCTGTTTTTGTTGCTATTGTTGTTGTTGTTGCATTGCGCTTTGGTTAGTTGCTACTCTAAAGCAGCTGCAGCGGTTTACTTCTTCTGCTTTAGTTCATTCAGTTTTTTTCATAACAACAACAACACCAACAACAACAATAAATTTTTGCGCATATTTTTTCACGATTATATCATCTGCGATATTATGACCAAACTGATTTGCATCACTACACAAACACAGACACACACACAGCGATAAAGATACATTCATAACGCCTTGTAGATACTTTTGTATCTGTATATCGTTTTAAGTATTTAACGCCAAGCGCTAACGAAGTGCAAAGCCGCAATGCTATAAAGGCGTTGTTTTTGGTTTTTTTCTTTTTTCCTTTTTTTTTTCTTGTTTGTTTTTCACAACTTTAGTTGGCTGTGCTTTTGGCCAAGACGAGTTCACACCGCGGCAAAGCGACGCTTAAGCATTTTTGGCCAAACAATGTTGAGCAAACTATATTTGTTGCTTAGATATATGTATGTATCTTTTTTTCGCTTACAGCCCACTCAATGATTTATCTCTGCGTGTGTGTGTATGTGTGTGTGTGTGTTTGTGTGTCTGTGTTGGCTGGCTACAAAAAATGTGCAAAAATTCCTTAGCCACAAGCAGAAGCAGCATTTGCTTAGTTACAGATACATAATAATAACTACAAAAACAACAACAACAACAACAAGTCGTTACTTGTATCTGCAGAAATCAAAACAGCAACAAAAACAACAACAACAACAAAAAGTTGCAAACTTTTAACTCAACGCCAACACAAAAATTGTTGCTGAAGCAGAAAACACAACAACAACAACAACATACAAACAACAAACGTCATTTGCATTTGTTGCGTTAACCGCAAAATGCATTTTGTGTTTTTGTATTTGTATATATTTTTTTTTTTGTAATTTAGTTACAATTTTTTTTGTTTTTTACATTTTTGCAGCATAAAAAAAAAATATACAAAGTAAACATTCAAAGTTTATATGTAAAAAGTATCTAAAGCATAACAACCTGTCGTTCAAAACGTTAACAATAAAATCAAATAACAACAACAATAACAACAAACAAACATAGCAACAATACTGCCACAACAACAACAAGGAGGCAAACAACAACAATAATAAAATAATAGCAATAATAATGAAAGAAGGTAAGCAAGTTTTTTTTTCTACTACTACGTTTTCTTCTTCTTCTTAGTTAGTTGAGTTACTTTTGTTTGATTTTTTATATCCTTTTTTTTATTATTTTTTTTTTTATATTTTTGATTTGTATATTTTATGCGATTTCTTGTGAAAATATTTGTCTCATGCTCCACTTAAGCCTTTATTTTCTGTTGTTTTTGTTGTTAACTTTTTTGTAAGCAACAAATAATGAAATACGAAAATTTGTTTTTCATTTGTTGAAGAAGATTTGCTCTATGAAAATACTTACAAATGACATAAATAATTGGCGTAGCTTTTTACTATAAAAGAGCATTTCACAACGCACAATTTCAACAAAGATTGGCAGACAACATTCAATAGTTGAAGCGTTGAACAATAAGAAGAAGAAGCAGCAGCAGCAGCAGCAACCAAACAATGCCACTCGACACAAAGTACATGACGTAAAATGCCATTTGGTTTTAAACAACCCACAATTAGCGCAAATATCAATCAAAAGCAATAAAAATAGTCATAAAATAGAAGTTGACGGCTTCCTTCTTCTTCTTCTTCTACTACTACTTCTAATTGCTCGTTCTGTCGCTGCGCCACCAACACGCAATTAGCGGCAAAAGCAACTTGTAGCCACCTAACTACATTTGATTGCTATAACAACACCTCAGCTCAACTTGAAATTTATTTCAAACCTACAATTATGTTTGCGCTTTGTTGTTGTTGTTGTTGTTGCCGCACAGAAAAGCAAACCAAATCGACAAATAATTAATATATAAAAAATAAACATACAAAATAAAGACAAACAAAGGCGTTCTATGTATGAATGAATGAATGTTTCAATCAAACAAAGAAAGAGAGACAGCACACAAGCAACAACAACAACAACAACTATTTTAGCACAGCATTTTGATTTATCTGAGCAGCGCAGCGCTGCGCAAAGACAAAGGCCAATTTTGGTATGATTTTGTGCAGATTTTGAAATCAAGAAGCGGCGCACAAGCAAAAAAATTACGAGTGAAAAACAACAAAGCGCCGGAATGTTGTTTGCGCGTGGGCGACGCTTCGTATACGTAATCACTTTTATGCGGTTTAAGTGACCCTGAAATTAATGGCGTTTTTTTTTGTGTCATACTTTTTTATACATAATATAAAAGAGTATATTAACTTTGTCATGAAGTTTGCAACGCAGAGAAGGAGACAGCTACGCCTATTTAAAGTATATATATTCTTGATCTAAGCCCAACGGTCTATCCGTCGTTCTGTCTATTTCAGTACAAATTTCTCTAAAGAACCAGATCGATAAAGTTAAAACACAGAAATTCTTGAGATATGTCCTGGCATTTTACATATATCTCAGAATTATTTAGATCTGACGAGCTCCCATAGGAATGATCGGTCAAAAATGAGGTTTTTACTTGAAAAATGTTGTGTTTTTGGAGAGTATTTTGTTCTTAAATAAATATATATAAATATAGACCAAATTCTGCAATTACATTTTTTTATTGGTTGACTATATTCCAAAGTTTTATAAAAATCGTACATAAGGGCGTGGCACCGCCCATACAGCGAAAAGATTAAAAATGGGACTTATCTGTAAGCAGGCGAAATACAAAAAATACAATATACGAAATACGAAATACAAATGTAGTGAAGTATGACTTTAAGACCAATTAGAAAATGACTGCATATAATTCTTATTGGAATATTTATAAAAACAATTTTCGAATAAAAATAATTGGGAAAACCTTTGCTAGAGTATATAAGTTTCGGCAAAGCCGAAAATAGCTCCCTTTTTTTTTTTTTTCTTTTTGATTTCGTCTTTTTGCTTCTTTTTCTATTTTTTTTTTTTTTTGAGTCAATTTAATTGCATAAATATTTATAAAAATGTTGCCAATATTGATGGTGATTTTTCGCACAATATACAACGGTTATGGCAGGCAAACCACTAAGCATATGTGTGTGTGTGTGTGTACATGCATGCGGATGCAAATTGTCGTTGCCATAACGGAAATTCATATCCGTCAACTTTATTAATTTAGTTTGAAATATAAACAAATATGGAAATTGTGCAAAAAGAAAAACCTTCTCAAGCGAAAAATACACAAATAAAGATACAATATGATTTTATGCAATCGTGACAAATGAAAATTGCAAAGAAAGAAAGAAAGAAAAAAAGAAGTATATTCAATCTAGTTTGCGCCTTTTGGCCACGCACAGTTGACCAAAATGTGGTTGTAGTTGCCGACATTTTGTACGCCATTTGCAATCAATTTCAGTGCTGAATTTCCTCATTGTTTGCCGTCATGTTGATGCGCGGCGGCAGCGCAGACGCGACGTCGGCAGCGCATACCGTTTGCAGCAGTTGAGTGATTTTCTGCCACGTTTTGCAAGCAAAGCCAAACAACTTATTTTTTCTACACTTTTGCGGCAACAAAAACTGCTTTGGTGGCCCAACTTGGCCAATAGTCGAAAATTAATTGTCTGCACAAGTGACTGCGACAGTTTTATGTCTTGCAACATGTGTTTGCGCCAACTCTAAGACGATTATGGATTTAAATAAATTGTCAGTATTGGCTTATTTGTCTGTCGGTCTGTCTGTCTGCCTCGCTTCTAGCCGGTTATTTAGCTGGTTAGTTAGTTAAGTTGGTTGTTTGTCTTGTTGTTAAGCCAAGTGCGATTTTGACTTGAATTTGTGTTACTTGAAATCCCGCAAAAAATGCACATGTATTAAGCGAAATACTTCAGCCAATAATTGTCAACATAATTTAAGGTAAAAGCGGAAAACAAACTACTGTTTTTTCGTAGAAACTTTTTAAAGACTTTAAATACTTCGTTTGTTTAAAATACTCTTGTTTTCCTAATACATTTTGTGTTTAGTTTGAATACAAAATGCTTTTGTGTCTAAAATGGGCAAACGAATCGTTTAACGGCTTAAATAAAAATGAAACTTATATTTTTGAATGAAGCTTATTGAAAAAATCAGTGAAAGCATTTAAGAGAACAATAATGCGTGAAAGAATCAAAATTTCTCTTTCTTCGAACACGTCTTTGTTAACAAAATATACTTGTGCGATCAATCGAGTTCATATATTGGCGACAAAAGTATGAGGGTTCGTTCATCTGTCCAACAGATAACAAAGACATCAAGCTGAACGCTTATTTTTTGCATATATTTAATAATTTAAATGCTTTTAGTTATTCGTTTTGAACAATTCATTCACTCGTGTATTACACATTGAAAGCAGCGTTTCTCAAACATTTGCTTCGCGGCTCACCAGGCGGTAAATTAGTAAATTAAGACGCACAAAACAATGTAAAAATTCCATGTTAAATGTATTATTAATACTCGTTAATTCGAGCTTTGTTTATGTAAGTTGCATGTTTGTAAGCAACTTAAATATAAATACCACAGTTGAAAATGTTGGAAGTCACTGTTGTTGAATAGAGGTCATTAAGCGTGCCATGCCTTGACCGGCTTAATAAGCTTCTCTTATTAAAATCAAATACTAAAAATATAAAAACAATCATTTGTGTATAAATAAGAGGCAATAAAGCTAAGACTTTCTCATTTATTGCCACTTTAAAAGTTCGTGCGTGAAAGATTTTATTGTTTCACCATTTCGGTTTGAATTTATTTATTTTTTTTTTTGCTAAGAAAACAAATAACAATTTTTCCGACCAATTAATTATCAAATTTAACTTAATTATCACTTCAGAAAAAAATATTCTCACGTTTGATGTATTTTTTCTTTAATAATTTTTCATTGGCATTTTAATGTTTATGCAAATATGAATAACAATAATTTGTCAAGCTCATCATAATAACACACATTAATCTCACATTGTGACAAGCAATACAAATCCAAGCGTAAATGGACAACTACAACATGATGAAAGTCAACAGAAACTAGTAAGCCAAAAACCATAAAACAAAACCACAAAAATAAAAACACTTAAACAAAAAGATACAAAATGCTTTGGCCAATGTAACGGCTTATTTGGAGGCTTCACTGTTTGTTGACCCAACACACCGGTGATGGTGGCGGCGGCGTTGGTGACGTCGACGGTCAATACATTTAACGGCGTTTTAAGCACAACAACAGAAAGAGATAGATAGATATATACAACACAATACAAGTGGTATTGTTGCTGTTGTTGTTGTATGTCTGTGATAATGAAGCACTTGTATTTGGCGTATGCGTTATTCAGTACATGATAATCATGTTATTGTTGATGATGAAGTTTTGGCAGACAACCAACAACAATAACAACAACAACAAAAGCTACCCTTTGGCGAGCTTGAAACTGCGACTGCATTTTCAGTAAATGTGCGTGCAAGTTTTTATTTGGAATTTTGTTGTTTTTGCTTTTGCTTTTATGATTTTTGCACATGAGTTGCTCTTCTATCAGCTCACAGCCGCCGGGCGTTTGGCGCACACAAAAACAACATTTGAACGTTGCTGACACATACACACATACAAGTTTAAGCGCAATTCAGTCGACATTTACTACATTTACTTCTATGACACAAAATGTATCTCAGTAATTCATTGACGCGCAGCAGCAACTAAGCTACTTGTATCGTTGTCGTCGTCGTCGTCGTCGTCGCCACAGCTCATGGTCATAAACGTTACTCACAGCAACAACAGCAACAACAGCAACAACAAAAACAACAATGTCAGTTGATATAAAAGCCATTGGCTATAAGTTGTAAGCCAAGCTAAATGACAGCAAAACAACAATTGACAACATTCGATGCGATTGACAGCGAAAGTTACGTAAGTCGTCTCAAAACAACGCAACGCAACGCATCTGCTCTCATCTCGTCTCGAATTGTGTTGAGCTCAGCGCTTTTGTGCGCTTTTATTGTTATTATTATTATTATTATTACGAACGACAATAACATAATTTAATGCAGTTAAGCCGCATGCATGAGACTTTTGTGTGTATGCAATTTTAATGCATTTTAATGCAAATTTAAGTCATCAATTTATAGAAATTATTAAGCCAAAGAAAGACCGAGAAAAATATACAAAAAAAATAGGACAAATTTTAATTAAGGTTGCATGAGGAATGTCAATTTTTTACTTATATAAGTTAAATTTTTGTTCATGTAAGAAAAACATGATATTCATGTAACTTCATTTTAAATACGCTTATGTTACATAGCGCTATGCTGCACATACGCTAATATAACATACAAAGCGTGATTTTCATGCTTAATTACAAGTTGAAGTTAAAACTCATTAAAAGTAAACAAAACACAACAAATTAAATAAATGAGAGAAGCAAAAATTGTAAAGCGAATTTCATTTTGATTAATCTTACGCAATGACCAAACGTATCAAAGCATCAATCGATCAATCAATCAATCAATCAACCAAATCAATCAAACCAATCAATGCTAAACACAAGAGTGCGACGCAAATGCTTAGTCAGAGCATTAAATGCTTTGCTTATGCAATCGTTCAGGCAAAGAAGAAGCAAACGTATCGAAATGAATTTCGTTTTGTAAAAATATAAACAAAACAAAGAAGAGTAGAAAGCGCGTTATCAAAATCAATAAATCTTAAGCTGTTCGAAGCGCACACATGCTGTCGCAAAGGCAGTGGCAGCGGTATCGGAAGCAACAGCAACGTACGTGTGGCTTTTGAAACGATGCTAAGCTGTGCTGAGCTGTATGAAAGCCATGCTAAAAAACACTTTCATGCACATGCAGATATTTAAGCACAGTTACAACACACACACACACACACGCATAGATACAAAGATACTCATAGTCAATTTAAGCTGCTAATGAATATTTGACGCTTGCAATGGAAATGTTTCGGTTTAATAATACTCATGTTTGTTGCTGTTTTCAGTGCTGATGATGATGATGATGATGGTTATTACAAGTTGTAACGCACAAGTTGACGCCTCTGTTAATAATTGACTAATTGAGTGCGGCACTTGTTTAAGCCAAAAAACTTGGCGCGTTAATTTTTACACTTCAACAAAAAAATATTGCAAAAATTCTATTTTGTTTCTTTATTGCTGGCAATAAAAACATGAAATTTTATGAAGCAACTTCAACACACACACACAAACAGACAGACAGATACTTTGGCTAATATTTGTTTTTGCGCAATCTCATCAAACATAAATCAAGTGCAATACATCTGTCGCAAGAATTTCAGTTGATTGAAGCCAAGCCATCTTCATTTTAACTGAATTTTTTTTTTAATTGATTTGTTTTTATTTATTTATCAATCCATCTTTTTGTAATACTTCTGCTACCAGCCAGACAGCCAGTCAGTCAGCTTGTCAGTCATTTCGTTAGTCAGTTAGTTAGTAAGTTAGTCCGTCTGTCAGTTGGTTAGATTTGTTAGCATTGATTTGATGATTTCATGTGTTGTTTGCTTTTACTTTTGCGATTGGTTAATGAATTTGCTTGTCAGCTTTTGAAATATCACCAGGCGCAGCGAAGCTTTATAAATATTTCAATAGCAAAGTTGACAGCAATTTTTTTCTTACACATTTTACTCGAATCTTTTTTTATTTTCAATTTTTCAATATTCAATTTGAAATCATGTTTAGCATTTAGAAGCGCTTTAAGTCGTACTTGACATGCCAACACGTCGAACAAGTCACTTGAGATTCAATCTCACATTTTTTTTTATTTTGTACGATTTTCAAAGCAATGCGAATTTGTTTCCAATATAAACTTTATTTTTTACACAATCAGAAAGAAAAGAAAACATTTCATTGTAAAACTTCAATTAAATTCAGACGAAATTCAAAGCAGCAAACAACAAATGAAAGTTTGGAACAAATTTTAATAAAGTAAAGCAAAAAATATACTAACAAAAGCTTAGCCAAGCAACATGTATAAAAGGCAAAAAAAAATCAAAAATTCTAAAAAAAACACAAAACAAAGTAAACAAAGAACAACAAAAAATCTTTGTTTGCTATTAAAAAGCGATTTTTGATTTCGTGGGCGCAAAAAATACACCAAAATAAATTGTTATTGTTGTTGTTTTTCGCATTTGAAAAAATGGAAAAACAATTTGGAGCCACAAAAGTAACATTTTATAAATAAAGCCAAGTCAAGAATTACAAATGCGACTTTCGAATGCTGAAAAAGCACAAAAAATACGAACTTAAAGTATAAAATATAAATAAGTATAAATTCAGAATTAAAGCAAAGCACACTAATTAAAAAAATTAAATGAAAAAAGTCAAGGTTAATTAAGGCATTTTAAAGCGAAATCAAAAAAATATTGCATGACGTTGAGTGCTCTAATTAAATTGTTACAATTAATACAAAAAACATGAAAACAAAAAAAAAAAACAACTATTTTGTTTTCTTTGTTTATTTTGTGTTTTTCCATTATTGTTAACATTCAACATTAATTAAAGTATTTGTACAAGTGAAGTGAACTTTGAAGTGCTCATTAAAAACACTCAATTGCATGCTGACCTCTTCATTATACATATATCATAATATAATGCGAAGTTGAACGCATATATATGTACATATGTATATATCATACAATAGTTATAAATAATCATTAACAAAATATATAAAATAAAGTAAGTTTTGGACAGGTCCACAATAGTTACGCTTCATGAACATTTAAGGAATATAAGTTTTGATCAGAATATATTTTGATATAAATAAACGGTCAGATAACTTTGACAATGATATTTGGTCAGCTCTGACAATTTTTCACGCTCTATTCAAAACACAAAAACTGTTGAAAAAGTCGCTGTAATATAGATATATAGCCTGCGCTAGAACAGCCACACAGATCAGATTTCAATGAGAATGTTTTCGCTGAAGTGTTACAAACATGATATCAAAGTTATAATACTCAAAACTTTGTTTGAAGAGCATAATGTATTTTTCTCCACCCACTTAACACAAAATGACAAAGTGTGCATCAATTACAGCTCAAGTCTCAGCTCAAACCGAACAAAAGACAATGCATAATAAAGACAATAAATGTGTAATAAATTCATAGACAAGACAATCAAAATTAACCGAAACAAAAACAAAGAAAAAAATCGCATAACACTTGACATTAAATAAACTTAAAACATGTAATTATAAAAGCCAAAACAGCAACAACAAAAACCAAAACAGCAATAATAAATACGCCCACCAAATTATTGAGTGAGCCAAGTTAAGTCAAAGTAAATTTAAACCGGAGCCAATTCACAAATACAACGACAAAATCAACATGAATACATTTTTGGCGTATCTTTTTCGTTTCGTTTTGTTTTGTTTCACTGTACTACATGAATGAATGAATGAATGAGTGAATGAATGAGAAGTTATGCGCTGTAACCGAAAACGACACAAGTTGAAAATTATACACGCTCGTACATATTGGCAGACTCGAATGCGCCAACATAAAATATAATATTAAAATATGCCACCAACGTGTATTTTTGTTGTGTTTTTTATTATTTTTGTTGCTTTGTAACAACATGAAAAAATCTGACGACTGCCTTCGAAAAGACCTTGACCAACCAAAAACCGAGAAAACAAAAAAAAAAAATATTTATTTTTTAAATTGTTGGCGGCTTATACAATTACAGCCCAAATGTTGTTGCATGTCGAACGTTTGTCAGTTTGAGTTTTGCACTATCATCGTCATCATAATCATAACTGTAATCATCATTATCATGAACGTCATCATGATGTTGTTGTCATCATCAAAGCGCATTTTACGCGCATCATTTTTTGTGAATGTTATAATATGCGGGCGGATTTTTTTCTTCCCTCTCTCACTCGCACTCATGTCTTTGCATGACTTTTGTTATTATTATATTTTTTTTATTTTTTTTTTTTTTTTTGGTAGTTTTGTGTAATTATCTTTACTTAAACCGCAAATTAGCGATAGTTGGCAATTTTTTTCAAAAGCTTTAATGGCTTTAACGTTTTGTCGTTGGCTTATAACAAAGGTTGATGTTGGCATGTCTTCGTTGTCTGTCTGTCTGTCTGTCTGTCCGTCGGTGTTGACAACGCTTGACAGCTGCGAAGATGTGTTTCCTCGTCTGACGACGATTCATGGCCGTATGCTAATTTTATTGTTGTTCACATAATCTCGGTTAAAAAAAATGAGTTAAGTAAATAAGTTTAATAACTGATTTTGGTTTATTTTTCCACATTTACATGTTGGTATTGTGACGTAACTTTTGTACTTGTATGGCATCAGAGCCGGATCGAAGCTTTTTGGCGCCCTGCTTGGAAATATGATATCACGACAACTCTTACTCATTGCAACGCACGAAAAGGTGACATTTTTATGTTAACAAATAAACGAAAGTATGTACAGTAAAGTCACTCGTACACGAACACTCATAAAGCAGGCTTTTTAGACTATGACTAGATTAGACAAGAATCGCTCTGGACATTTCGTTTTAAAAATATACGACACCTTTGGAACATTTTTATAAAATTTCTGCCCAACTTTTCGGATACACCTCAAACCACTTTTGTGTAGAATTTTGGTTAGCGTGTTGAGATCATTTTGAAGCTTCGAAAAACTGCGGAAGTCTCGATTGGCAATGAAATGGATTTGTTATGTAACTTTTAACAAGTCCGCTAATTTTATGAAATTTGATATGTTTGAGATACTTACACTTCAGACCAACTTTTGTGACTTTTTCTAGAAAATTGTTTGCAACAAAATAACAATTAAAATCATAAACATTTAATATCAAATAAAAGCTAATAATTTTAAGAGTAAATCATAGCCAAAACTTGTTTTAAGCCGCTTAAAAAATATAAAAATACAACTCTAAAAAAAAATTAACTATAAAAATGACCAACGCATACACAAAGTATGATGTCATTTTCAACTTATATTAAGCAAAAAAAAGTCACAACTTCGACACATATGCATACAAACAAACACACACACAGAGATACACTCACACACTACAAAAGCAAATGCAATTAAATCAGGTATTCTTTATTTTTTTTCCCAAGATTTTTACGTTGTATTCGCTAAGCAGTAACAACGTCATTTGCTCTCCAATGCACAAATCGTACATTTTTAAAGCGCTTCTTACTTATTAAGCAATAAAAATATTGCAAATAAAAAAACAAGTATCTGTGCAAGCAAGAAGAAGTTGATTGGAACCTGAATTCCAATACACTAAGTCCCAGTGATAATTTCGTTTTACTTTAACAAAAAAAAAAAATATTTAAGAGTGAAAAATTATCAAACGTTTTTGCATTTGATATATTTTACTCTTGACAATTTTTTTCTCAAAAAAAAAAAAATTAAAATTTTTACTCAACCGTTCATATATGTATGACTGGCAATTCAAATGAATGGAGGTATCGAATTTTTGTAATTTTCTTTTCTCTTCGCCAGTTTGACTTCTTGAGCGTTAGTTGGCCTAAAACCGCATGGCAAATGAACGACAATTCCATGCGAAAGTGTTTATTTCTGACCACAAATTTTCATTATCGTCTTTATTTAATTATTTTTTTATAATTTTTATTGGCAAAGTACTATTTGACATATTCGTTTTGTTCTTGCCAAGTATAGCAAAAAGCAAATTAAGACAAAGAAAGTAGAAGTACATCTTTTTGCATTGTTTTTACACATTGTTCATTAAGTACTTACAGAACCACATTAGCATGTATGGATATGACAACAAATATGAATTTTTATGCGATTTCGCTTGATTAAATATAACAAATATGCGCACAAAATAAAAGAAAGACAAATTAAAAACAGAAAACCGGAAATTTTACTTGCGTTTTTACATACTAAAATCTTATTCATTTTTTGTGGGTCCTAAAAAGCTTGAAAAACGTGATTGTTGAGCTGAATTTAAATAAATTGTAAATTGTTTTTATTTGTTTTGCGACAAATTGTGCTGCAACGTCATTAGGAAGTGT
Source organism: Phortica magna (assembly GCA_037044515.1). Classification (NCBI taxonomy): domain Eukaryota; kingdom Metazoa; phylum Arthropoda; class Insecta; order Diptera; family Drosophilidae; genus Phortica; species Phortica magna. The sequence continues at coordinate 95,568 of JBAMBP010002303.1, forward strand.
AATTAATCGAGGTGCGAAGCTATTGTCGGTGACCATCGATTTTATGTCAAAGAAGTGTCTTTTATAAATTCGAAGGTCTTTTTAAATAAAAACTACTGTCATAACCGACAATTTTTCAGTTCTAGTATATATTTCGCAGTAACTTTATTTCATTTAATTATTCATAATTGCCGATTGTAATTATAATATTATCAAATGACCTTGTCTATTGACACTTTGTCTTTTTAATTTCTAAACGAAAAAACAATCAACAAATACTTTGTTAATAACAGAGCTTTTGGAATACAATTGCTTTTTTCGTCTAACATACTAAAACAAGTCGTCAAAATGTAACCAAAAAAAATTAGTTGTTTATCACTAAACCAAAAAGCTGTGCGACTTCTTCGCTTGGAACAGGAGCACCATAACTTTTTAATGATTTAAAACGCAGCAACAGATCATGAATAGTTTCACAAAACAGTTTTTTTTCATTTTCATTTAAACGATCTAATTGATTTACACCGGGTGCCAAGAAGAATTCCATGCGTGTCCTCATAGCGTATAGCAATCTGCCCAGCATCTATACAAAATTGTATCTAGTTAATAAGCAAGTGACAGAAGGGAAGATGCTCACCTTGGTGAATATTACTGCCATTGAACGTTGCCAAAATGTCTCGGGCAACTCTTCAATAGCGTGCAAAAAGACTCCCTTTATCATATAGCTTGTAAGATGGGACATATGATTAGCATCCCTGAGAGCTTTCATTAAGCGTAGAGCATCTTTCAATTTATGCTTGTTTTTCATAACAGTTGCGCTCAAAGTGCGGTGCACAAATCATGAAAGAACGCTGCATCAGGCGGATAGCATCTCTTGTGGCACCGCAAACCAGCGGGATCCTCTGAAATTTGGTTCTTCGCGATGTTGGAAATTGTGATGCTTCAAACTCAAATGCCGGCACAAAATCGAACCAAATCTCACGTGTTGAATTATTTCTGTCAGTTGCCGTTACCGTATGGGCGCAGGCATAGCCATGAAGTGTATACTTAAGCCGATATGTATGACCTGTACGACAACGAACTTCGCCAATACGGTCAATAACTGCAGTGAAATTTTGACGAAACCACGACTGCAAATTTTTCCGATTAATACAACCCTTTCTGGTTACAAGTGGATGCTCGTAGTCTGTTTTGGCGTGTATGATAACAAAACCTGCACATCTTGGATGCCTTTCAGGCTCCAATTCAAATGGCAATTCAAGCTTTACATGCAAATCAAATTCGTCAGGCACTTTTATCTTTAAGCGGTCCAAGTTACTGCCGGTCAAGCTTAGTCCACAAAATGCCTCCTTAAAACTTAAATCATGGGTTTTCATTGCCTCCATAATTGAATTTTGTATGTCTACAGCATCTGCGGTAAACGATTGACGATCTTCTGCTGATATCTGCAATTGTTTTACAACATCCATCAACTGGTCTGACAGTGGCTTCATCACTCTAGCAAGCATTTTAAATTGAAACAACCTCACTTTGCAAATATCACGTAACAACTGAGCGCTCTTTGAACAGTCGATCGACACAATACGAGAATTTGCTGGAGCTCTCGGGCAATCATTGCATTGCAATGCACCTTTTCTAGTGTGAAGGCGAATGTATATGCAAGCGACGTTCGCTGTTAATGAAAACAATCCGCAAAACCGACGGTTGTACATCGGCTATGGATGTGAGACGTAATGATTCTCAAAGTTTGGCTTTTGTACAGTAATATATGTATGTGTTGAACTAAAGTTATTTGCATGTGCGAAGAGAATATAACAATAACTTTTAAACCATCACTGTCACAACCCAAGTCGATTTATTTTACTGAGTGTTTACTGTAACTTGGCGGATATTTTTATCACATTTTGCAGCAAAGTATTAATAACGTGACATACAAAAAGAGAGTATGAAAATATCAACACTAGAAAGACCGCATTGAGAAGCAATTATCTCTCATTGCCGACATCAAGAGTGCTGGATGTGTGTGAAAGAGAAAGGAAGATGACAACATTTCGTTTCGACACGCAGTGATGTTTATTGTTAAGTCGGCTGGCTTTATACAAAAAATATAAAATTACAGATTGCACTCTTTTTAAGCTCTCGCTAATTTAATGCTCTCCGATGGTTTTTCACCACCAGAATAAGTAAAATGCTGGAACAAAAAAAAACACGTTCGGCAATGTAGCGTCCTTTGTTTATTTCGCTTCTGCTTCAACCACTGATAAGGGCGTGGCAATGCTTTTCTTAATAAGGGCAATTGCCCACTGTTGAAGGTTCGGGTATTTCAAAGACCTGCATTCTATACTTCAGTAATAAATATACAAACAAAATATAAACCGATTAATGTAGAAAAATACTAATGTTACACTATGTTTTTAATAGTACTTTATTTATTCAAAGAACTTTATAAATAAGCTCACATCTTCACATTAAAAAAGCTGTGCGACTGCGTTGTACACAACTTGGTCTTGTCTTCAACTCTTTAAATCGTTTCAACAGATTATCAATAACTTTATAATACTTTTTAAATTCGTTCTTATCCAAACGATCTAGATGATTCAGTTCAGGCGCCAAGAAGAACTCCAAACGTTTTCTACTTATATCGTTCAGTAAGACACCCAGCATCTGTACATATGTTAAAAGAAACTTGTCAAGTAGCAAATAACAAAATATATGAAATCCGCTTACTTTGAGTGAATATTAGTGTCCATTGGACCCATGCCAAAATTCCTCGGGCTTCTCCCTCGGCTGCTTCCAGAAAAAGACGGTTTTAAGCATATAACTTGAAAGGCGGGACAAATCATTGCGCATCCCTGAGAGCTTTCATTAACCGTAGAGCATCTTTCAATTTATGCTTGTTTTTCATAAACATTTTGCTCAAAGTGCGGTGCACAAATCATAAAGAAGCGGTTCATCATCCTTGATTTACGTTTTTGTGGCACCGCAAACCAGACGATGAACCATTGAAATTTTAATTATTTGACGATGTTGGAAATTGTGAAGCATCAAATTCAAATGCCGGCACAAAATCGAACCAGATTTCACGCGATGAATCTTTTTTGTCAGTAGCCGATATAGTATGGGCGCAAGCATATCCACGGAGTGTATATTCAAGTTTATATGTATGACCTGTACGGCAGCAAACTTCGTCAATTTGGGCAATCACTGCTGTGAAATTTTTACGCATCCAAGTCTGCAATACCGTATCGTGATTTAAATAACCATCAGGAGTGAGAATTGGATAGTTGTCGTCTCGTTTCGGCGCGTATAAATACGATATCCAGGGATTTTTTTCAGATGTTTGCATTTACGTTTCTGCATAAGCTTTGTCGCCTCTTACAACCGATAACTTGAAAGGCAACTCGAGTTTAATGTGCATATCGAATTCATCAGGCACATGAAGTTTTACATCATCCAAGTAGCTGCCGGTCAAACTGAGTCCTCGAAATGCTTCTCTAAATCGCGGGTCTCGTTTCTTTATCTCCTCCATGATTACGTTTTGTATTTCTTGTGCATCACTGGTATATGATTCGCGATCTGCAGTTGGTATCTGCAACTTTTGGACAATGTCCATTAAGTGGTTAGACAGCGGTTTGTAATTCATTTTTTCTCCTTCTCTTTAAATCGATGCGTTATCACTCTGAAACATCCGAAGAAAGACTGAGCGCTCGCAACAAAAGATTGCAAATTTATTGAGAGCGGTTGACTCTCTGGAATGTTTCATGCACTTGAAGTGACTCATTTCAAGTGAGTATCTCAGCGAATGCTCTCGTATTATAGCGATGAGAATTTACTGATTGCAAATAGTACACACATTTTCAAAAAGTTTGATTCTATTTTATTCGGGCGGTAGTTTATGACTTTGAGCATTTCTGTATCTTGTTTTAAGCATTTTGAAAAACTTATTGTATGTTTCAATCGGTATTTTTCGTTACAATTATAGAATTTTCAGATAACGCTAATTGAAAATTCTGTTTCTTGTTAATTTGGCATAAATAACGTCAGCAAAAGACATTTAAAATGTTGATACAGCCATAGACGAGGCAAATCTTGAATTAAAATTGTTTTAAGGAAAGTTTTGCTTTATTTAATTAAAAACTTTATAAAAGTTAAATTAGCAACGTTAAGGACACGCAAAAAAAGTCAGTGTATATTAACATGCCAACCCAAAAATATGTTTAAACTATGATTTTAAAATGAAAAAAAAAATATTACTTTAAGCAAATCCCAAATAGAACTTACTTTAGGGACATTATAACTAGGCTTTCGTACACACATATGTATGTACATGTATCTTATTCTTCCTAGTATAAAATAGTCTTTTTCCGAAAAAATAATAATTAATGTAAATTAAATAGCCTTGCGACTTGTTTGTACTCGACGGGACGGCCAAAGGCTTTCAAAGCTTGCAAACGCATCAACAGATCCTCGATAGTTTGACGAAACTGTTCCATTTCTTTCTTAGTTAAACGATCAAAATGATTCAGACCAGGCGCCAAGAAGAACTCCAAACGTTTGCTATTCATATCGTTCAGTAAGCGACCTAACATCTGTACGAAAACGTATTTTTGTTAATAAGCAATTTAGAAAACATTGGAAGACGCTCACCTTGGTGAATATTACACCCATTGAACGTTGCCAAAATCGTTCGTGTTTTTCGTCGACTGCATAGAGGAAGACGGTTTTTAGCATATAGCTTGTTAGATGGGACATATGATTGGCATCCCTGAGAGCTTTCATTAACCGTAGAGCATCTTTCAATTTATGCTTGTTTTTCATAACATCGTAGTTCAAAATGCGGTGCACAAATCATGAAAGAAGCGGTCATCATGCTGGTTTAGCGTTTCTTGTGGCACCGCAAACCAACGAGAACCATTGAATTTAATTTTTCTCGATGTTGGAAATTGTGAAGCATCAAATTCAAATGCCGGCACAAAATCGAACCAAATTTCACGTGATGAATCTATTTCTGTCAGTTGCCGATACCGTATGAGCGCAGGCATAGCCATGAAGTGTATACTTAAGCCGATATGTATGACCTGTACGGCAGCGTACTTCGCCAATTTGGTCAATAACTGCAGTGAAATTTTCACGAAGCCATGACTGCAAGTTTTTCCGATTAATACAACCTTTTCTGGTTACAAGTGGATGCTCCGTTTCGGCGCGTAAGAACACGAAACCCGGACGTCTTGGATCCTTTAGTACCGTCAGATCAAAGGGCAGTTCAAGCTTTACATGCAAATCAAATTCGTCAGGCACATGTAGCTTCAAATCGTCTAAGTAACTGCCAGTCAAACTAAGTCCACCAAATGCTTTATTAAAAAGCCAATCTCTATTTTTTATTCCCGTAATAATGGCGTTTTGTATATCTTGAGCATCTTTGGTAAACGATTGACGATCTTTTGAAGATATTTGTAATTTTTTTACAATATCCATTAAGTGGTCTGACAGTGGTTTCATTACTTTGGCACACATTTTGCCGTTTAAATCAACACAACCTCACTTTGCAAATAACATGCAACAACTGAGCTCTTCTTTTTTCATCGAAAGAATTCTAGAATTCTCTAGAATTTACTCTCCAGGGTTGCATTTTTAGTGTAAAGGCGAATATACATATACATACATATGTAAATAAAATCCGTCAGTAAAGTAAACGAACCGCAAACCCAGATCGTTATAATTAGTAATTTTTCAGCCGTTGTTTGTACAAATAAATGATTGACTTTGTACAGTAAAAGCTTTCCAAGTAAATGTATGCAATACGTATAAACATAAAACTGAATTTTGTTTGATGTCCACTGTAATTGCGCGTTTGAAATTCGATCTAATAAAGTACAAAACAATGAAATCAGTAAATTTTATTCGGTTCTGTTCTGTTTTGCAAATTACATACAATTTTAAGCCAACTTAAAAAGTTTTGGAACCTCTGCGTATGAGCAGTGACCTAAATTAAGTCTCTGGAGACAAGTCATCAAATATTGTGCAGTGGAGAGGTTTATTTCAAATTCACGATTATTTAAACGATCGATATGGTTCAAATTTGGAACTAAAAAGAACTCCAGCCTATCTTGTCTCAAATTATTCACAAACTGACGAAAATCCTGTCACAAAAACGATGTCTTTCGATGTGATGACTTTGAAAGTGGCTCACCTCTAGTAAGGCAATTCATTTTTGCTCCTTTTTGTTTCTAAATCAATGTGTTTTCACTCTGCAAGGTCCGAACAAAGACTGAACGCTTTCCACGAATGCTCATCGTATTATACCGATTATAAATTTCTGATTGCAAAAGTACATACGGTCTCTAGAATGGAAAATAAGCTCAATTCGCGTTTCTCTCTGTTTGCTTTATACACACTTATCAAGTTACCAATACTCTATGCTGGCATATTTATAAAAATTGTAGCTGAGTAACTTTACTAGAGGTTCGAAATTCGCATAATTGGATTGTTATTTTTCTGATTGCACATTTGTAAGCTTCTTTATAACTGTTTGATTACAGAAGTTTATGGCATTATAGATTAATACATTGCGTTGTATGTATATATATATAAAACTATCGATTAATTGCTACTCAGAGCAACTGTTCTCATCACTAATTCGAGAGATATGCATATATATATATATATAAAGGAAGGCTGCTGAAAAGGGACAGTCACAGCGGTCGAACCAATATTTTAACAAAAAATAGTATGATTTCATTCGACCGCTGTGACTGTTGCTGTTCGACCGATGTGAATGCTTCATTTCTAACCGTTCGACCACTGTGAATGTTGCCTTTCTAACTTTTTTTAAATTTTTTTTCATTGGAAAACAGAATTTTACTATAAAGAAAATTTTATGCACAAAATCCTCTTTTTAAAATCTATAAAATTTAGGAAATCATAACTTTTTCACGCCGTAATTGAAATATGAGCATGTCAGTATTTGCAATCAAAGTATGATTCCTGTAAGGATGCAAGTCACATGTGTCTATTAACAGCAACTGTTTGTTATTAGCATAGATTTGCTGAATGCAAAATGCAAGCGGACACAAGTTCCAGCTCAGCTGTATGCGCGTGTTTTATGCTAAGCGTGGGAAATTGCCTAACAACTTTAAACTCATTTGTATCGCATAGATACGACGACTACGACTTAGAGCGGCGCTTAATATGCACAAACATTGGCATCAGTTAAGCTTAGACACATGGTCCATTGGCTGCTTGCCGATTGAGTCCGGGCGGATGAGTTTGCATATTTCAGACAAGTTTTACAATTTTTTGCACCACACCATTTTATTTTTCTTATTGGTATTCTTTTTTTTGCTTAGTTATACGCCTGGCGAGGCAAGCAAGTGCATGTGTCAATGTGGCGCAAGATAAAAGTGAGTTAGCCACGAGAACAAGAAAGAAAAAGCAACAAAAACAAAAATTAATGTACACAAAATAAAAAAAAAAAATTGCATAGGCAAAAGCTCTAAAAAACAGTTAGCAGAAGTTGTTGTTGTTGTTGTTGCTTGTGCTTCTGTTGTTGCATTTGTTGTCGCCAGTTTCTGAACGCGTGAGATATTTTATTGCAGATACAAGATACTATGCGAACATAAAGAACAAAAGCAACGACAGCGAGTTACAAAAGAAGAAAATAAAAAAACACAAACAAACAAACAAGCACGAAAACTTGTGCATTAATAAATTTACGTTGTTTTATTGCAAGCGCAAATTCGTGTGTGTGTGTGTGTGTGTGTGAGTGTGTGTGTGTGCGTTTTTCATGACCAGGAAACAACAGCTTCCGTCTTGAAAGCCGTAGCATGCCACAGTTACTTTTATAACTAAGACTATCCCTTGACATTTGCCACACGTACACACAAACATTTTGAGCCAAGTTGAATTGTAATTAAATTAAAAATAAAAACCACACACTCACAACAACAACTTTTTTAATTTCTATGTATCTAAGAGTTACAGCACTAAGTAAACACTTGACACTTGCGCTAAATAGGTCAAAATATTTGGCCAGTTAGACAGACTAACAAAATGGCCACACCTTGTCAAACAAAAACTAAATCTCGCTCAACTAAAGGTAAACATAAAGTAAAATATAAAAAAGTGGACATTTGCATTCTAAAACTTGGCCAACATTGCATTTTTATTCGTTTAACTTAAAGGGTTATGTCTCAGAATTTAATAAAAAATAATACGAATACTTTTCGAGTTATTCAGCAATGAGCGGCGGGCTCTGTGAAGCTCGCTAGTAGGAACTTTAAAAAGAGCTAGGTGTAGCGGTGAAATTCACACTACTTTTTTTAAAACATACATTATAATTATTAATATATTAAGTCGAAAAATTAAATTTTTTTTAAACTTAAATTTTTTAAAACGATTTACTGTAATTTTTTGTCTGAAAATCGAAAAATGTTCGACTTTCAAAAATTAAGCACTAGATTTACTATGATACTACTTGTTTTTCGAATTTTGAATGGAATGGTACACACAGTGTGTACAGGGTAAAAACGTCAGTTTCCAGTAATCCGTGGAATATTCGTGGAAAACATCATTCGACAAATCTGTAATCGCAATTTGTATATATAAACAATTTTATAACAATGATCAGCATATTGAATTAAGGAACCCATGCCATTATGTAGATCAAAGCAAAGTAAAAGCTGAAGGTTCTAATAGAGCCTAAATATATACATAAATATATATTGGAATGTCTTTTACAGTCGCTAGACCTCAACACAATTAAGAAATTGATGAGTAATGTCAAAAAAATAATTGTCCCTTGACTAGTTGATTGGAGCACAACTATTTTTTTGACCATAGTTGCACAAACATAAGTAGATATCTAACCCAGCTTAATTCTGAGTGCTTAGAAGAAGAATTAAGTTAGTATGCCAAAAGTATATAAACAAAAAAAAAAAAAAAAGAAAATAACAAGACAAAAATAGAAACAATAATTATAAAAATAAAAACTTACCTAACGGTATGGAATTGTGCGACTTTGGTTTGAGTTGCGCTTTGTTTGGTACTGAAAACAATAAAAAAAGAGAAATATAATAACAATAAAAATCTTAAAAAAAAAAAAACCCGCCCAGACATATTCATTGTTTCATGCTTGCTTTCGATCTCACACACTTTTTACTCTTGTGCGCTCAACCGAACGCTTTGCCTTAACTTCTTGAAGTGCAAGAGATGATGACTCAGAAATTCAGTTAGATGCGTGCTTCGTAATTGCTTAACATTAAAGTAACTACAACAATTAAATATGTACAACTTTTAAGTATTTCTATGAGCTTAAAGTGCCAAGTTTAGCATAATTCTTTTCGACATGCGCATTGTTCTGCTTAGTGCTTAATGCTCGTTACTTATGCTTTTTGTTGTTGTTATTATTGCTGTTGAGCATTTGCAGATACGCCAGAACGAGCAATTTTGACATGGCTTAAATAAGACCGTCTGATCGTTTATCTTTGTGTACGTTAAAAACCCGTTTCGGCAATATATCTACAACGGTTTGTTAATAGCCGTTGTGCCATATTTTAACGTATCACAGATAAATAGATTTATATCTGTAATGACATTAAAAACGTTGCCGCCCCAAAAGAATTCAGAGTAAAAAAACCGAAACAGACAATTGAATCAACAACGATGAAGGCAACGCGAACATTCCTAATTTTATTAACGTCGATATAATATTTATTAACTTTTTATGTTAAAACTTTAACTGTTGGCATTTTGCGTTTCTTTTCAAATTAACATGATTTTTATTTACTTTTATGCATTTGTATCTTAATTTTTTTTTCTTTTTTTTTTGCTTTCAGCATAAAATATGACACCCAAAGGTATGTAAGGCGTTGGCAAAAGCATTTTCCTAGCATTGAAAAAAAAATGTTTGCACATAAAAGAACAGACGTATAAATTTCGACGTTTTAATTAGTTGAACAGAATGACGGCCAATATTGGAGGGCTTTTTATTGCAGCCAATTAAAATCGAATCACCAGCGGTGACATGATAATGCGCAGGCATGTCATTCAATTCATTTGAGTTGTATAAATGCCACAGCAAAGCAGGCACAAGCAGCTGAGCAGTGCCTCATGAAGGGCGTGAGAGTGTGTGAGGAAAAAGATTGATGAAGTGTTCGCTATGTTGAGTATTGTTGGTTGTGGCAAGAAGAGCACAATTAATGCCAAAGCAAATTAAACCACAATAGTTTATGCTTCCAACCAATTGTGTACTTAATGCGCCCCGAAATGCCCGGTAAAAATGCCTCATGAACTTTATATAACAACATGATCTTTTAAGCGTAACTAATCAAAGAAGGCTCAAAATGGTCGGTCCAAGCAACCCTTACCTCTCAACGAATTTGATATTTTTCTTCTCAAATTTTATATTTATTTTATACCGAATTGTTTTTTCTTAAATGAAATTTTATTGCTTTAGAAAAAAGCTTTTAAGCATTAAACTCAATTATTTTAGACTATTATTGTATAATGTGAGCAGCCTAAAACAAACAAATAACTATTTGCTACTTTATCGCATGCACAGCATGTCATACATACATCATCATCATATGCTATTGTTTGTTGCTGATTTTGTCGAAGCTCTTGTTTTAATAAAATTACGCAGTAAAATTTTAACTCATTGTTTATTTACTAAAAGCAAAGCAAAGGAAATCAAATTAGCTGCACACGAATACACTTAAACTCACACACACACACACAGACACACACGCGCGCTCAAATTGCATAAGTGTATTGGCCTTTAAAAGCAGCAGCAACAACAACAATGACACATAACCTAAAAGGCCAAAACACTCCGGGCAACAAATAGAATTAACTGAAAGTGCAGAAAGCCATTTTGATTATTGCGTGGCTTAATTAGCTCAAGTTGTTATCACATAATTGCATTTCGAGTGCTCAAAGTAATACGTAAAAGCAAAGAATAACAAAAAAAAAAATGGCAACAACAACCAAAACAATTATCAACAAATTGCATTTGAGCACAGCAGCAGCAAAGAGAAGAAATAAAAAAAAACTTAAATTTAATAAATTAAAATGTCACCAAGGATAATCAATAGAAAATTGGATAAAGAAAGCTAAAAATTGCCACACACACACACACACACAGCCACACAAAAGGCAAGGACACAAGAAAGGCTTTTATATACATACATATGTATCATACACGTATGTACGTTGGGCAATGTCAATGCTATTATTTTACTCATGCTTGATTTTATTTAAGTTGATTTTCAAACTTGTCGTGCGAGTACAGAACATGTACAATAAAAAGGATTTTGAAAGCATTTCGTGCGCGCAGCAACATGTCAGGCCATTAGCACCCTTTATGCTTGGTTGGCTGGTCTGACAGTTGGCTTGGTCAGTCCGTCAGTTACACAGTCGACTAGTCAGTTGCTCAGTTGGTCAATTGGTCAGTTGTTTTTTTTATTTTTTTTTTTTTTTTGTGAATTGCCAACGTTGCGTTGCTCATTGTTGATAACCGAGTGAGGTCAAGGAGGTTGATAATGTTGGCAGAGGCAAAAGCGACCGCAACGACAACGTCGACGACAACGACGACGAGAGTAAGGACATCGCTCAAACGATAAGTCAGTCAGTGCGGCTGTTCGCTGCAGCAGTTAAGACCGAAAAGGACCTGAGAGTGACCACAAAGCGTATAACGGTTTTATGCCAACATTACACAATTGGGCCACAACCCCAAGGATTATTTGCGGCTTTTGTATATGTATGTATGGCTCTACATATATGTATGTATGTGTGTGTACGTCTGAAGTATGTCAACGCAATAACATGACAAAAGTGTTGCTACAAAAGAAAACCATGGTCAACATACAGACACATACGTACACACATATATATTTGTATGCGTATATCTTTTTTTTATTACATACGGTTGCGTTAAGCTGCGGCCTGGCATGCTGCTGAAGCGCTATGAGTGACAGAAATAACAAAATCTGTTGCTTTGATGTGCCATTGTGGCTGTTGTTGCTTTGTGGTCGCACTGCGATTTTCCACACTTGAAATGACTTGACTTTAAAATGTTCGAGATTTACAAAAAACAATAATAATTCAGACAACCGAGCAAAGCGACAAATACAACACGCAATGCAATGCCGTCTTTTTAATAAAAAGGCGGCCAAAGAGATACCAAAAACCTTTTTTTCTTTTTCCTTTTTTTTTTTTGCTTAAAGTTGTCTTGAGTGGTAGAATAATAAATAAAGCAAGTCCAAGTCCAAATCAAACCATATCGATTGCCTTTAATAAAAGCTAAAACGTGACGAAACGCAAGTCTTTGAAATTATTAGCTTTCTTTTTGCCTGCCAGTAATAAACAAGCAAACACAGACACAACACTCGCTCAAAAGATGACGGCAACGGCGACATCGACGCTAACGTCAACCTCGTCACTCGGGATTTGCGTTACTCAGCCGCATAACTTAATTGATGGCGCAAGATTGTAGAACAAACCATGAAACCAAATAATATATTTGTATATACAAAAAAAAAAAGGTATCGCAATGAAATACACAAAAAAAAAATTGAGTTTAATTTTTTTCCTTCCGTTTCAAAATGAGTTTGCAGAAAAGTCAAGCAACTTTCACCGATTTTTTGTATTTTTTTCGGGTTTGTATTATAGGCGAGTGTTGAGATTTAATATTTACAAACACAAGGCAAAAAAAAAAAAAAGAATTATAAAAAAAATTACAAAAAAATGTTAACCACTTTTTGTTGTTGTTGTTTGTGCCACACTTATTTCTCTTACACATTTTTGTTATTTCGGTTTTTTTGTTTGTTTTTTTTGTTGTTTTTGTTACATTGTGGGAATTTTTGAGTTGATTTTAATACTTTTGGTTATTGTTGGTTTAAACTGTGCGCCTTTTTGTTGTTGTTGTTGTTGTTGTTGTAATTTGCAAACTTGCTTCAGCAACAACAAGAAGTGACCGAAGAAAAAAAATCTTTGCGCAAGTAAAAAAAATCTTATTGTATAAAAAAGGGAAAATATGAAAAAAGTAAATTAATAAGAAATATTGCTCTTTATCGCACTTTCATCGTTGCGTTGGCAAAAACAACAAAAAAACACAACAGTAAAATCAAGCGCTTTTTGGTAATTAATTTTTTTTTGGCTTTGGTGTATTTTGTTTTCGCCGCCAGCATTTATTCTCACTAACATTTGATCTTAAGTGCTGAATTGAAATTACAAGCGAATTTTGTTGTTATTTTTTTTTCAGTTTTTGTATTTATTTTTTGTGTTTGTTTAATATTTCTTAAATTTGAGCTTTTGTTTATATGCATGTACATACATTTATTTCCTGCTTGATCGCTGAAGTTTGTTTAGAAAGTTGCTGACCAGCGAAACAAAAGTGTTGTCAAAATATTTATGATTGGCCGCCAATGTCGCAGAGTTTTGATCAACAAAATGCGATATGTAACTTGTAGCTTTTTATCTCACAGCTAATGTTTATGTTGACAAACGACGCGAAGTTATTCTCATCAACAACGCAAATAATTAAAAATCCAATGAAATTGACAGACAAGCAAAAATCTGCACAATGAATTTTTAAAGTATCAGCAAAGTTATGCAGACATATTTGTCTGACCGTCTGTCGGACGGACCACTTATATTGAGCCAATCAATCCATCATGGTGTATGAAAATGCTCAACTTTATGCTGTTGAATGTTGAGTATTGAAAAAATGAAATGAAATGATATAAAAAATAAGTTCAGAGATGAGATGAGTTTAGTTGAGTAAGAAGAAGAAGCCGAAGCAGAAATATCCAAGTGCAACTAATAACTGCCAGTGGACGCGCTAATTACGCGCAACAATTAATGTGAAGAACCCTTTTTTGTTGTTGCCTCATCGTTAGTGTTGTTGTGCTCTTATTGTCGTGCTGCAAGACGTCGTCACCGCTGCCACAACCTGCGGCATTAAAGCCTCTTTTTTCTTTCTTTGCCGCTTTGTTTTTTTTTTTTTCTACTTAATACAATACATAGAAAAGCCACACTCGCCGCGGCTTTTGTTGTGCACGACAGACAGACGGACAGACAGACAGACGGACGGTCAGGCAGTTAGTCAGTCAGCATCTATGTGCCACGACCTTAGCATGAGCATCTGTGTGTTTGTGTGTGTGTATATTTTAATAGCTTAAGGGGTAAAAATTTAATGGAAAAACGTTTTAATAAATCAGTTAAGTGCTCTTGCGGTCTTTTTGTGGCTAATTACACGCATTAGTGAAGAGTATCTGCAAGCACGCTGGTATATATGTACGTACGTATGTATCTTAGTATGTGTTTGATACTGTATGTATGTATGTATGTGTGCTGAACTTAGTTTTCACACAAGTTGTCGTTGACGTTCAACAATGTCGACAAACATGCCGACAGTCGACGAGCCTCGCTGTCCATGTGTCTGTCCGGCGATTCGGCCGTTAAGTAAAGTGTCTGCTATTTTATGCCAACAACCAAGACTAAGTACAACTACAACAACGAAATAAAAGTAAAGTAAGCTAAGCTGACAAGTAGTTAGTAGGCGTTATTGCAGGTGGTGAAGTGTGTAGAGTGGGTGTGGGCACTAAGCCAACAAATACATGCGTACGTGCGTGCGTCTGGCAATGCAAGTCAAACAACAGCCTGGCAGACAGGCAAGCCAGCCAGCCAGCTAGCCAGTCAGGCAAATGCCTTTGTGCGTAATTTAGCAATTAAAAGCGATTCGAGATATTCAAAACACACGGCCGAAAGCAAATTGTACAGAAAACATACTCGCTTGGCTTCATTTTCAGCTTGAGAGCATTAAATTTTCCAAATTGATTAAGCGTTTGTTCTCTTTTAGACCATATGCATATGACCTTTGCTGGCCTTGTCTTGTCGAAGCCACTTTGCTGCCTTGTCTGCACAGCTTGTACTAAGCTTTTAAAGCTTATCTACCCACACACACACACACACACACGCACAGACACACTTGGCTAAATTGATTTTTTGTTTTTTTTTTTGTTGCTCACATAAGACTTAAAATCCAAAAATCCCAAAATGACTTGATTGCGTGTTGTTTTTGCCTTATTTTGCAGTCAGAGGTGTACTTAAATTGAATAACTTTTGGCAAGTGCGCCTTTATGCTTTGCTCATGCAACATAACGGCAATTTTGGCTAATTTGCAAAAATTTGCCTTGAAGATAAGATTTTATTTTATTTGGCAACTTAATTCAAGTGCACTTCTGTGTTGCATTTCTGCTACTTAAAGCAAAGGCAAAGTTCATTAGTGTTGCCTCTTCCTCTTTAATGTAATTGAGTGTTGCCTACCTTAAGTAAAAATGCCTGCTTCATCTTTGAAAGATTAAGCTTAGGCAGCACTGATAAAAATCATACAAACAAACCAATTACTAATTTTGCGTTTTAGTTGAATTGTTGTAATATTATTTTTCATGTATAATCAATTTATATTTTTATTTATTATTTATTTGATTTCAATTGCATTTTCGTTACGTTTGGTTCGACTTATTTTGTTTGCCATCAATTTTGTATGCTTGCCATTTTGGCATACAAATCACGTGCAAAGCACATGAAATTGTGTATTTCATTTACAAACATTTGTAGCAACAACAATAACCTTTTCCTTTAGACGTTATACACACGTTTTAACCAACAACAAAAGCTACAGAAAAGCCCCAAAAAAAGAGGAGCAAAACAAGAAAAAAATCAAATTATTTATTGTATCAAATGTAAGATTTTTGCTGAGCCATAACAAATCGAAATTCAATTGGTGCAAAATCGTATTTTATGAAATTTGAAAACAATTTTATAGAGATTTTCACATATAGGTATGTATGTTTAGTCACTTATTTTTATACTTATTGTGTGTGTGTGTGTGTGCTCAAGGCAAACTTATGCGAAAAGTCAATCATTGAAGCCAAAGCGTTGAACCATTCACGCCCCTAAACTCAACACGTTTAAACTTAATGATTATCGTTAGTTAATATCATGAAAACATGTATGCCGTGCCGCAGTGGGACATCCCAATTAAAGGCAGCAGCAAAATGTGCAATAATTAAACTGGAAACAGTGAATTTTTCGCTATTATTTTTTTTTTGTTTTTATGTGTCTAATTAAGCCAAAGCGAAGATAGCAGCAACAACGATGCACACTTGATTGAAGAAAACGCAGAAACAAGCTTAGCTTTTGGTTTTGAGGGCACTTGCCGGTAATTAATATGTTAAAGCCAACAAGTGCTAACGAATGCGATGAACAACGACGACAAGCGATAAAAATCAAAGCGAGCGGCAAACAAACAAACAAACGTGTGCATTTGAGGGCCAAAATAAAGCTTTGAAGCGCTGCCTCTACATTTTTTTAAGTGTACGCAAACGAAGTCAAAAGACTTGTAAAAAATAAGTAGTCAAATGAAATTGTTATGCGTCGCTGGCGCTGAGCGGTTTCAATGCCCCAAGAGGTGTTATACTAGCACCTCAAGCATTTCGCAAGCAACAACAACAACAACAAACCACAAATGTTACAAGTAGCAAAAAAAAAAACACACACACACACAAATGTTTAATATTTAAGCCAGAGCGCGTTACAGTTTGACATAAAAGAAATCACTGCAGCGTGAAGAAAGCCAAAAAAAACAAACAATAAAAACAAGCAACAACATGCTACAAGACAAAGCCATGCGATCTGATCACGTGTGCCGCCAAGCGCCAAAAGGCGGCACTCGTTGGCATCAAATTACGCACGCTGGGCATGCGCAAAGCCAAAAGAACAAGCCATGGCAAAACGATGGCAGACACAAACTACAAGTCATTCAGTCAGCTAGTCTGTCTGTCTGTCCGTTAGTCTAGCAAGCCGCTTGAGAACAGTTAAACTATCTTAATATGCATTAACATTGCGGTTGGCGGTCGCGTACACGGCAGCGTAAAGAAGCTGCAAAGAAGTCAGCATAAGCCGCATAAATGACGCTTTTGACTGTGAATTGTTAAAGTCAATAGCAGCTGACAATAATAATAAAGATGATCATGAACATGATGATGATGATGATGATGAGCATACGAATGATGATGGGTCGTCGTCGTCGTCTTCTTTGTTGTACATAACCACATGATTGTTAAGCACAAGAGTTGCAGCGCACCGCAATTGGAAACCAAAAGTTAAGTTGTATAAAGATGAGCATTTGACGGAGGCGGACAGACAAAGAGCAACTGCATGTATTCTGCATATTATTCAAGCTGTCGAAACTGATGTGTGTGTGTCGGCGCAGCATGAGTCGTGAGGCCAGGCCAGCAAAGCGTTTTATTTTCTTATTTAACTTCTTTTTTTTTTTAACACAAACAATTCGCTTTAGCCTTCAGTAACGTAACTAGCACAAAGCAATGCTCTTGGTCATAGATACAAGCATACACACACACACATGATAATGGTCAAATTCATTGACGCTTTTGGCAACGGCAAATTGACACTGAGCGAAAATTGTTAGTTTGTTAGTTTAGTGTCTTGAGAACGTCTGTTGTCCTGGCGGCGACTTTTTTTTATCCTGTCTTTTTGCCGGAGCTGCATAAAGAAGTGTGGCGAAGCAAACGCTCGAAAAGTTCTTAAGCCCAACGCGACTTTCAAACTTTGCGCAAAATACTTTTAATATTGTTGTAAATTGCACGCGCCTGGCATAATTTCAAAAGTCGACCGACCGACCAATCGTCCGACCAACCTCGACTGCACACCTTTCTATTTTTCCGACATGTCTTTTTCTATTTTTATTTTTTTTTTTTTGTTGTTTGCCACACTTCTTTTGCAAGTGCGCAATTTTCTTAGGCATTTGGCTAGAACAACATGGCCATTCCCTATGGCCCGCAATTGTAGCGCAATTTTTGGTGTGTTTCTGGATCGTTGATTTATTTTTATTGCGACTTTATTTTGGTTACGGTTCAATCAGCCTTTGTGGCATTGTGAAAGGCACAGGCACAGGCAGCTTGGCCCAGTCTTGGCTAAGAGACAAGCGTGGCCGACACAGCTTAGGCTGATTGGGCTGTCAAGCTGCTAGCACACACATACACCGACACAAAATGGCGGCATAGCGCTCTGTTCTTCTACTTTCGTTCCATTTTATGCTTTTGCAAGAATTCTTTTACTTTTTCTTAGCCAAAAAAAAACAAGATCATCAAAAAACGCTCGAAAACAACAACAACGAACGAAACTTGTTATTAAAGTGCAGTTGTCAAGTTGTTATTGTTATCGTTGTTGTTGTTCTAGTTGAAGTTATAAAGTTGCCTTAAATTGTCATTAAGCTGATATGCAAAGTGAAAGGATTGAAAAGTTACTTCATTTTTTTTTTTTTTATCATTTAGACAACTTTTCACACAAAAAGTTTTCAAAAAATTATTAAGCAAAAATAAAATTCGTGCAACGAAAACCCACAAAAATGTGAAAATCTCAAAAAGCAATTGTAAGAAACATTTCGTTTAAGTGAAAATTATAGCAAAAACAAAAAATAAACGAAATGAAACCAATGCAGAAAAGTGAAAACTTTCTAAAGACGTAAAATGACCGCACCCCAAAAAAAAAAAAAATAAAAAAAAAATGAAACCAGAAACCAAACTGAAAATTGTGGCAACAACAATAATGAGCCAAGTAGAATTTCCACAAAAACAACACAAATTTGTGTTGAACATTTGCATAAATAGGTGAGAGCACACAGACAACTACATGTTGGTCATAGACAGACGGGCAGACAGACGGACAAAGCGCACAAGATAGACATGGCTTGCATTTTGTAGAGCAATTTTGTTAGAAATGAAAAACCTCAAACTCAATTCCGAAAACCACTTGGCTATGCGAAATTCCCAAAGGAGGCGCCAACAACTATAGCAGCAACAACAACAAGAGGGCAAACAAAAACCACAACATGAAGGCAGACAAATACATAATGATATAGACACAGTCAGCGAGCATGTTGCTGAAGCGGCTAAGCAATCATGTTGACGGCACACACACACACTCATGCATGCATAAGCTCAACCACAAAACTGCGGCACATAATCGTAACGGTTCTTGAAACAGATGATGGCGGCGGCCAATGGAAGAATAATAATCATATAAAAAATATATAGGGGAAAACCTTAAGGTAACACACGCCTCCTCACTTGACACAATTTCAACGCCAATTGAAACACCCTACACAACATTAGTTTCGGCCTGCTTGATTAGTGTAATGCAAACATGCTCTTAAAGACGCAACGCAATTTCACTTTCGTGCGCATCGCACATTTATAATGAGCTCAAGTTGTTGTTGTTATTGTTGTTGTTTGTCCAAAATTGTAGCATATGCTGGCGCAGCTGGTGGGTTAGCGGCAGCAGCAGCAGCAGCAGCTTAGTTCACTTAAGGCGTCAATGCGGGTGTTGGCGGTGGTGTTAGGTAAGGCTCGGCTTTGGTAGTATGATGACTGACATCGAAGTCAGTTGGCAAAGTCAGACGCGTTTTGGCCGTTGGTCGTTGTTAGTCTAGTGTTGGTAGTGTTGTTGTTAAGTGACCACAAAACGCCATTTGCGGCCACTTAAACTGGCAATAACAGCAACAACAACAGCAACAACAACAAGAACAACAACAATGACAAAAACAGCAGTCAAAGCAAAAGCAAAGTTTCCATTTTCAAATTGCTGCAAATTAACTTTTTGGTTTCGTTTTCGTTGTCGTTTTCAAGTCAAGTCAAGTTCGTGTTTTAAACATTTCGGTTTCTTTCTACTCATTTATTTGTTGTTTCTGCTTATTTTTTTTTTTTATTGTTTTTTTTAATTAACTTCCGGCTTTTATTTCATTTTATAGATCTATTGTTTTGTCATTTGTTTGTTTTATTTGTTTTTATTTTTTTTTTTTTGCTTTTCGCATGGGAAACAACAAAAACAACAATACACAAGTTGCTTAAAGTTAATTCTTTGGCACTTTGCAGTCTCATCAACTTTCAATTTAATACGCTTGTCTAAGCTTAAAGCCAAACACACACACACACACATACATACATAACTATCAAAGTGCCAGCGCCATTTAACGGCCACTAATAGCAGCTTCTTTGGTCTAAGGCAGTCAGCGCGGCAGTTGGCATCAGCATAACATTCTATTAAGTAGAAAATGTTGTAACTGAATACTTGCAAATAATTATGGCCCTTTGGCGTGGCAGTGACAGCAGCGGCAGCGGCAGCGCGAGAAGAAGCAGCAACGCTATAACAGCACAAAGTATCAAATATATACCTATTTTTTTTTTTCTTTTTTGTTTTCTTGCTGCTGTAAGTATTCGCCGATTAAAGGCGACTTTATGCGATACGCTACACTAGAGTTAAAAGAAAGTTTTCATAGTTTCATTTGAAAATGTTTGAACTTTTGAATTTGCATAAAACATTTAAATTTTATACGTGCAATTTAAGCACAAACTTGAAAGCAATAAAGTTTTGTACTAAAAATCAGTACAGCAGCTTTTGTACAACTAGAACCAATGCGTGCCAATGAAATGCATTGTTGTACGCACAAACTGAGGCAGAAGCGATAAATACAAACAAAGAAACGCTTAAATGTAGCGCAACAGATCATTAAACACACGTTGAGTTAGTATGCGTGCCTCCGTGTGTATGTATGTGTATGTGTGTGTGTGTGTGTTTTTGCCCTTTAAGTTTGGGTTTCACTTGACGCAGGAACATAAAATCAGAAAATCGTTTCCTGTTTCCCATAGACATAAAATTAGTGAATGCGTGATTTTTATGACTAAAGCAAAAATGAGCAACAAAAACAAGAACAACAACAGTAGTAATATGAAACGCCAAATGTTTATATACATATATTTATTTTTGTTGTTGTTGTTGTTGTTGTACCTTTACGATTACTTAACGCACACATTGACGGCAAACGCGTTGACGCCTCAGGTCTGCAAATACACTCAAACTCAAATACACTTATATGAAAATAACGCATACGTTGTTGTTGTTGCTTTTGCCAGACATGAGCACCTTACATTATAAGCATATATATATGCTTATTATATATTTGCGCGTATTATTCTGCAGGTCATAAGCATAAATCCTTTTTTTTCGGGTTATTTATGAAATTCTAGTTTATACAAGCGAAGAAAACTAAGCCTCGACGTATGAGTAATCTTAAATTTCAAGCAAGTCATGTGTGTGTGTGTGTGTGCGTGTTGACGTTTGATATTGTTAATGTCATTGTTTATGTTGCGTAAAATGTTTGCTGCCAAAGAAAAAACAAAAGCCACCAAATGACCCATGAAGGTTGCCAGGAGGGACGACGCGTCGACGGAAGTGCGTTGTAGCTTTAATATATAAACTCACACACACACACACAGACACACACACGCACGCATACCTTTGTGCTGTAAAGCAACATTAGGGAGTATTTGCATTTTCGGGCAAGCAAATATGAAACCGAAAGCGTCGTTTTTAATGGCTTTTTTTTTTTTGCGTGAGTTTGCGGACTAACACAAAAACCTTTGAGGCTTCAGAACGTGCAGCCTAAAACAACAAATCAACAGCAAATAAAATAACAATAACAACAACAGAACGCAACATGAAAGCGCAAATAAGCAAAGGCAAAGCAAAGCAAATAAAGCACCGCAGGGCCATATGAAGACTCAGGGGAGGCGCCATCGCCACAGCCTTTGATGCCCAAAAACGATAGTGCGCTAAGCAAAGGATTCACTTTGACCGGCGCCAGTATAGCAAAGATTCCCCCAGCGTATTGCAGGCCACAAATCTCGACATTGAACTTGGCCGATTATGCATAACAAAACAAAAAAAATGTTGAAAATAATAATGTAGCTCAAAATTCAATTTTATCTCTGTGGCTGGCGTCAGCGCTGAGTGAGCCAAACAGTCAACATGTACGCCAGCATTGTTCATTTTTTTTTTCCGCCATTTATTTCGTTTTATTACAACAACAATAACAATGTGGCTTATAAGCACAACAAAAGTTGCCAAAGTAAAAGCCGCCTTAAGGCATTAAACTATTTCTGTCCAACAAATGTTTCTCGCATGCGATTTTATTTGCATTTTCTATAACATTTTTCTTCACGCATGCAACTTTTTGTGTTGTTTGTGCATAACTTTTGTTATCTGCCAAGATTGACACACAAATGGCTAATTAGGGGAACAAGTGTTGACGCTTCCAAGAAAAACCTTCTTAACATTTGAGCGTATGACATAAATCAACACCTGCCGTCGACTTGCATGAGAACGTGCAATTATTTCGCTTCAAGTGTTTGAAAATGAACTTCTTGTTTGTCAGTCGATAAGGCGAAATGATAAGCAAACCGGATACATGACAGCCGCGTAGCTAAGCACGTAGGAGAAGTATGTAAGAACGCTTTAAGAAGTTTAAAGCATAAAAAAAATGTTGCATTGCATGACCTTGGCAACTATGTGCAAGGTCAACCAACCAACAAATTGAACGACCGACAGACCGATCGAGGAGGCAAGCAGCCAACCAACAAGGCTAAAAGCAAATCAGCAATCTTCGCATGAAGCATATTGAAACTGCCGTTCGTTCGGCTCAATCGCATGAATCAACGACGTGAGAATTTGACTTGCAGGCAGCACCTTTTTGCATGCAACTGTTGAAGCTGAGCTGAAGTTGAGCAGAAACGTGTTCAAGTGTCAAAAATCGAATAAGTGTGTGCGTTATAAACGTCAAGCGACGACAACAGCAACAACAATAACAACGACATTATACAAATGACGCTTGCTGCATGCAAAATGGTCTGTTCACACATACACACACTCCATATAAAGCCCACACCCACAAAATGAGTGAAACATTTACATAAGTGGCGAGGATTCTCATTCACAGTGAACTTGATTATGGCGCATTGTTTGTTGCTTTTGTTGCTGTTGAAGGCGTCGATGAGTGCCAGCAATCAAAATGAGTCAAGTGTACTAGCAGCAACAACAAGAACGACAATAACAACAACAGCAGTAACAAAGCACTGCACAAAAGCAATAAGCGAGTTAAAGAAATGCACAAAAAGATACAAGTTAAATATTTGCAAGTGCAGTGAACTGTATGCGATTGAATGCCACACAAGCGACAATGCAAAACAACAAGGCAGATGAGGTTGGACGGACAGACAGACAGTCAGACAGACAGACAGCCAAAGACCACAGCAGCATAAAGCCGCAGGCCAAAGCGTTTGTTAAATGTATGCATGCGAGTGTGTGTGTGTGTGTGTGTGTGTGTGAAGGGTGTGCCTTTGCCAATAAGCCACCAAAGTATAAGAGCGATAAACACAAAAGTCAAATCTTAAGCATAATAAAAATAAATTCAGTAAAAACTTTTTGAAAAAAATAAACATATATGTTTGTATAAAAAAATGTGCCTTAAGTCACACGCTAACTTGTCGTGTGCTTAAAGGCCAAATAACATAAAAAATGCTTTGCTTTACTTTACTTTAGTTGGCAACGCAATTCTTATGCCTGCTTGCATAAAACGGAATGTCGAACAAAAACGATTTATGTTGGTTTAAATGCATTAACATAAATACACACACACACACACACACACGCACACATACATGGCATGCTATACAAATGCAAACGCAGCAAAAAAGAACGGTAAAAAGCTCGCATATTATTATTATTGTTATTATTTGGTGCAGTAACTTAAACACACGCTGACA
The DNA here is from genome assembly GCA_037044515.1 of Phortica magna. Lineage (NCBI taxonomy): Eukaryota > Metazoa > Arthropoda > Insecta > Diptera > Drosophilidae > Phortica > Phortica magna. The sequence continues at coordinate 119,225 of JBAMBP010002303.1, forward strand.
CAACCGCCCGGCCTGGCCCGACCCGCCCCGCAGGTGCATGACACGAGCGAGCGTACGCCTTTGAAAATATACACTCGTTGTACTACGCTGGGCTTAAGTAGGGACGGCCGACGAGGGGCTGCATCTTGCTTAGCTGCTTAAGATTATTGTTTATTGTTACAGATATCCGCTTGGGCAGTCACGTATTTAGGTTAGCCCACAGTCGCGGCCGCCGCTGCCACTTGTAACTGTTGAAACGTTTGAGTCGCAAACAAGTGCAATTTTTTTTTGATTTTTATTTATTTACTTATGTGTGTGCACGAAATAAGCTTATGGCAAACAATACGTTTGATCAAAATGTATCTAATTAGCGTCAGCAAAACAAATACATGTACTAAGAGAATGCAGTTCAATTGAATTGTACTTAATTATAACTCGATTTTTGTTATACTTGTTTTGAGCTACAAAATGACGCTCAGTTATTCAGACCGGCATTATACATTATAATTACAAAAGTTGAAGTTATATGAAATGAAAAATTCCGAAATAAAATGAAAACCTTTTAAGCGTCTTAAATATTTAATTACGTCTGCCAATGTGCAAAGAAAAGGGTCAATAATGTTTCATTAATAAACTCAAGTCGATTTATCGAAATACATATTCACTATGTAAAGCTAAAAGAACAATTGAAGAAATTCGCATCATATTATATAATTAATTTAATATTATAATTGTTGAAAATTGCTTCAGTAGACTTAATGAACTTCGAGTGCCTCACGGCCACATTGAAATTAGTATCGAGTGTCCTGTTGCATAGCAAATCCTTTGCAAATTGTTCGTTTTTAACAATCGAGTGCATATTGCAACACTGGCGTATTAATTAATTTTAATTGAAAGAGTTTCGGTGAAAATGCTACCGAGCAAATTTAATATGCTAAGGTAATGCGTAGAATGTCGTATTAAAACGTGTTGCAATATTTTCTAAAATGACTGCAATTATTATAAAGTTTGAGGAGTGCAAACTAAATGTAATTTCATTAAAAGTTTATTTCCACAGCATAAAGTTGTACATGAAAGGACAACATATTGAATTGCTGCACGTACAAAATAGCAAGAAGTTTTTTTTCTAAAAACCTTTAATAATCTCGTTTTGTGGCTTATCAACTAATTAAAAATTTTATTTACTTTACAGTTAACGCACGATGATTTAAAAGTTACTTGAAGAAGCGTTTGAAAGAGCGAGAGCGATTGAACAAGCCAAACGAACAATAAATTAAATTATTAAAATATTCACAGCGATAAAAATAAACTCACGCACGCACGCAAGCAAGCACGCACGTAGAGAAAGACAGACAAAATGCATGAACGACGCGTCAAGAAGTAAGTAGCACATTAAGCACTCCTATGTTGCATAACGACACATAACACATAAGCAAATACAGTATTAAGCCTAACTAAATAACAAATGTTAACATTAAACTGTCTTATGTTATGTGTGCGACTGTGTAACATAGGCATATGAAGAACATCAATGCTAATAAGAGCATTTTATTTTACATTTTTATAGAATTAAAGGCGGTCATTATGTCGCTACGCATGGTCGCCTTACGCCCGATCCGCCTTATGTGCACTCAAATCGTGGCTACTCAACCGACGGTGAGGAATCACATCGTGCGCCCTCGGAGCGCACATATTCCGAGTATACGGTGACACATGAGCGCATCTCGCCACAGGGACATTACAATTCATCACGGAAAAAACGCTTGAATGGCAATGGCAACAGCAGCAGTAATGGACACCTGCATCACAATACACACCATCACAGCGCCAGCCACAGTCAACTGGGCCTATCAACATCGCCCACGGCGTTTGACAATGGCGGACCGCGTTCACTTAGTGGGCCACCGCCATCGCGCATACCGCCACGCGCACCCTCCGCGCTCAGCTACGATCATGGCGGCGATGCCGGCAGCGATATCTATGTGACGAGCGGCGCGTACAAAGCACCATCGGAAATTAGGTGAGTGTGCTCAAAAATATTACAATTGCGTATGACATGAATATTTGAAAATTGTTTTTTTTTAGCCGCTACAGTCATCGGCCCCATTCACGCGGCGCACCACGCAGTGTGTACTCCGTGGCTAGCACGGCCAAGACGGGTCGTAGTGCAAGGTCGACGACAAAACGAGGCGCCAAAGTCGAAACCATGTCGGCACCGAATCCCTTCTGTCCGAATGTAAAGGGTGTGTGCTGTCTGATGTTATTGCTCAATCTCGGCTTGATACTTGTAACGCTCGGCTTTGTCATTGTGGTCCAGTTCTATGAACCATTCTATGTGTGGTTAGTAATTGCAACCATAATCATTTGGCGTATGTTTTCATATGTGATTCTTTGCAGGATACTTGGTATTATATTTTTGATATTTGGCTTCCTTACGCTGATCGGCTGCATGGTGTATTGTGTATATGTGTGTCGTGATGCCAAGACGCCGTCGCAGGTGCGTAACGAGGACCTCTATTGGACTCGTCACTGGCAGAAGAATATCGGCTATACGCCACAGGAGATCAACTATAAGGCGGACAAGTATGACACATATTCGGTGAGCAAGATGAGTGGCAAATATTCGGATCGGGAGAGCAATCGCTACTGAGGACATGATTAATTGGGTGCGACAAGTCGGAAGTGAAAGTTTCAATGCGTTTAACTGAATACATAGAGCAATAATTTAATTAGCAATTAATATCGATTGTAATTGTAAAATAGAGAGACGCAATTATATAGTTTTAAAGTTATAAGATCGTAATTAACACACTCACTCACACACACACACACAAAATGTCTAACCAAGGCAAAAGGCCCAACGTACCTGCTGCAAATTTGTTTGCTAGTTTTGTATGTTTCTATGCTAGCACTTTAAGCGCATAATCAAGTAATTATATTAAATGCCATATTAAAGACAATTGTTGAATGTATTTAACCTTATAAGCATGTTTCGCGCGGCGTCTTTGTTTTTTTTTTCTTTTTGTTTGTTTAATAAAATTGTAAAATGTCTGCAAAACGAACGACGACGAGCGAAACTCAAGCATTAAATAGTTATTAACTTTACTATTGTATTTAACCGCGAATGCTGTAAATAACACGATGAAATATTTAATTAAACGTAACACAAACGAACAAAGACTTTCTCGTTTAGAATTAAAACCGTTAGAATTTGACATTTTTGCGCCAAGTCAAAGGGAAATTTACCAAAATTATATGTTTGGTAGCTTCGGTACTCGTTTTACCAAACGTGCGACCGGTCCTGCTAACTTTGCATTTAAGTAGTCACAGGTGCTTTATTGGCTTGGCTTATGTCGCGGTATGTTCGCATTTGCGTTTCTGCCAATCAAACATCGAATTAGAAAACATTAAAATTAACAGCAGTAACAAAAAGTTTTGTTAATTTTCAAAATGTATTAATTTATTTTATAAAATATTTTAGATGCAGTATATATTTTTTGGCGTTTATGTAATTTTATCGAAAACTCGTTGTAATTGTACTACCAAAACTTGGATTTTTCAACACTGTTACCGTTAATCAGCTGTATTACGAAATTGTTCGACACTAACTCGGTTGTTTGCGTGATTCTTCTTACTGGAAAATTAAAAAAACAAAATATATTTGAATCGTTAAATTTAATTAAATTTCAATGCACATTTACATTCATGAATGTAGGAAGCATTGAAAACAAAAACGTCCGGAATGGAGCCACAGACAGAGTCGACTCCAACAATGCTGTTGCTGGAGTTGAACATATTGACGTTGAATGTCTGGCAAGTATCAAACATATCAAGCAAGAATCTTATCTGAAATTAACAGCAGGTGCACGGAAAATCTAATTAGATATTGAATAGGACAGTCGTTAATTTTAATCGATTATCGAATCGAAATTTAAATTTTCTTTAAAGATATAATTAATGAACTCGTTTGAAGAATTTCATTTTAATGGAAGAATTTATGCAAGCATTTCATGATGTCTTATTTGGCGCTGCTGGTTTTTTGGAGGTCAACAAGAAGTTAGCTAAATGTCGATTTAATCCACAGGGGCATTCCATATGTGTCAAGCGACCGTGAATTGAGAATAACAGCAATTAGTGCGGAGCTGAACAGCGGTAACTATGACATCGTCTCACTACAAGAAGTCTGGTCACAAAAGGATAGCGAAAAGTTGCAGGAGGCGACCTCCAGCACTTTGCCGTATACGCATTATTTCCACAGTGGTGTTATGGGCGCTGGCTTATTAGTGCTTTCCAAGTATCCTATACTGGGTACGCTTTTTCACGCTTGGTCTCTGAATGGTTACTTTCATCGCGTGCAGCATGCCGATTGGTTTGGCGGCAAAGGTGTGGGTCTTTGCCGTATACTTGTTGGCGAGCAAATATTGCATTTGTACAATGCACATTTGCATGCAGAATATGACAACAAGAATGACGAATATAAAACTCATCGAGTTATTCAGGCCTTCGACACAGCGCAATTCATTGAAGCGACACGTGGCAATTCGGTGCTACAGATATTGGCTGGCGACTTAAATACACAACCGCATGATCTTTCTTACAAGTGAGTCATACATAACTGTGTTAAATTTCACTAATATTTGGACATTTGCAGAGTTCTCTTGAGCACGTCAAAGATGCGTGATAGCTGTGCTTCTGACAGCTTTCGCACCAATGAGTGTCAGCGTAATTCTTACACCTCTAAACGAGCTCTTGACAAGAATCCCCAAGGTATTCGCATTGATCACATATTCGTCCGCAGTGCTGACCATATCAAAGCGGACATTGTAGATTACAGTCTACCATTTCCGGAACGCATACCTGGACAAAAGTTTAGCTACTCAGATCATGAAGCAGTATTGGCCAAGATCCACCTAACCATGCTACAGTCTGATAGTGGGACTGTTTTAACTGAGGAACAGATAAGCACAGAGGCTATACACTGTGAACTGGCGAATGGTGATGCAGAGGTCTGTTTAACGCCCAATGGCAAGCCCAGTGCTTGTGAAAATAGTATCATATCACAACCTGACGTTCCCTGCTCAGAAGCACCCACGCCCATTACGGGCTCGGCTGCACGTACTGCTGTGCTACAAGAGGCTATAGAACTGTGTGAAGCTTCACTACGGCAATTGGGGATAGATCGTTTTATATATTATAGTGCAGCCGCAATGCTCTTTGTGCTACTCGTCGTGTTGGTGGAATTTTCGGCGCCAGTTGGCTTTCGAACGATTTATTTACTGCTCAAGTTTATAATATTTGGTGTTATACTTTTCTGCTTGTTCATGGCTTCCATTTGGAACTTTATGGAGCGAAATGGTGTTCTGCAGGGCAAGAAATCGATGGAAATTATGATACATCATGCGCAGAAGTATGAATACTTCTATTAAAAATTGGCTAATCTCTCTCAGGTACGGACATTTTGTCACAAAACAGCTCAAAATGCATTTACAGTAGGAGTTTATCGTCGGTTATATCTGTTTATGACTATACATACACGTATGTATTAAAAAATAGTAAGAATTTGTCTTTAATTGTAAAATATTATTATTGTAACACGTCTACATTTAAGTTCAAAGTATTCGTCAATATAGAGATTTTACGAAAATTTCCACAATCAATTATCAAAAGACGTCCAATTATTGAAGGGCATTTACATATAATACAGTTAGGAAATCTTTTTAGTTATTTATTTTTGGAAGCCACTGTACAAACAAAATTTTATCATCTGAGCCCACAGTGCCGGTGCAATGCAAAGTTGTGAATGCTGAAACAAAAGAAGCGCGACGAGTTTCTGATAATTTTTTGGTTTTAAAATGACTCACGACCTAAATTTGTATAAGCACACATAGAACAAATGGTGACTGAAAACCTGTGCCAGTCTTCTTCTTCTCTTATTTTAATGAGAGCGACTCTTGTATTTTGCTCTTCATTCTGTTACAGCTCTGTTAGTCTCACTTTTCTAGTCCAGTCTCTTTCTCGCGTCTGTTGTTAACAGAAAGACTGAATGTTAGTTTCATGTAAAGCATGGCAGCGCGGCTTGGTATGTCTTTTTGTACTCTGCAAAAATAGAAAATAACTTTGTCGTGAAGTTTGCAACGCAGAGAAGGAGACATCTCTGACTATACAAAGGAAAAACGTTAAGTGCAAAACGTATATGACTCTTAATGGAAAAACGGTAAACACGCTTTTTCAATTAGAATGATTTGGAAAACGGTTGCAAGAGTATACAAAATTCGGCAAAGCCGGAAATAGCTCCCCTTCTGGTTTTGACATCTGCAAAAAACACAATTTTTGTATGAAAAACTACTTTGTTCTGTGTAAAACCGTTAAGGAAAGGTAATATCGAACCAGTTACACACATACTTGGCAACCAGCAACTACGCTGGTCATTGACGCTACACAAAGCTAACAAATACACCCACCCAACCCAAGGATACACACAAATTGTAAACAAAGGACTCTGACGAAAGCAACAAGATGAATAAAATGCCAGGCGCTAATTTGGAATTTGTTCGAGAAGACGACTATGTCGAGTACTACATATTTCCGCAAATTACAGCATTGGAGGATGAAGCTCAACTGCGTCAAGAATTGGAATCTGTGCGTCTTGAATGCTTGGAAATAGTTCAAGCAAAGACTAATGAACGTGGCTACATTTGGCACAAAGACCATTTTCAGTTACAAGGGCGCACAGACAGCGAAGAAGAACGTCTGCTAAATGAGGAAACAAATACGGACAAATCAGGTAAGGGTTTAATAATGTACGCCGATGCTATTTATAACGTTGTGAATTATGATTCTTCCCCATGCAGCTGCTGCGTTCCCGCCATTGCCACCGCACCTCCACGGCGTTACACATTATGGTGACAACATTGCCGATGAATGGTTTGTTGTCTACTTGATCAGCGAATTGACACGTGCGCTGCCTAAATGCATTGCGCGCGTTTGTGATGCTGATGGTGAGTTCTTGCTAATTGAGGCCGCCGATGTGCTACCAAACTGGGCCAATCCGGATACGTGTGAACAACGCGTCTATATAGCAGAAGGCGCACTACAGCTTGTGCAAAATTCGCCATCGAATACAGCCAAACGAATGGACGTGACAAGTGCTGTGGAAAAAATACGTTTGAATCCCACGTTGTATCGTGTATCCAAAGAGATACAAGCATGCATAGACGAACGTTTGAAAGAATTTCAATCAACAGAAGCAACAAAGGCCGCTTTGCATCGACAAATAGTGCAGTTGCCGTTGAGTGCAGCAGAGTTACTTAAGAAGCAACCCTCATTGATAGCATCTGCAGTGCGTGCTTTCTGCGAACGTGATACCTTAGACACAAAGGCATTACGCACAATGCGGTACTTTCCACCAGAGTCACAACGCGTTCGTACAAATGTCACATTTACCAGATGTCTCTACGCAATGCTCATGCATAGTCAGTATACACCGGATCGTAAAATCGGTTGGAATTTACCGGTAGGTACTAATACAGACGCATACAAAGAACAATTACTTGGCGTAAAGATCGCAAGCGGACTGGAGATACTGGCTACCCAAGCGAAGAGGGAAGTCGAATTGGAACAAACGCCAGCTTGGCGCGCCTATTTACGCAGTCTAACGACAAAGGGTTATTTTCGTGACAACATTGAGGGTAGTGAGGAATACAAAAGTTTAATCGGTAAAGCTTTGAAATACTTTAAAGCAAATCAAATGCGTTTCCGCACTGCTCCGTTGGTCGGAGCTGAAATAATTGAAATACTTCGTACAAGCGATATTAGCGCGGAGAAGTTGCGTGATGAGGAAAACAATCTGCAGCCAAGTGACTCCGATGCTTGGTTAAATATAAGCGCCGAAGAGTTGGATGCCATGCTATTGGCGCGATATGGACCGAAGCAACTGTATAAGTCTAACGGTGATATCAATGCGGCCGAGTTTACAAAGAATCTCGCAGATTTCTTGGAGAAAGAGTCAAACTTTGAGGGCATAGAACACGAAGAACTTGATTCAGATGACGATTCTGTAAATGAAGACGATGATCTGGCAAAAGGTGGCGCTGCCACACAACGAAAGGAGGCATTTAAGGCCAAAGTCAAGAAGAATCATTCAATGCGTAAAGCCTGTAAACAAAATCCATTGCTAGATAAACCGAATCGTAAAAATTCAAGCAAAGAAGAGCAAGATGAAGAGAGTGCTTCTACACATGTACGCAACTTTTTAGACTTTGTCATACCCGAGGACAATTGGGATTCAAATTCAGATATGAGCGATTACGAGGATGAACATGAAATGGAACACAATTTGGATGGCATGTCAGCAAGTGGTGGTTTCAGCCTAGACAAAGATATTAAAGCGTATATGGAGCAAATGGACCGAGAACTAGCCAATACAACAATGGGCCAATCGTTTCGCAACAAAAGTAAAGCATCTGCCGCCGACGAGGATGATTTTGATGATATTGAAAGTTTTGAACCGATCAACATTAATGTGAACACGCTTAAGAACATGTTGGACAGCTACAAGTCACAAGTTGGCGGCGCTGGACCAGTTTCAAATTTATTTAGCGCAATGGGTGTGGGCATGTCGGTAGCATCAGCAACTGAAAAAGAAGACAAAGCGAATGATCTATCCGAGTCGAGTGTGTAAATTGTATTTTAAAGACTTAATTTTAATTATTATGCACACAGGAATATTGCATTGCGTTCACAAATCCGCTTAATTCATTATAAAATATAATTAAAATAATTCCCTCAATGCACTTTGTTCTTATATTTCTTTATACAAAAATGGTTTTGAAATTCTAATGAAATTGTCGAAAGTAACCAGTAGTGGGTTAATCTTTTGACGCAGGCACAAAGTTACCATAATCTCGTCTGACCCGTTTTGTGTCTTGGGGTGACGTATCACGATTTTCTGTGGCCCGTTTGCCGTAAGGAGGCCGTTGATCTCTTGGTTGATGTTGATGTTGATGCTGCTGTTGCTGATGTTGATATTGTCGACCATCCTCATCACTGCGCCGTTGAAACTTGCCATATGGATTGTTTTGTCTATGTGTCTGGTAACGACGATCTAAAAAATGACGATCTAATATAAAGTGCTGTCCATAAAGTTGCTATTATAAATGCATACCATGTCTATCGTTCTCATATCTTCCACCACTGTTGTTACGACCCTGCCAACGATTATTATTACTACCACGGTTGTCGCCACCTCTGTAGTTTCGCTGACCACCGCCTAAATTATTATTGCGATTGTTATAGCCACCACTACCTCCGCCGCCGTTGCCACCACCATTTCCACCACCTCCACTGGGCCAGTTCTCCAAAATCGGCGGATCCGGAACATCTTTACTGCAATGCTCTACGAACTCCAGATCTTCATCTGTGTAGCGATTACCAAACTCACTTTCGCACTCGTCTAAGAAGTCTATGTCCTCGTCGGTCAAGCGATTGATCTTACGGTTTGGATCAACCATGACGGAAGCCAATTATTGAAATTATTAAATTCTATATATCTATGATCGATTCGAGCACTGTTTGCAAATGGTTGTGAGTGAGCAAACATTCGCTTTTCACCGTGACTGTCAAACAGCTGTTTACAATTAATTTGTGGTCAGCCAGTCAGGCTGAATTTTTTTAGAAAAATCGGTAAAAATGCACTTGTGTGCATAAATCAGACATATCAGTTGTATTTTGATTATATTATACGGGGCAAGTGCACGCTACAAACGTCAATTGTCCGCTTTGAATGCGACATGCAACCTCTACACCGACTAGTCGTTCAACCACTTTCCAAGCAGCAACAGACCTCGACGTCGTCGACGAAAAAGCGAGGTACTAATCGACAACGTAACGAACAAGGCGAACAACGCGAGGTTACCACTGCTGATAGTTAGTTTTGAGCCATGACCACGGAACAACAACAGCAGACGCAACGCTCTGTGCGCTGGCTGCGTCGGTATAAGTCATTTTTCCTGCTAGGCTTCCTTATTATTTGTGTACAAGTGTTCTTGGCATATGAATCGCTTGATATTGGCGCATCAGACATTGATAAGTCTGATGATTACTCAAATTCAGCGTCACAAATGCAGTCAAACTTAGTAGGAGCGAAGCATAGCAACAGCAAACAAACAAAACGTGCCACACAGCAACAGTCCTACAATCTATCGTCCGCCCAATTGGGTTTTACGCCCGCTTGTGATATTAGTTCAAAGGAAGCAATATCGGCGCTGCAACGCGCCAAAACGAAAGACTGTCGGCAACATATCGCTCAAGTAGCTTGCTCCATACAGGCGGGTCACTTTTATGCCACTAGTCTATCTAGCAGCTGCCCAACGGGTCAGCACACAGCCAATACTTCCTTAGGTTGCTATCGTGATAAGAAGGATGAACGTCTCTTTAATGGTTACTTTGTCAATTTAAAATCCGACAATTCGCCTATGCGTTGCCTGCAGATTTGCCTGCAGTCCGGTTATCCTTTTGCTGGCGTACAGTATGGAAGTGAGTGCTTTTGCGGTGCAGAAGAGCCGCCAACAGCTGTTAAGTTGGCTGATTCCAGCTGCAATATGAAGTGTACAGGCGATGCGAAAGAGATATGTGGCGGTTATTTCAGCATGAATGTCTATGAGACGGGCATAGCGAGTAAGTAAAGAAAAGTGTTTCCACAATTAATGAAAAGTTCATGAAAACTTATGATTTAATTTTATTTGCAGAATTCAATGCAAAAATTGCTGAGACAAGCGTTGCGCCGGATGCGGAGCGGGTTCGCATTGCATTTCTACTGACTCTAAACGGTCGTGCTCTACGGCAAGTTCATCGATTGATTAGAGCGCTTTACGCGCCAAATCACTACTTCTACATACATGTAGACGCGGTGAGTGACGGCCGCTTTTTTGATTCTAATTAAACTGGTTTCGTTTTTCATTCACTTAATTAAGCTTAGCTAGCACAATGTTTATGTATGTATGCTTGCTCGCCTGCCTTACGGTAGCGTGTGACCGCATCATATGCCATGCATGGCTATACGTTAATTGTTGAATTGCCGTTTTCAAAACGCTTTCAATTGAGTCGTACGCAAATGCATTCAAATAAGTCAGACGCCAAATATTGCATTCGTCGCCGGTTTCATACATAAAAAATGCTAGACACGCTGAAGGCCGTCAATAATGTATGTTATTAATATAAACAATTTTTTTTTGTATTAGCGCCAAGATTACCTCTATCGCAAGTTGCTTGAATTGGAACCGAAGTTTCTTAATATTCGCTTGGCACGTAAACGTTTCTCGACCATATGGGGCGGTGCTTCCCTACTCACTATGCTGTTGCAATGCATGGAGGATCTGCTCAAAGCCAGTAATTGGCAATGGGATTTCGTTATAAATCTAAGTGAAAGCGATTTTCCCGTCAAGACGTTGGATAAACTTGTTGATTTCCTTACTGCGAATCGGGATCGTAACTTCGTTAAGAGCCATGGGCGCGAAACACAGCGATTTATACAGAAACAGGGATTGGACAAAACCTTCGTCGAATGTGATACCCATATGTGGCGCATTGGTGATCGTCAACTACCCAGTGGCATACAAGTCGACGGTGGAAGTGATTGGATTGGACTGTCGCGTCCTTTCGTTACGTTTGTCACACAAGATCCAGAACAACACGATCTACTGAAAGGTCTCTTGACCATATTTCGGCATACGCTGTTGCCGGCAGAGTCATTTTTTCATACAGTGCTTCGCAATACTCACTACTGTAATACGTACGTAGATAACAATCTGCACGTGACTAATTGGAAGCGAAAGCTGGGTTGCAAGTGTCAGTACAAGCACGTTGTCGACTGGTGTGGTTGCAGTCCGAACGACTTTAAGCCAGATGATTGGCCACGTCTACAGGGCACTGAGCACAAAAATATATTCTTTGCTCGAAAGTTCGAACCAATAATCAACCAAGCTGTTTTGTTGCAGCTCGAAGAGTGGCTTTATGGTCCCTACACCAGCGAATATGCAAATCTCCACGGCTATTGGCAATCGTTTTACAATAGTAAGGATGCCAATGCAGCTGCTGACGATCTCATGCGCACTTTTGGTGAGAGTCTTATGCGTTTGGCCAGCAAGCAACTTCAAGTGGAGCCGCAAGAACTACACGAATTGATTCATTATCTACATCGCGATGAATACAAAGGCTTTCTGTTACGCTTCCGTGCTTTGAAAGGAAACAAGACAAGTGTGTCGTTGGAGACTCGCGTGCGTCCGGTGCAATATGCCAAAGTGGCGAAGAATTCAAAATTTGCCAAACGATTACGCCACTTTGAAGTGGCTTCAGATTTCGATCAAAAGGAACAAGTGTCACGTAATTTTGCTAAAGTTCTGGGACCTTACACCGAATTGGTGCTTAGCTACACGTATCTAGGCTTACCTAAAGAGGCCGCCTCACACTCGTATAACCTGACGCTATTGTGGATTGATCCGCTCGGCAGATTGCAAGACTTCAATGAGTTGCACATTGAGGAAACCCAAAGCGATGTTATCAATTACTCAAAGACATTGCTCAAACAACCAATAACTCCGGGCATTTGGACAGCTAAACTGATTGGAAGGAGTTCTGTATATGCACAAATTAAGTTTCTCATACTGCCATTGGCCTATCAATATGGTAAGCCGTTGACGGAAAGTCAAGCAGTAAGGATAAACGGTGGCATTGGCATGTCATTGGCAGCCTTGCCCACAGAATGGCAACCGCACCTGGCCAGCGCCGAGGAAGTAACGCGTATGCAGGAGACTGCGCAAAAGAATGCTCAACTTAGTGGTGCTAGTTTAGCAGCCTGGATTGATGATTTAATAGCTAAATTCTTTCCGTTAAGAGAAACGTGCGCAGTCAATACGGCAGCAGTGGAATTGTCAACGGAGGCGTTGTCGTCGCTGCCGCTTTGTGCGGATACTTCATGGAGTTCGTTATCACCGGATCCAAAAAGCGATATTGATGCCTTGCTCAAGACAAGTTGAAAGCGTTTTTAGATTAGGTAATGATGAATGAAGATGATGTTGTTGTTAATAATTGTCGTTGAGGCAGCCATTTTGTAATCCAACCATTGATTCGTATTAAGTTAAAAGTCTTTTTTGTACAATAATTCTCTTCAAGTATAGATTTTTGAATAGTATTAAGCCAAACCTCGTTACATTCAACTGTTTTATTTGTATAGCATGTGATATACATTTTAAACACACATCTTCGTCAATAGTTTCGCACGACTCTTTTGAATAATCTTATAACGAAATTGAGGCATTTTTATTATAAACACAAGTATTAAAATTAAACTTAAGCGGATTTTGTGTATATAATAAAACCAACCCAGGGGTTTTTTCTTTCTCAAATATTAATAAATAAAATTGCACATGAGGGCTGATCCTATAAGTAACCAAACTAAATTCGACTTTTTTGTAAATATTAATAACTACAAATTAATTGTATCTCAACACATTTTTTAGCTAAAAATATTTAAAATAAAAACTATAATTGAATCATTCAAAATGTGGTTTCCCACAAGAAATAAATATTCATTTCTATGCAAAATTTTATTTTATTTCCCGTTTTTTTCCGAAAATATTTCGCCAAAATGACGATTTAACTACACTGCACTATAAACTATTAATTGTACTTTTTGTATACGCGATGTGAGACATTTCTTTCATATGCACAAATCCTCATCGGGATCCTCATCGTCGAAATCATCCTGTGCATCGGGCGTGTAAATTATATTACCCTCGGACGGTTCGCTGGTGCTATAAAAAACAAAGCACAGCCAAGATTAAATGCAAATTATATAAACAATGATTATAAGTTTACTTACCGTTCATATGGCAATTTTAAAGCATTGCGTGCCACCATCTCATCTTCATCAAGCTCAATTTTGAATGTAGCGCCAGTTTCTGATTGCCCGGTAGAGCCAATGCCGCTACCTGTCGTCTCCGGTGCGGCGAAGTCACCGGCGCCACCAGCACTGCTGGCAATAGGACCTTTGGCTTCCTTGAGCGGTGTTACAATAAACTGTGTTTTAGTGACATCGCATGAATAGCGTTTGTGTGTTACCCCACCACTTGCTTTACGTGTGGTAATCGACAACTGTGTCGGAGTTTCGAGGTGCAGCACTAATTCGGCCATGTGCTCGCAAGCGGCGATAATGTATGCCACATCTACGTGCTGTATATTCTGTGTGGATGCCCAGAGGAAGATGCGTTTCACCTGCGTGCACTTACGCAGTTTGTTTAGCAGGTCAAAGACAAAGGCCGGCCTCTTATAGCTAAGCAGATCGGCGAGTGTTGGCAGTATGACGTTCAATGCTTGAGATTTATCGCCGTCATTGTTATTTTGGTTTACCGTCGCCTGCGCGCAAGTCTTAAGTAGTGATTCGTATGTTGATGACTCTCTGAGTTGTGTGCCAGTTGGCAGATATTTGATGTTATTGGTGACATCTTGACCCTGTTCGTGTAGAAGTTGGGCAATAAACTTTTGTGCAATGCGCTCGCGATTTAATTCATCTAAAATGTGTGTGTGTGCGGGAGGGCAGGCATAAGTGAATCGTGTGATTTAACTCGAAAATAAGGTTAAGTGGCGGTAGTGGCTTACCTATGATGAGCACAAGTCTTTGATTAGTTACGACTAAATTTGAGAGCATTGCTGCGTATTATTTTATTAAAGAATCATTCAAAATATGACGAAAACGTTGTGATTTGTTGTTGTTTAGTCGAATTGATCAACTTTTCGGGCCCCTTTATAGTTCCGTGCTTAGTCGATAAAATAATCGGACGATGACTGCAAGGCGCTACACTCCTCAAAAGGCAACGCAAGTTATTGCCAGGGGAACCTCCTGAATGTTTTGGTGCAATGTGCCACAAGAAATAAGACAAAAAGATAGATAGAAGATAGCTCGCTAAATGTGATTGGAATACAAAAAGATAGCAGTGCTGCCAACTTATTTAAAGTTAAAATGGCAGTTTTGGCGTAATTCATAAGTGAAATTGACGGTTTTAAAACGACCAAATGGCTGTAAAATTGGAGGTTTTTTTGGCTTGTCGGCTGTGAGACATTTTTAATGGCCGTCGATTCTGAAAAAAAGTATATTATATCCTATAATATGTAATTATGAAACCAATATAAAAATTCCAACTAATGATTTGAATTATTTTTTTCCGCAAGTAAAACAAAGAACAATTTTACCGGATTATTACATGAGAGGCAGCACTGATTGACAACCGTTTTCAAAAAGAAAAAACTCTTGTCGCGCGGGCGGTTAACCAGTAACCTGTTGCTGCAATATGATATGGCGCCAATTTTCCGAATCAGTGAACAACGCGCATGAAATCTTCTCAAATTTCGTTGACTTAATTGTTCTGTGTGACTCATTAATGAAGTAAAATAATAAAAATTAAGAGATTCATTGAATGAATCTTAAAAATTAGAAAAACACCTGCAATTTGCAACAAGTAATTGTCACAAAACCAAAATGTGAGTCCCATGTTAGTGACCTTGTGTTGTGAGCACACGTGAGAGTGAGAGCTACCGAACCCATTTGTAACATTCTTTTTCCGAGATTTGCTCTATATCAGAGAGCACAAGCCAAAAAATAATAAAACAAAGAACGCCGAGACAAAGCGCGTCCATTCACTTGACTCACACTCATCATATGCAGTATCTACCGCTAAGTGTTGTTGACGCGCTCTCGTTTGCAAATTTTTGTGATTTATTTTTTTAAGTTCTATTTTGTTGTGCTTTGTGTACAGCGCGTGACTTGTTCTAAAAGCTTAACTTCGATATTTGAATCAAACAGGTGAGTCGATTGCATTTTTTGTATTATTGTATTTTGAGCCACGACGACGTGTAAAAAAATAACAAATGAAAATCTAACATATGTCAACAGCAGCTGTGAGCTTATGTGTGTGTGTGTGTGTGTGTAACTTTATGTTTGCGGTATGCTTTTGTGTTCGTGGACCCCTTCGTATACTAAATGAACCCTGTTGGAAATTGTGAGTTTAACTTAATTATGACCTAACGATAACTTGTGGCATGCTTTTGTCTACTGGACATTATTTTTGCGAGAGCGTGAATTCTCAACGCCTACGCCCACGCATACGGTCTCATTGGTTTTGCTATCCTTGCGTGGGTGCTGGGCGTCATCTTCCTTGCGCTGAAGATGCAACAGGACATTTTATTTTGAAATCAGAAATCAATCGTGCTGTTTTCCTCCTGGCGTTCGTTCACGTCATTTCCGTTGTTGGTAAAATTGTTGTGAGTTAATAACAAAAATTTGTGTGTTAAAAGTGCTAATTGCGTTTTTAACTTTTGATGTTTGTACTTTTGTTGTCTTTTTTCACAAAAAAATAAAATAAAGAAGAAACTTCTCGTTTTGCAAGCGCACAGTGGAACAAAGTGACTAAAGGCTGCAATGAGACAATTATTTGGCAAAGTGCTTAGTAAGTATGGGAACAATATTGATTTTATTTTATCATCCTAACACATTTGATAAAATCTAATTGGAAGTACACATGAAAAAATTAGTATGCAATACACAATTTTAACCGTAGAAATATATTTTTCATTTAATAATGGAAATAATAAATCGGTTGGGCTGTGCGGCTCACTCAGAAAAATATTCTATAAAATGAAAAAAGGCGTCATTGAATTACCAAAAAAAATAATACTTATTTCCGTATAAAAATTACTGAAAATTGAGTAATCAAAAGCTACAATAAAATAAAAAGAACAAAATAATGTATGTGAAAATACAATTTAAAAGGCACGTCACGAAAAACAATGCGCAATTATGAAAATTTATATACGACATTATAAAAAGAAAATTAACATTTTAATGAAGGTAATTAGCATAAGTGGTGAGAATGCATGCGCAAAAATGCAACAACAATAAAAGCGTCAAATCAAAATTGCAGCGTCGAACTTGACTGAAAACTTGGAGAATCTGAAATAAAAGCAAAAGCAGCAACAATGCAAACTGTTTGCAATGCTCCCTTTCTCTCTTGATTCATTCACCCAAACCAGAATACACATTTTCATTTGCAAGTCGCGTAAAAATTCTAATTAGAACAAATAAATGAAAACGAAAATTTTAAATGCCGTTTCACACTTGTTTCTGATAAGAACCGAGAAAAATGATCATAAAAAAAACAAGGCGTGATAAATTGTTCTTATGTGAGCCATATGAATAGCAGTGGCGTAACTACACTATCTAAAGTTCGTGGCAAACTTAATGTAGTTTCGATTTTATAGATCACTTGAATTTAACACACCATAAATATTGAGTGTATCTTGGGTTACTTTTACGAATCGTAAAGCCGGGGACCAGTGTCTTTTTGGGCATTCTGTCACCCTCTTGTTACACCACTGATGATTAGATGAATGACCGTGAGGGAAACAACGACCCATTAACAGGTGTTTACATGCTTTATTGCTTATTACAATATTTGTAGCATGCTTCTTTTAGACAAAAAATATAAATCGCATGCAATAAAAGCATTGTAAATTTTGTATTGACTTATCTTTCCGCAAAAGTTAATAATACTTGTACGTTTTTAATGCTGAAATTTGTGTGCGCTTCGTCTATGAGCTTGCATGCTGCCGCATTGAACTCTCGTATGTCTACGGCATGCTTAGAGTTACTTAAACGAAAACGTTACTGACACAAATGCTGGCAAATGTTTTTTAGTTATTATTTTTTAGTTGCGTGTGAAACGTTGAAGCTTTTAGACGTATTGTAAAGTGCAATAAAAATAATAATATATAATCAAAAGTAACAACGAATTTTTGCAAATCAGAGTTTTGGAAATATTGATTTTTTAATTAATTTACATTAAAAAGAATAATTTAATACGAGTCACAACTTATATTAGTTGTTGTGTTGGTGTACGCGCGGCTATTTTGCAATTAAAAAATAATAAAAAATAAAAATTAACAAGAACGCCAAACGAAATTTTTGTCAAATAGTAAACATTAATAAAAAAATAAATAAATTTATAAAAACATGACACATGAAAATGATATTGAAGCTACAACGGTGGTAGCGACAACAACAACACCCATGGCTGCGGCAACAAGTCCAAGTACAACTATTGCAAATACAATAACACCAGCACTAGATGAGGCCACAACAACAATTGTAACTGTAACAACAACAAGCACAACAAATAATGCTCTAATGTTTAGCGGTGAAAATAACGAAAATGCACCAAAGGCTCAACAACAAGTGCAAAAAACGACAACAACAGCAATAACAAGCCCAGCTGCTAACAAAGGTAAAAAATATCAACAACAACAAGATAAATATAAAGAGAAACAAGAAACAAGTGAACGGTTTTGGCAGCTCGACAAAATTTAATAATAATAATAAAAACAAAAAAAATAAAATAAACAACATTTTCAAAAAAAAAAAAAACTTTATTGCAAATGTGTTACAAAAGCAGTAAATTTGAGTAAAAGTTAAACAAACGCAGCCTTGCAATTGTCCAAGTGCTAACTGTGTGTGATACATAAGAAAGGTGCGGTGAGGTGAGGTGTTGGCGCGGTGAAGCGCAAATTTGTGGCATGAGTTTGTTACCATGACTTCTTCGAATTTTTTGTATCATCATTATTATCATCTGTCTGTGTTTATAGAAACTCAGCGCCAACTTTTTGATCGTTATCATCATCATCATCAGCATGCACAATAACATAAACATTAACTGCATAATGATCATTATCACTGACAATGCTCATCAACAGTTGCATCGTCATCGTCATCATCTTCATCATCAACATCATCAGCTTTAATATGACGCCGTCGACGATGATCAGCATTTAAACAATTTCACTTTGATTTTTCACTTTTCTTTTCTCTTGACTTATTTATGGTTTTTATTTTTTGTTCAAAGTCGCGACGAAGTAGTTTGTTGTTTCTTTCTCTTTCATTGAATAACAATAACAACACCTGTATAAATAATAATAATAGAAAAATAAAAACAACATGAAAATTGAAACATTCAAAAATTTTGCGCACGATCAGTTTTAACGCTTTGTTTAACATAATTTTTAGTTGTTCATTTCGATTTTTCTTTCACAGCTTGTTTTTTGTGTTGTTGTTGTTTTCATCTTTCAATCAAATGCGTGCCTATAACTTAATTAGACGTTAATGAAATTGCTTTGTTATTTAAAATGGGTGAAAAGCCAAACAAAACAAAAAAAAAATTTGTTTTTTTTGTTTTCGTACCATGTTTTTGATCTTTTATTCAGAGTCACTAAATCAACTTGCATTTTTTCTTCTTTTTTTATATTTTACATTTTCATTTAAAATTTCATTACTCATCTGCAATTATCTGCAACGACTGTACAACAGCTCCCCCTGCCCAAACAGCCCCCAACACCCGAAAGTCATAAGTGACTTCTATCATCGCTCTAAATGAACTGCTGCCAAAACATGCTTTCAATTAGATAAGTTTTTGTGTTTGTAGAACGTTTGCCATTTCAAGTACAGTTTACACAGGCACAAGATATACAAAGTGCGCACGCATTTGACACCAAAGATAGGCAAAGCAAACCTAACTTTACTTATAGAACAAATAATCAATGCCTCAAATTACAAGCCTTACCTTTTTCTCTTTCGTGCAACAGCAACGGCAACAAGCACAACTTTAACGAGTTTTCAAGGTCTTGACTTGAATTGGTTTGTGATTATTGTGAAAATACGCGAATTTTGAAAGCGTTTCGGTTGTACTTGTTTTGCATTTATCAGCAGACAGCACGCCAGACACGCTCTGAGCGACCTACAGCACCGCATAAATTTACGTAGATAACTTTGTCAAGTATGATATTTATATATTGTTACTACACAATAAGAAAGAGTATTGTTTTGCAAATGTATTTGGCAGTGTAGTAAAAAACTAAACGTGCTTTCAGTTAAAGATTCTTATCGATTAACGCAGTTCATAAATGAAAATTATCTGCAGAATAATTCAATTGCCTTTCAATGTATGTTTAAGATATGAAACTTATTTGCTTTGATTACGAGTTCAAGATCGTTGTACAATATAAGTGAAATAATTTTTTTGCCAAATCATTAAGAATAACAAAACCTAAGATTATATAATACAAGATAAGATTATTTAATATGCTCATGATTGTTCAAGTGTATACACAAATAAAACTTATATTTTACATTAATAATAGGTAACTTGAGTATGAATACATAGTTTTTTGTTTTTTTTTAACGATTTTGTAGTTAGAAAAATTAAAATACAGTAAGAATAAGATACAGCGAACAATCTGAGTTAAGAGCACTTGCAAATGACTCATCGGTTCGACTCATGCTTGAAATTATTTATGAAATATTTCGAGAAACTTAAGTAGTTTTTTTTACACATTTCTTTGGATAAATAATAGTAACCTAAATATGCATTAATGCTGTGATTTGTAGAGGCGTGAACAAAAACATTTTTTGAATTCCACAACAGAAATTCGAACAAAATAAGTTCAGAAAATAAGAAATGTCGAATGCTTCATTAAAATTAAAATTAAAGCCAATGACTGACAGCTTTGACCAAGCGAGCGAGTGATCGAGCGTGTGAGCACTTGAATAGCGCCAATGGAGATTAAGAAAACGAGAAAAGATGTTTTGTTTTTGATTCAATTATAAAGATATCGATCTTATTAACTAATGGCACTGCAAAAATGTAGGCAAAGCTGCTTATATAAAATTGTAAACAAACAAAAAAAAAAATGCTAAAATATTCGTAGATACATGCTTAGGCCGACAATGTATGCTGAAAGTGTGCCAAGTTACTACAAAAACATATAAAAAATAAAATTAGTGACGACGCAGTTCAAAAAGCCAAAAGTAAAAAGAATTTATGCAATATTAAGACCGACGTACAATGTTTATGGTATTGTTTGACGCGTGCGGAATTTTTAAATTAAATAAACAAAGCGTTGCGTATGAGTAATATTAATTGGTGACGAAGAAAACAAAAAAAAAACATGTGCCAGTAGCAACATGTCTAATTAAGCAAGCAAGTAAGCAATCAAACAAACAACAACAATAACAACAGCGACAGCGACAGATGTAGAATTGGCATGCCGACGACGCTTTATGACTTGAATTGTTGATCGGATCAAGCAACGATTTCAATGAAATTTCTATAACATATTAAAAAAAAAATGAAAATGCGTTTAAGATTTGATATATATGTAAACCCATTATATTCTAGGCAAAATGGACAATGATCCGTCGTTGATCAATTTTCGTGTACTCTTTGTGCTAACACAGCTGACTGGCTTGACAATGCTAGTGCTTGTGGGCACATGGATTGGCCAACATCTTGGCGGCTTAGGCGGCAGCGACAATCCCAAACTTGAGTTCAATTGGCATCCGCTCTTTATGTCGATTGGTTTCATCTTCTTATATGGCAATTGTAAGTTAAAATACTTTGTGTGCTGTGCAAATTTCTGGGTTTGGTTAAAACAAAAATTTCGTTTTCGATTTGTGCAGCGATTCTTGTCTATCGCGGCTTTCGCACAATGCGCAAGAAGACATTGAAACTCACCCACGCGTCTATCCACATGGTTGTATTCGTGTTGACGGTGATCGCTTTGAAGACGGTCTTTGATTCGCATAACTTGGCCAAGCCAGCGGCTATACCGAACATGTATTCGCTACACTCTTGGCTCGGCCTATCGGCTGTGATCATCTTCGGCTTGCAATATGTTGCCGGTTTTATGGCTTTCTTGGTACCGGGCATGCGCGAAAATTACAAGATTGCACTCATGCCGTTGCACATCTACTTTGGACTCCTTGGCTTTGCCTTGTCGATTGCCAGCGCTCTTATGGGTCTCACAGAGAAGTCCATCTACTCCAAGTATGTGTTATATTTTATATTGTTTATCTTTTAGTTGTTAGTAACTTGTTACTTTTCCAGCGCGGACTATTCGGCGCTGCCCGCCAGCGGCTTATTGGCCAACCTCATTGGCGTTTTGTATGTCATCTTCGGTGCTTTGGTTATCTACTTGGCCACCGAGCCGTCTTACAAACGCCGACCCTTGCCCGAGGATACAGCGTTGTTGCAAACCGCTGCCAGTGACTAAATTATTCTAATATTTTTCAAACTTTTTCTACGTAATTTTCTAAAGACTTTCCGTTAGGTTCGTGTGCTCGTGTGCTGTACTTACTCATTGACTCAGTTTTGATTTGTTCTATTTTTGTTTTTTTTTTAACAGTGTACATAAATAATTTATGCTCAAGCTCGAAATGTTAAATGCACAAAACTTATGGTGCTTTATTTCTAATTATGTTTATATTAACTTAACAAACTCTCACAAATAATTGCACAGATGTGTTATCTTTGAAACAGAAAAAATGCAAACAAATCTTAAAAACTGTTTAAATGTAATATAACAAATACATATACATATATAAATATATATTTACAAATATACATTTGTGTAACGTTATACAATATATTATACATATATAAATGTGGTAATGCAAATAAATAACAAAACATATGACTTGTTCTTGTGTGGTGGCGATTGTTCCAAATTTTTTTTTATCATGTAAACTGAGAGAAAATGATACATAGCCTCTTATGTTACGCTAAAGCTCAAAGCACATACAGCAGTGCAGCGTTAAACTTAAAACAAAGTGCGAAAGCAAATTGCAGTATGTACTTTACGACACAATATAAAAAAGGCGTATAAAATGTGCACTTTCAATACACCGTTAGGGAAGTTTTATATTTATTTCTGCAATTATTTTATAGACGTTTCAGAAGAATTATTGTTTTTAAAATTAATATTGAAAAATAGTCCACATTTTCAGTTTAAGGGTTTATCCTTTGTGCTCAAGCTGCTCTCAGAATCGGAGTCGGACGCGTTAGATTCCGAATCAATAACAAAAGTCTTGTTTACATCTAAATCTATAGATTGTATAGAGATACTTGAGTGTGGTGATCTGTTCAAAATCTGTGGACTTTCCTCATTTGGATCGTATTTTATGAAATTTAAATCCGCATCGATGGCCACCGTATATATCGGCACTTCGCCAATGCCCTTTATATTAAGCTTATCGCGAAATTGACATAATATATTCAAATCCCGTAAAATGTTTGCTACCGGCTTGGTAACTTGTATAGTGTTGTTTAGCCCGGACGACTCTAAACGTGAGGCCATATTCACTGTGTGACCCCAGATGTCATAATGTGGCTTCGATCTGCCGACAACACCGGCCACAACAGGACCAAAAGAAATACCTAACGTGAGTGATATTATTCTATTTAAATATATCCAATTATCGTTCGATGATGAATCATATTACCGACTCTCAAACCTGCTTCTGCATACATGTCATTGTTGATGGCCATATCGAACATAGCACGAAATAGATCCAAAGCGAAGCTTGTCATCCGCAAGAGCTTTATATTTTCGTTTTCAGCAAAGTCTATGGAACTTGCATTGGACGACGAATCGTCGACAACAATGTCTTTGATCGAAAATCGTATATTACCTAAAAATAACAGATTATCTTTAATTTAAATAAACCTGTTTATAAATTTCATGTGGTTACTTCGAGTGGTTCTTAGATCGATTATTTTACTCGAGGTCAAGCCTTCGTTTATCTCAGTAGGTATTGGATCTGGTTTGTCCAGACCACAAGCTGCCATATAAGTCCAGCCAGCGACTTTAATTTTTTCCACACGACCATTGTATTTGTATAGCTGCAAAGGAATTAGAAACTGAAATAAAGTCGGCGGTAATTTAAAATCAAAATATTACCATATCGTCAAACTGACAAATTATATCGTTGAGTGCACGTATGCCAGCCAGCTCGGCATCGTAGTTTGTGATGGAGGCAAACATTACAGCGACTAATGAGAACTCTTCGGTGAAAAGCTCATTGCCTTGCTTGTTCGAAAAATATATCTCAGCCACATGTACAGGCAGAATATTGCTAAGAATAAACTTTATCGACTTGATGCTTAACTGGGTTTGTCTTTGTTTATGCACTCTTTTCTTATTTGCACTTAAATTAGTACTTGTTTAAATTTTTATTTACAATAAATAATAATAAAAGTTTACTTACTAAAACTGTATTTTCGAAATGAACAATTTCTTACGTTCCCTAGTGTACAACAACAATAGCACGGCAATAACATACCAACAGTGTGCATATTCCGAGTGGAATCCGGGATTTGTACGAGTATCACGTTCGAATATGAAAGCGTATTTGCCCAGAATTGTTACTAATAATGAAGCCATAATAATGATGGTACCGCCAAGCTTAATAACCACAGGAATATCGGCAAAGATAAAAGAAAGCACGATAACCATTACGATGGATTGAGTGTAGACCTGTTTGAGTGTAGAAAAGAGTAATGATCCATTGACCAAAACGGAAGATGTGCCAAAATTCACGGAGTATTTAAAGTTGCATGTTAAAATTAACAATTGAAATAGATTCGTTTGTTACACACGATCACTAAACACTTACGGCCGTATAACATTAAACTCGACGATCAAGTTAGAATGCTAGACTTCCACTTGTGCTGTGTAATGTTAAATAATCCAAATTCATTTGTGAATTTTGGTACATACTTTATATTGATAATCGGTCAAACGTACAGAAGTAAAAAAACAAGTCGGCGGATTGGGTTCATCGTTTAGTTGTGCCTCGATCGTTTGCAGTTCAAACTCTTTCAGTTCACAGTTGACCTGTCAATGGTTTTTAAATACATTTTTTTATATATATTTCTCACTAAGGCATTTTTTGACGCTCACCATTTGTAGAGAGCACATGGCAAATGCAGAGCCAATGTAGAAAAAATATACAAGAATGCGTGCAATTAATGATTTTTGTGTCAGTTCAGATGTTTTATAAAAAAACAAGCTTATCATGTTATGTGGACGATCCCAAGGCGTTGCTGATATAAAAATAAGCCATAACTTTTTGTACATAACGACAAAACAACAAATTGTTGTCAAAAAACCGAGCAGAATAAAATATCCATAAGTTGTTTGAAATCTATGTGCAATAATTAACGCAAATTGAATATCGATGGCAGTGAAACAATATGAGTTACGTTGTATTACGGGCAGACTCGAAAATAATGGCGTAAGAAACAATGGTGGCCACAACAACTTGATATTTGAGTAGTTCGTCTGGTTGATTCATGTAACGCCATTCGTCAGAACGTTTGCGAAAGAACATAAACCATGGCGATATCTTCTGCTGAAATTCATAGTCCTCACATTTCGAGCGATCCGGTTGATCGGAGAAATCAAAAATCCGTGCCAATCTTATTTTACACAAATGACAAACATTTGAATCAAAGTATTTAAAAAAAACGTAGGGTTAATGAGGTAATAATAAAACATTGACTGCCTATAAAAACTCACTGTATTCGGCCGATTGGCATATTTCCAACTTCTTCGTACATTTTTTCCAATGCGAGCGCACGCACATCATTTCGTGTAAAATTGAAAGAGTTGACAAATGTAGAATGTATCTCATGTAATCGCCTCGAAGTTGTTGAATCTCTAAAGCCAAGACTCGGATAACCATCGTCTGGGTACTGGAACAATTATAGATATGTTGGGCATTGAACTTATGGCACTTATGAAGTCATACCCGTAAACCTTTGACCAAATATGTTACCATATGATACTTCTGCAAGATCGGATCTTCAAGTGTCGCATGTGTGGCCACATCGCAAATGTATAGGTTGTCAAGTAATTGGTAGGTTTGCTCGCTAATGTGCACAAGACCAGGCACTCCGAAGTGCTCCAAGCGTATTGCGATGTCAACATCCTTTGACCAGACATCGTACTGCCATTTGGTGCTACCAATAATGCCCGAGAGCACTTCGCCGGAATGTACGCCGATGCGTACTTGTACGTCTATATTAAATTTCTCACTACAGCAAAAAAAAAACACAAAATTTAAAGATATGTCTGTGCCAATATCTTTTATTTACACTTACCCAATCTCACGCAATGAATCGATCATTTGCAGTCCCAGATCGACACAACTCTTAGCATGTATGGGTGTGGCAATCGGTATGCCAGCAACGCAAATGAAGGCGTCACCCAGGAACTTAATTGGCTGCACATTATGTGTCTGTTAACGTCATTGATATAAAATAGTAGTAGATACATCTTATACTAGATACAAACTTACCTCAGCCGCAATATCGAATCTGATGAATATTTCATGCAGTATCTCCACCAATGTTTTTACGTTGACATTAGATGTCCATTTTGAATAGTTAACAATATCAGCATTTAGTATCGTTACATTGTTGTGCGATTGTATGAAAAGTGTGCTAAATAGTCAAGTACATATTAGAATTGCAAATTTATTCTTCACTGCTAAGTCATGTATTGCTACACAGCACATGCGGCAGTCTAACGTAATAAATTTTCCGTTGAGTTTATTGCCTAATTGCCGCATGTGCTGTGTGGCTCTATGTAGCATAGAAGTATTTAAGGTTAGTTATGCAATTTACCGCATTGGCTTATTTAGACCTTGCCATTCACTGCGATGTTCCATTTTATGACGCATGCTTATTAAAAAGTCCTTTGGTATAAGTGTGCGTAGCATGGCTTTCTGAAATCACAGCACAATAAAAAGAAATTGAACTTGATAGATAGAAGTTGTACAAACCTCACGAGACATTACAAGTTTTAGTAATAATTGATCTTCGACCAACTTACAGCGTGTAAGCACACAACGTCGTATGAAATATTCGCGTGTGTACCTATAGGATAAGCCCATAACATGAAGACTACAATGAAATACAGTCAATAGCAATATATTGAAGTCTTTTTTGTGCAGCAATTGCAATGCCACCACATTGGCTGTTATTATAATGGTTGCAATAATTGCCATAGTAATTGGCACAATAAAACCCTCAAACGGAAAAAATATATAGATCAATATGATCACAATGTGATTGTAACTAGGATAGGTGTAAATTTGCTCAGCGAAATGATGATAGCCCATAACGAGTACATCTGTTAGTTAGAGAGAGAAAAAGTGTATGATAAGCACAACTAAAATCTGTAATTTACCTCGAAAGACCATAATAAGCACAACTGCAATATTGGCTGCCAATACAAGGCGAGGCCGCTTCTGTTTAAGTTTGTCATTGTAGTTCGTTGTCAGCAAGAGAAGATTCACAACCATCGTGAATAGATAGATGAAAATATCGGCGCGCACATATTCCAATGTCTAAATTAAAGAAATGTTCATATAACGCTAGCTACATTAATAGAGGAAACTCACATCTACTGTGAATATGAGGAGCAACACATGCGTGATAATCAAAGTGAAATCCAATAACATGAGCAATGAAGTATTAGATATGTTCAATCGTTTGTCATAAATTTGTACACATTTTTCCAGTTTTTTCTCCCGACATTTCTCCTTTAATTGGTTAAACGCATTGATTTTAGTGAAAGATTTCAAGCAAATCACTTACGCGGACAAAGGTTATTTCCAATCTATTGTCGTCTGCTTGCACAAGTGAATCATCTGAAAGTTTGGAGGCCATTTTATGTGAATTGGAGTATTCTCCAAAAAAAAAAAAAAAAAAAAAAAAATAGAATGAAAAATAAAATAAGCTTACTTTATGTAAGTAAAAATTACTAAGGAATCAAGTGTTTCGTGAAGTTTGGTACATTCTTCAGTTTATTGTTATTAGACATTTATTTAAACATACAAAGGATCTGTGAATTCATGACAATCTATGTAAATAAATGAGTCAATTTATTAATTTCTATATGTTTTTATTGTTCGTCGACATAAACGATGTGCCTGAGCGACTTTCTTTGTTTTCCGACTGTGAGCTCCTTTTATTGGAACTGCTATCTTCTGATGAGTTAAAGGATTTGAGAGAAATTCTCATTAGCTCTTCGTCTTTGCTATATTCGTTAACTAACAATTTATAATTGTTATCGAGTGCGACTATATAAGTGTTGATTGCACCGAATCCTTTGATAAAAGTCAAACCACGTGAGTTGCAACGAATGTTGAATTTTTGTAGCTCGTTTGCAGTTTCCTCAGTGACATGTATTTGATTGAGCATGCCAGTGGAAGTCATGCGTGCTGCCAAATTTACCGACTCACCCCAAATGTCATAATGCGTGCGCCATTGGCCCACAACACCGGCCTTAATACGACCATTTGCGATACCTAAGTTAAACATTTTTTTACTACACTTATTTTTTTGTTTTTCATGAAATTATACCAATTGCTACACCGCTTTCACTTCCCGACATTGAATCTAATAGAAGACCAGTATCCAAAATGTCATGCGTGATACGTAGCATATCGACTGCAAATTGCGTCATGGTCAGTACAACGGCCTCATCATTGTCTTCAGCGTTTACACTTGTTTTGCTTGATGACCTTCTCAATACAATGTCCCCACTTCCTCTATATAGCGAGGAACCTATTTTTTGGATAGTGTTTTTTCTTAAAATATTTTTGTTAAGTCGAAACAAACCTTGAAAGTGATTGTCCTCTTTTGTACCCTTGATATTTACCGGCAAACCACAGGCCGCCAAATATGTCCAATTATCAACTTTGATTTTTTCAATTTTACCTTTGTACTTAGAGAGCTGAAATTAAACAAG
Source organism: Phortica magna (assembly GCA_037044515.1). Classification (NCBI taxonomy): domain Eukaryota; kingdom Metazoa; phylum Arthropoda; class Insecta; order Diptera; family Drosophilidae; genus Phortica; species Phortica magna. The sequence goes on from JBAMBP010002303.1 coordinate 147,896, forward strand.
CCTATGTTACACGTGCTCAACTTAGCACATACGGCAGTGTAGTCTTAATACTAAACTGCGAATAGCAATTTCAAGTGCTATGCTGCCGTATGTGATAATTTCAATGACGTACGAGACTATCAAACAAGCAAATTATCTCATTAAGCATACGAATACCAGTTTTTTCCGGATCAAAGTTCTTAATTGTTGCAAACATGACAGCGACATTTAAAAACTCATGGGAGAAAAGTTGATTTCCTTGCAAATTCAAAAAGTAACGATCGGCTACATAAACGGGCAAAATGTTGTTAAACATTACTCTAATGGAGTTATTTGTGCTTTCGACCTGTTGCTCCTTTTGCAATAATCCTTTTTGCACACTTGGAAGAAAAGAACCACAGTTGTTTGGATTTTCTATATACTACATAAGTACTTACATATAATGTTGTTTTTGCATAAAGTCACGCTTACGTAATTTGATGTAAAGCACTATTATGGCTTGTAGGACAAACCAGCAGTGCGCGTATTCAGCCGGAAATCCATAATTCGAAGATCTACTTGTCTCAAATACGATGCTGTACTGGCCTAGCACATTTATTAAAAACGTCATTATGACAATGAAAACGGCGCAAGTTATCAAGAGCAATGGTATGTTCGGATATATGAACAGAAGCATTGAAACGATCACAGTGGAGTATGTGTAAATCTATTATACAAGAAAATTATTGTTTAGATACAGCAAAAAGAAACAATTAAAATATAATATACAAACATGTGATCTAAAGCAAGTCGGTGGCGCCTTATCCTCAATTTCAGCAAGAATTCTTTTCAATTCAAACTCTTTCATGCCACATTTAATCTGAGTTGAGACGTATTAACAACAATTCCAAATGAATATAAAACAATTTTAATTAAGTAAAATGCATACCAATTGTACAGAACACATGGCATATGTGCCACCTATAAAGCAATAGTATATAGCAATTCGTGTAGTTGGACTTTTCTCAATCCATTCGGAAAATTTGTAAAGATACAAGCTTATACGATTTGTTGGTCGTTGATCGGCCGTTTTCGCTATCAAAATTAACCATAGCTTTTTGAATACAACGATCGAACAGAGCAACATTATGGCGCTACATAGGATAATAAAGTAATGCTTGTTTCGTCTAAAACTAAAAACAGAGCGAAAGGATTGTCATATTTGTATGATTTCAATTATGTAAATTGTTTACGTTGAGTTTGCAGCCGATTCGATGATGATGATAAAACCGATTAAGGCAGCTATGAGCACTGTATATTTAAGTAGTCGGTCTTGCAATTTTAAGAACTTCCATACGTCGGAACGATTACGAAATATCAGAAAAAGCGGTGTTAATTCCTCAGAAAATTGTAAGTCTTCCCATTTGCAACTATCCGGTTCCTCAGAGAAATCAAAAAGACGCGACAATCTGGTTGAATAATAAAGGGAAACTTAAGCAAAATGTGCATACAAATAATTGATTTCAACACAAACTCGATGCGGCCGATGCACATGTTGTGGACCTCATCTTCCATATTAAGTAAAGCCTTGGTACGCGCTTCTTCGCTGTAAGAATCGAAATTGTATGCAAGTGTTGACACCGATTTAGGTGCCAAGTTAATGGTTGATGGACTGTGCATATCAAAGTTTTTCACTGTAACCTATAAAAGAAAATCAGATTTCACAACGAATCTTATTATATAAACAATATTTTCATACCAGACGTCTTTTGACCAAATATGTGACCATCTGATATTTTTGAAGGATCGGATCTTCAAGTGCCTCTTGTGTGCCTTCCTCGCAAGTATAAATATCATCAAGCAATTTATAGGTTTCTTCGCTAATGTGCACATAGTTTGGACGACCGGTTCGTTCCAAACGATTTGCTATATCGACATCCTTCGACCAGACATCGTACTGCCATTTAACGGTGCCTATAATGCCAGAGTGCAAGTCGCCTGAATGCAGGCCAATGCGTAAATTGGAGTCCAAATGGTGATTGTTGCTAAGACAAGTTTAAAAACATGAATGAAACGCTGAACACATGTGGAATATCTCATGGCGTGTTTGTACTTACCACACACCTTTCATTAAATCGATCATTTCGAGACCCAAATTGACGCAGCATTTGGCGTGTTGAAGATTGGCATATGGTATGCCAGCCACACAATTGTATGAGTCACCCATGAATTTAATAGGCATAACATTATGTTTCTGTGTAATGAGTATTTAAAATAATTAAACAAGCAAAAGACCAAAATACGCACCTGTGCCGCTAAATCAAATTTAACAAAGATATCATGGAGCAGATTTACCAGCTTTTTGGCAGTAAGTCCGTTTGTTAACTTTGTGAAGTTTGTGATATTCGCCGTCATTATCGAAACATTATTGTATGGTTCAATGTACATTATACTGAAATATACATAGTTGCTTTAAACACCTTAGAGCACAATGAAATGGTAGGCTTACCCTGACAGATAATGTGTAATTTCACCCGTTTCAATTCGTTGTTTTACATCTTGCTCCAATCTGCTTGCAATATCCGCTGGCAGTATGGTTTGTATCATGATTTTCTAGTTTAAAAAAATTATAGTAATCATTAATATGGTTTATTGCTTACTTACCTCTTGTGCTAAAACATGTTTTAATAGGTATTGTTCTTCAAGAAATTTGACACGCGTTAAAATAGCAACTCTAGTAAAGTATTCGGATACAAGCCGATCAAATAAGCCCATCAGATGTAAGCCCATATAAAAGATATTTAGTGATATTGCTGATTTTACGATAGTCTTGTCGCCATTCTGTATTCTTAAATTAAGTTGCGCAATGTCGTAGACCAAAGTCGCTGCTAATGCGCATAAAAATGGCGCTAAGTAACCATTGAGCGGCAAGAATAGGTATATTATGATAATAACGACGAAATTATCCTTGACGGCCAAATAATGATCGTTGAGATGGTAATGATAATAGACAACAAAAACATCTAGGGAAAACACAATGCATGAGCCTTTGTCTACGTTGCACGGCATTCATTTACCTCTGAAAACCATGTTAAAGATAAAGAGCACGTTACAGGCTATCACCAATTTCGGCCTACGACGCTTCAGGTCGGTGTTAAAATTTTTCTTCAATAAGTAAAGATTCGTAGTCATTGTTATCACATAGACAGCAAAGTCCATGTGTAATATGCTTGTATCCTAAAAGCAAAAAACAATTTTAATCGCAAAAATAGTTTATTTTGGATTACTTACTTCAACTGCGTACAATAGCAGTAATACATGAGTAGTCATTAAAATTACTTCCACTAACATTAGCAATGAAACGTTCGTTAATTGCATACGTTGACGGTACGTTCCATAGACATCTTCAAGACCGGAACTGCGACATGCATTCTAAAGAATGAAAAAATATTGGCAATGTAGAGATTTATATTGATAAAAGCACAACTTGAATTACACGCAGATAGCCCCATTCCCAGCCTTTAGCACTAGGTGTCAATTTATTCGAGTTTCTATTCATTTTTTGCGTTTTTATGAGCGTTTATTTCTTTCTTTCTTTTTTAATTTAAATACTTGACAACTTTGAAGAATTGTACAAGCCAACTTGTAGAAATTTTTAAACTTCATCGGTTAAATTAATTTTTATGAAATTCATTTTATCATCGATGTTCACAAAGTATGTTGGAATTTCGCCACGTCCTTTGACAAATGTAAGACCACGATATGTGCAACTAATGCGGTATTTGCGCAGTATCATTGCAGTTTCATCTGTGACCTGCATTCGGCCGACAATACCAGTCGAGTCCATGCGCGAGGCCATATTCACCGGATTGCCCCAGATGTCATAGTGTGGCGTCGTATGACCAACAACTCCGGCCATTATTTTACCGTATGATAAGCCTGTTAAAGAAAATAGTTACAACGCAAGCTAAAATAACACTTGAGAGCTAACGCAGACCAATACGTATTTGGCCAATCGAAGTTTCACGGTCGTTTCCTTCCATCTTAGTGAAACTATACAGCGTGCGATAAAGATCGAGTGCGAATTGTGCCATGGTTAGCACAACAATGTCGTCATCATCAATACTTTTCTCATCGTCTTTAAGTTCTTGAGGAAACATGTCGAAGTTACTAACAAAGGTGCCTCTTCTCATGCGACTTATATCAAGACCGCAAGCGGCCATATATGTCCAATCGACAACCTTTATCTTCTCAACTTTCCAATCATCTTTGTAATAATTTAACTAAAAAAAAATATAGCTTCAGATAGAAAATTGTATATTGTTAAATAAAATACGTACAACTTCATCAAATTGGCAAATGATCTCGTTAAGTACACGTAAGCCAACACGGCTCGTATCGAAGTTCTTGATAGACGCAAACATGACTGCTACCTTATCATGTTCTTCGAAATAGAGCTCACCCAGCGCGCACTTTGATAGATACACATTCACTGAAATCGTATCATTAACGTATTAATTAATAAGTAAGCAATCATCAAATTTGCTATAAATGTGTGATTGTTATTTTACGTACCGACATGTGCGGGTAAAATATTTGTGAGCAACATATTGATTGACTCGGCGGTTAACTTTGCCGCAGCTTGTTTCCGCATCAAGTCACGCTTCCAGCTATTTTTGTAGAAATATATTATTTGCCAAATAATTGATATCTGTCAATTATTTATTACTTACCAGAAATGTACCTTTGCATTAGATTCATTTTGCCGCTCCATCAAATAGAAGCAAACGAAAGCCACATAGACAAACAAGAGATGCGCATAGTTGGCATCCACCGAGACATTTGTGGACATGCTTGTCTCAAATACATAATCATATTGAAATATAACGAATATATTGTATGTAATGAGCAGAAGACTGCCGACAATTGTCTTCAGACGGAATGGTATACGCGTAAAAATGAATATGATGCCAAAGAGCAGTGTTACTGAACTTGAAAAGATCTTAAGGACGCACAAATAAATAATGTCTTTTATTATTTAAATAAACAAATATTTACCCATGGATTGAAGCATAAATTAGGATCATTGTAGCCAAAAAGCCTGTTTTCCACCATTGTGACCATAAACTCCTCATGACTGCAGGCCCACTATGAGTTATAAATATTTTTAACGATATATACATTTAAAGGATATCTTAAAATTTAGCAATCGTTTTGATTTTGCATAATTTGTTCAACGAAAAAATATGCCAACTGAATGTTAAAAGTTTTTAAGAATAAAACTGATAACATTGAGTAATTAAATGAAACGTTCGACCGTTACGCTTACTTATTATGTTTAAAATAACTATTAACAGGTTTACTTACAACGTCCATGATCAGAACAACGGAACATGATATTATTATAAAAAAATAAATGCAAATACGATAAAATCGCTTGTTTTCCATTGTTTCTGAAAGTGTATACAACTTTAAGCTAAGTCGATGCCTCGGCTTATCTGTTGGCACATCGGCTATATACATTTGCCATATTTTCTTATACCAAGAAATCACAAACATAGCCGTTAGTAGGGAGAAAATTATGCAATTCACATACCAATACAAATGATGATTTCTAAATAAAATACCAATAAAAATTATTGAACTTATGAACCAAATATTTAAAGTCGGAAACTCACGGTGGCGTTAATGATTGTAATATGACCATTATCGTGAAAACGATTAGAGAGAGCGTGATACTGTATCTCATTATATTGTCCGGCATACGTACATATTGATATTCTAAATTTGGATCGCGGAATGTCATCCAAAGGGTTGTAAAATTACTTTCACAAGATACATGCTTTGGAATTTTTCGTTTGGGACGTTTCGAACGGCAAAATATTATACTCAATCTACAAGAAATTCAGAAAGAAATTAGAACTTATTTATATAAGTTAGCAAATAACACGAAAACGCTCACAAGGATCGCCTTACAGGCATTTGCTCCATTTCAGATTCCATTTCATGTTTGCACTGATCTATGATGTTAAAATCTGATGTCGACAAAATGCTATCGACAGTTGCCCGTGGTTTGAACGGATGACCTGTCGACATCCAATCATGTTTCACCGCGACGAATGGTTTTAACCCTTTGATTAGATACGTGCTTATAGAGCGTACATTTAGCAAAGTATCATTTAGTGCGCTTTCTGGACCAGGCTCATAGGTGTAATCATCGTCAAGGCAACTTAAAGTTTGCTCACTGCAATGTACACGACCAGGCACGCCAGTCGACTCAAGACGATTTGCTATAATAACGTCTTTTGACCAAATGTCATACTGAAATTTCGATGAGCCAATAACGCCGGCAATAAGGTCACCCGAATGTACCCCAATGCGCATATCAATGTCTAAATTACGACTCTTGCTGTACGAATACGCATTATAAAAGTTCTTCTCTTGGAAGGTAATTAAGGGTTGGTAGAATCAGCAACTTACCGTACTTTTCCGATAGACTCTATCATGTGCAGGCCAAGATCAATACAGCGTTTTGCATGATCGGCAGTTGGACCGGAGAGACCAGCAACACAATAATAACAATCGCCCAGAAACTTAATGCGTTGCACATCATATTGCTACAAAAATACGAATTCGTTTTATCAAACAGTTATTGGCCTCAATGCAGATATCGGCTACCTCTGAGGCTTTATCAAAGTGACAGTAGAGATCATGCAATAAGTCCACCAGACCTTCAACTTCGAGTGTTGTCGTCAGATATGTGTAGTTGACAACATCGGCATAAAGTATAGATACATTTTGATGCGATTGAAATGCAGTAGTTCTACAATAGGTTTGTGTTAAGCATAACAAAGGACTTGCTACTCAGTTAATCAGTTACCTGAATATCATCTCCGTGGTTCGTGCGCCACGCTTTGATCGACTCAAAATACGATTTCGCAGATCAACTTGCATTTTCGTAGCAATATGTGTAGGCAAAATGCTATGGAGTAGCTCGTGTTCTTGCACCTTCGCATCACGCAACATAATGTCCTCCTCAATATACAGATAATGATCGAGAAATGATGATCGAATTGTTATGTCCCGCATTAAGCGAAAGAATGTGCCCATTAGAATGACGCCAACCAGATGGCCCAGGTCACAGAACAGCGCCAAGTCAATGGCAAACGTGTGTTCCACAACAAATACGAAATAACAGGTATAACAAAAGGCAACTAGAATGCCCAAATACAGAGGCGGTGTTATGTTCGGTATCGGCAAAAATAAGTAGATTACATAGAGCACGTATACACCATAGAATGTTCCCAAGGCGATCTCACGGGTTAGATAATTATAAAGATTCATGCCAATATCTGTAAGACAAAAATGTCTAGAGCAATGACGTAGCGATTAATATACACAGCTTTATACCTAATGATATGATTACGATAACGACAAGATATGAGGTGACATGCGGTATCCACCAATGACTCATGACAAGTTTCTCGTTGAAATTAATCGATAAAATCAACCAAATGAGCAAACATGAAGCAATGGCACCAACGACATCAATATATATTAAATGAGGATGATGCTGTAAAATAAATGAGCATAAGATTGGGAAAATTATAACAAAGAGCAACTCACGGCCGCAAGTAACAGAAGCAGTATATAACTGAAACTTTGCAACATTTGCAGAATAATGTACACGAATAATACGCCCAAGGACAAGCGATAACTGTACAGATGGTACATATCCTCTAGTTGGAGATCCTTGCAACGACGCTAAAAGATACCTTTTATTAAATAAATAAATATGATGTATTGTTGACAAACCGACAATTAGATAAGGGCGTATAAATAATCTTGCACTCTCCGTGCCGAAATGTCGGCTGTGGAACTTTTGTTGGCTACGATACATTTTCGTAAATATTAAATAATTTTTTGTTAATAAAAGAAACCTGTGTAGCTTTGTGTGTGTTTTATTTATTGAATCGAAGCAAATGAATATAATTTCAACTATCCTTATCTTTGTGATGTGGTATAAATTTATAGTTGTCATCTATGCCCAATATGTAGGTAGGTATATTGCCGCGACCCTTAACAAATGTCATGCCTCGGTAATTGCATTGTATATTGAATTTTCGCAAGATAATCGCAGTTTTCTCTGTTACTTGTATCTGACCCGGTATGCCAGTGGAGTCCATGCGCGATGCCATATTCACAGGATTGCCCCAGATGTCATAGTGTGGCTTTAAATTGCCAACAACGCCGGCCATAGCACGACCATGCGAAATGCCAATACGCAACATGCCATAATCCGTCGAGCCCTCATACTCGGATTGCATATTTTCGGCGTTAAAATCGCGCATCGTTCTCATTAAGTCAAGTGCAAATTGTGCCATGACCAAGACAACTTCATCATTGCGCTTTTGATCTTCACTACTGCGCCGTCGAATGGTTGAGGCGCAAGTGCGTGCGTTGCCCTCATATCGGCGTGAGGGCATGTCAATGCATGTGCTCGCATCCGCCGATGTGCTTGGCGTGTCATCATGATGCCAACGCTGTTCAACGTCTTCGGCAAATGGCGCTGCGTAACGACTTCGTCGTCCAGTGGGCATTAACGACGTATTGCGATACTTGACATGCGGCGCATTCACTTGTTCCGAACGTGATATATCAAGGCCACAGGCAGCCATGTAAGTCCAACTGGCAACTTTAATTTTCTCCACGCGCCAACCGCTCGAATAGCAATTCAACTGTAAGCAAAAATTGTAATTCAAATTTCAATGAATGTACCATTGTTATCACAAAAACAACTTACGACATCATCAAAATCACAGATAATCTCGTTGAGCACTCGTATGCCAATCTTATCCGTATCAAAGTTTTTGATGGATGCAAACATTACGGCCACATTATCATATTCCTCATAGTACAGCTCATTTTGAATTTGCCTTGATAGATAAATGTCCGCTAATAAAACATAAATATTAGTTATAATTAATTGAGTATTGTCGTCTTTTGATGATTATATAAACTCACCAACATGTGAGGGTAGAATGTTCTTTAGCAACACTTTGATTGTCTCGTTCGTGATGAAAGCATCCTCTTGTTTCTTCAGCAATTGTCGTTTCCAGCTATAAAAGATACAAAATAATAAAATTGTTGTGCATTTAAGTAATCTTTTGATTTTTATATACTCCTAAGTCACTCACTGTCACACAGCACATATGAAAGTGTAGCGAAGGTGACTTTTAGTGATAGATTGACGTATGTGTTTTGTAGCCTAATGTAACATAGGAGTATACGAAATAAATTGTTTTTCTTGTTGACCAAACGCACTTATAGTCGACTTTTGCAATAAATTCCGTTTGCCGTTCCATCAAATGGAATATGCCCAAGGTTATAAAGATCAACAATGTATGCGAGTATTCCGCATTAAAGTTGACATTAGTTGATGGACTTTTGTGAAAGATGTGCTTGAACTCGACGAAGACAAGTATTGCATAGACCAAAGTGATGAGCGTGGAAACAGTTGCCTTGATGATGAAGGGTATACGTGTGAACAAAAAGGACATGCCAATGATCAAAGTTACACAGTTGGTTAATATCTGAAAATGTCATTAAGAACATGAATTAGAGTTACTTCAAGCTTTAATATAAAAACTCACCCATGGATGAAAGCAGAGTAAACGCTCTTCATATGTGTACCAAATCCATTCTTCATTCTCATTCGAAGTGAAATTACAATCAAACTGTTAATAGAATGATTAATATTAATATAGGATAGAAGTAGGATGGAAGTAGGAGACAAAGACTCACCACTTGCATGGCTGCTATAGCGCAATACGAAAATATAATGATAAAGTATATGACAATGCGTATTATAATATTTCGTTGCATATCATCGGACATTCGATAAAAGAATGCACTAATAGAATGCTTGGGTTGCGAGTGCTCTGCATCCGAAACGTACATGATCCAGAGTTTCTTATACCAGGAGACGAGTAACAGCATAGTCAGTAAGGCCAGGGTAACGCCATCAATGATATAATAGTGCAATTTGGGACTAATGTGAACAGACACAACCGTATTATTAGTAAAGATCGACTATATCGACAGGCCCCTTACCTCTTACTCATCAGTTGGATCGCCAACAGACTGCAATAGACGAGCCATGAAAGCGCAATGCTGTATTTAAGCATCACATCCGGCTCCTTCATGTACTGAAACTCCCAAGTACGATGACGAAAGAACAGACAGAATGATGTGATGTTGCGTCGATAGGTCTCCTCCTCAATTTCATCTTGGGTTAGACGAGTCGAACGACGAAAGATTTTGGCAAGTCTGCGTGGGTAAATTGAAATTTTCTTTAGTTAGAGCCAAGCACATTATTTATTTTTTTCCTTTACTGTATTCTACCGATGGGCATTTTGTCCAATTCCCGACACATTTCGAGTTTCGCCTGATTGCGCACTTGATTGTATTGATGGAGCGTCGAACCGTTGAGGAAGTTTGATGTTGTCGCACCCGCTATCGTTTTGGCACGTTGTTGCTGTTGTTGTTGCAATTGTACTCGTCGCAATTCGGACACGGTGGCCTATAACTTTGTGCATTTATTATTTTGAGTCTATCTGAAATGCCGCATCCGCAGGCAACACACTCACCCGCATGGATTTGATGAGGAACGTACGAATGCCATGCTTTTGTAGGACAGGATCTTCACGCGCCTTCTCTGTGCCATCTTCGAAGAAGTACTCACCGTCAAGCAGACTCAAAGTCTCTTGACTAACGTGAACACGACCTGTTGCTCCAGTGGCCTCCAGACGATTGGCGATGTCAACGTTCTTCGACCAAATATCAAATTGCCATTTGGCAGCACCGATTACCCCGGAAAGCACATCACCGGAGTGCACACCAATGCGCATGTCAATGTCCAAATTTCGTCTTTGACTGAACTTGAAAAGATGTTTAAAACTCATGGTAGTAAGTCGATATTTCTTACCGCACATCGCGTATGTCTTTGATCATGCGTAAACCCAAATCCACACAACATTTGGCATGATGCTCGTTGGGCGTGGCCAGACCGGCAACACAGTAATAACAGTCACCCAAAAATTTGATGCGTAGCACATTATATTCCTAAAAAATTAACAAATTTATTTAAAGACTTTGTCTTTGAAGATGGAAGTGTTGATGTGATACCTCCGAGGCAATGTCGAACCGTACAAACAGATCATGCAGCGCCTCGACCAGTGTTTTTACATCAAGCGTTGTCGTCAAATAAGTATAATTGACCACATCGGCGTAGAGTATTGTGACATCTCCATGCGGCTCAATAAAGAGCGTTCTGTGAAAAATTAGATTGGAACTTATAACTTTGATTTAGTGGATTGACTGATTGGTGGTACTTACTCATTGTCGGGTTGACGCCAACGCTTCATGACTTGCGAATGATTGCTGCATTTAGAAGAGATAAAACAACTACTAGAAATATTCGGACTACAAACTCCACACACCACAAACCTCATTCTGACATCGGTGGTCACACGACTTTGGTGTTGCAGTTTCGAGCGTTCAATGCGATATCGCACATCCTGCTCCAATCTGTTCGCAATCTGCGCGGGTAATATATTTAACAGCAAAGCTTTCTATAAATATTAAGCACACATCTTAGTAAGTTAAACAAATCAATAGTTATGTTTGTCTACCTCTTGATCTCTGGCATAGCGCAATAGCAAATTTTCCTCAACATACTGACGTCGATCCAGAAATGTTGTTCGAAGCGCAATGTCACGCATTAAACGAAAGAATATGCCCAGGAAATTAACGCTGCACAGATAAATGCCTTCATTCAGTATGCTGTGCATTTGCTGATCCTCCTTGGAAGTAATGACGAAGCTATAATTGATGATGTAACAAGTGGTCACCGCCATGCCCAAAATAAAGGGCTGCAGTATGTAAGGTATTGGCAGGAACATATAGATGGCATAGAGCGTGTACGCATCATAGATGGGATTCAGTATATCATTATTGCTTGTAGCATGGTACACATTGAGGCCAATATCTGCGTGAAATTATGGCTTTATGTCAAAGTTTAAAATATTTGTATTTGGATCTCACCCATGAGCACCATAATGCAGACCGCCAGCCAAGAAGAGGCATACATGACCCAACTGTGCTTGCTAACCAAATCTTCATTGAAGTTAATGGCCAGGACAAGCCAAATTAGCAGACCACAAGCGATATAAAGACCCATGTCGACATAAGTATCTTTTGTGATATCCTATGTGAAATAGAAATTAGCTTCTTGTATTGAGTGCAAAGAAGTGATTACACACCGAAGTGGTCAAGAGTAGCAAAGTGTGCACGCCCATTACAAGAAGCTGGATAAAGATGAAGAGCGATAGATAACTAATGCGCAAGCGACGCATATAGAGATCATAGGTCTCCTCCAGTTCCAGATTACGGCATTTTCGCTAACGACGGAAATTGTTGTTGGTTAAAAAGGCGGCAAATTGAAGTAACGTGTGTATCACAACCTACCACAAGATGAGACCATTCCCAGTTTTTTTCGTTTACCGACGAGCGAATTTGATCAATCGGATGATTGTACTCAATGGCGGAATCAAAGTATGAATTCATTTTTTAGACTGCATTAAATTTTAACATTTTTATATTTTTAAATGATAAGAAATTCCTTTTACAGTCAAGGGCTTATTTGGTTGCAAGCCCTTTTATGGCAATGAGAAAAGGCTTAATTGGAAAATTAACAAACAACGACAAGTGCATTTATCACGTTAAACAGTTTAAAAATTAAAACCCACGCGCACTTAAATCGTTATCAAAATTTTTATAAACACTCATTCTCATTTCGACGATGACGTCCACTTTCCGACTTTTAGTTGATTCAAGATAATCCCTATTCAGTAATGATTGGATAGAAAGACACGCATACAAATATATTGTACAATTGAATGTTTAGGTCGAATTTCGAGATTTATTGCAGTCTTAATTGAAAATTACTTTTATTTATAATATGATTTTGTATGTAATCCTTTAATTGTACAAAAATTTATTTCAAATCGCTTTTGACAGCCACTATCATAGCACATTTGCAATATTTACTTTATCGTTATTTATTAGCTTCAATTGCCCGTAAACAGTAAGCGTGAACTTTGTTTTTCTTTGCACATCGCATTTCGATAAAAAAAAAGACAAAAAACACTCAATAATTAATAAAAATTAACACCACTTAAGCGCGACAATAGTAACACAAATTACTCATCATCGTCATAGTAAGCTGATAAGCCTTAATAAGCACGTCTGTGTTCCGAAAAGCAGCGGGTAATACGTGAAGCCGTGAAATGTGCTGAACCAACGTGATTGAAGTACTCCGGCCAACTGAGCGTCGAACGTTTACGCTCATACACCTGTCGAATTTGCGCTGTTATCAGTTGCAGGTGAAGCCTCATTGATTGATTTAAGCAATGTTGAGTATTTTCTTGTCATTGACGCTGGTAGGGACTAATTGAGTTAAATATAGAACTACTATAAATATTATAACTTGCTAACAAAATAGAATAATTACTTGCTTCAATTTGTAATTTTTTTTTATTTTTCGTGGGTTTGATTTGTGAAAAATCATTTTAAAAAGTAACGTTTGATTAAAACCAAAACAGCTCAACGAGTGGTCAGCACCGAACGTAGAAACATCACAGCTGTTGACCGGTAATTCCTTGTGAATGACAATTGTAGACTAGAACATTATTGAAAAAGCTTATGACCCCCAAGATCTCAAGCGAACGTAGGCCTTTACAGCACTTTGCGACATCCGTGCTTCTTTTTCACGAAAGAAACCAAATTTGCGTTCTTTTGACACCATTTTCAGCAAATCAATAACGAATATTGAACTAACTTATGAACTGGCGTGTTTGAAGGAAACATGTGCAAAGCCAGCATATTTACAAAGCGGCCGGTCTGCTTCAGTTTTTTATTTTGAGGCTCAAGTGTGTCACTTTGGACGAAAATCTTCCACTGGTTTCAACAAAACATAATTTTTTGTTTCAAGATCATATTTCCGTATGTTAAGTGTAAAAGACAGGAAACTTGAGTCAAATTGGTTGCATCGCCAGTACGATTTAGTTCTTAAAAAAAAAATACAAAACAGCTGATAGACACGGCAAACGTTTTAGAATTTGCGGTTTTACGGACTTATTGAATTAAAATATAGAAATAGTGTGCGCCGTGAAAGGGAATACCTTTGTGTGGACATAGCGACGTTATGTCGGCTTTCACGGAGTCAGCCTTGTTGAAAAAACTATCAGAACTGAACTCCAGCCAGCAGAGCATTCAGACGCTGTCATTGTGGCTCATTCATCACCGTAAACATCATGTACCTATCGTCAAGACTTGGATGCGGGAGTTGCTGAATGGTAGGCGATGATTAAAACTTGTGTCAAATCGATTCTTACTTGTTTAATTGCAGTGTCTGAAAGCAAAAAGTTAACGTTTATGTACCTGGCAAACGATGTGATCCAGAACAGTAAGAAAAAAGGACCTGAATATGGCAAGGAGTATTCAAATGTGTTGCCCAAAGTATTTGGGCATATTGGTGAGACTTGTCATTCCGAGAAGCTTTTGGGTAGTCTTGGACGCATACTTAATATATGGGAAGAGCGTGGCGTCTATGAGCCAAAAACAATTGTAGAATATCGCGCGCGCTTGAATAAGAAAGCTGCTGGCGGGAGCAGTAGTGCTGGAGTAAGCGGTGATGGTAATGGTAATGTCGCAGAGGTTAAGAAGACCAGTAGCGAACATAAAGAAAAGTCTGATAAGCGTGAAAAACGCAAGCATGACGAACGAAACTCGAAATCAAAGCGTGTCCGTTCTGGGCACAATAATTCAAGTGGCAGCAGTGGTGTCGTCAGTAACAGTGTAGCTAGTGTAACTGAAGCTGTAACGAACTCAAATGCGGATGCGGAGAACGGCCATGTGTCGCCGTATTTGCCACTTGGTGAAGCACCCGAACCGGAGGAACTCATCAAAGCGCTGACGAGCATCGAAAATTCGGCATCAAGTGACGCGACAGTACGTGAACGCATTGCGAAATTGCCGCCAGAAATATCAGAAATTGGATATTTAAGTAAATTAGAGGACAAAGATAAAGCCAAAAAGTTGGCTAAACAAGTAAATGAAGCTGTTGAGTTGCTCAACGACTACAATGCACGGCTTGCATTAGAAATGGAGGAACGCAGTAAATTGGCCTTAATGCTTCGAGATTTCCATGCTGAACAGAAGGAACTTTTAGCTCAAGCGGAACAACGATTAGATGTATGTTTGATATTTTTATATTGTGTTGTTTTTAGACTAACTTGATATATGCTTATTACAGGAGCATAAAAAGAAGCTCAACAAAATGGTAGCAATACAAAAGGAGATACGCGACCATTTGTCTAACTTGCCTGATCTTACACAGCTGCCAGATGTGACTGGCGGCTTAGCACCTCTGCCTTCGGCTGGCGACCTTTTTAATGTACATACATGAAATAATTTTGGATGCGCATGTCGTTAGAATATAAACAGGATGGAATACAAACAAACAAACAAAAAAAAAAAAAACATTTATATATAAATATTTGTACAATCTAAGAACTACTGTAAGAGCAGTATTTAACCATTACGAAAACTTGATTTGGTCTTTGCAACGAAACTTAAAGCAAAATTCAGGAAACGAGTTGATTTGACAGTTATGACTTAGTATGCAAAACGGAAAACTCAATTAGAATCACTGTTAGTATCTAACTTATGTTGATTACAAATGTTCAAGAAAGTTTATATATTATATAATATAATTATGTGCACATCAAGATACGATATTTCAATTCTTTATCCTAGTGCATGACGTAATTCGCTTGACCATTCCATTTTTCCGTGAAGTTGATAACATCAGCAACAACACTAGCTGGTGACATTTTTACGGCAACCGAAAACTTACTCCAGACATCCCGGTTCACCTGATTAGTTGACGATTTGAATGTAATTGGCTGTCGGCCGCGCACCGGATATCCGCTTAGTAGACAGGAGACGTCGTCCGGACCTAAACTTGATTCGTACAAACCCCGTTCATCAGTGGGCAAAACTTGATCAACTTGTTGGTCCATGCTGACCGCAAGCACCCATTCACGTACCTCCTCATGCAGGCTAGGATCATTTTTTAAGTGTATATCTTCAGGCAACGGCACTGAACTAGGAAAGTCGGTTGATGCAAGATCCGTGTGATCGACCAAATTGCCAGAACCTTCTTCAATAGCCTCACAAACATCCAAATAATGATTGAGCATAACAAAAGCTTCTGATTCTCGGCCGGAATTTCTCAAATCCGTGCCGGCCTCATAGAAGCCCTTGTCCACTGGCAGCACATCTGTATAGCGCAGTAAAGCAATCGATATGCGTACAGCAACTGGATGCAAAGATTGCACCTGGCGGCAGGCGGCCCGTGTGGTATAATAGTGTGCTATGAGCAAAAACTGTTCGGTGTTTTGGGTGAACGTGGCCTGTGAATAGTCAGAGGCCTTCAACGTTTGCAGCAACTTATACAGAAAGTCACGCAAATTACGCCATACGCCATCCACGGTTTGCTCCTCACGCAAAGCAAAGCAATCCAAAGCGATGCGTGTGTAAATATTAAAATGAGCCTCGATTGCCGGTGCGCCATAGTTGAGATACAGGCTCAGCGCCGAGCTACAATCGCCATCGCGTATGAATTGTGCAGCATAGAGGGCAACATACTTTTGCAGTACAGGGCCGCTTTGTTGTTTGGCCTTCTCCAAACAACGCTGCCACTGGCCCTGCTCCGCCAACATGTCCAAAGCGCTGACAATGTCTAAAATACACACAAATTACCAAATGTTGAATCACTGTACATAGATCAGAATTATAAGTAAAAAATACCTATGTCCGCCAACTGTTCCACGTTGCCTTCGTTCTTTAAGCGTGACTTTTGCTGCTGTTCCACATACATTAAGAGCTCTGTATCGATCTCTTTGGCTAAACGACGTGCTTTTGACCATTGCTCCGCACGTATAAAAACGTCGACTGCCTCCTTGGGCATATCAGCGGCAAGATAAAGTTGCGCTGCCGGTCCAATCTGTTTGATCTGTAGCAGTCGTGGACCCAAGACATTTGCCACTTCCGTAGAGTCTTTACCCTCAAGAAACTGATTGCAGATTTCAGCAGCACGCAACAAGGCACGCTCAACAGTGGCCGCGTCCTCAGCATTCGTGGCATCGATCAGCATTAGACACTCCGCGGCCTTGCGGAAGTCTTCACGCTTGGCGAATTCAGCTGCCTTCTGCAGATAGACACGTGACTCATCGTTGCGTTCGCTAGCCGTGGTACTACCACTACGACGTTGTTCATGCGCCTGCAAACGCTTAAGGTCACTCATTGCCGATGGATAGTGCTCCTCGGCAATGCGTAGCGCATCGTCGAACATGGATTCGTTTTTATAATGTTCGATTATCAAATCAGGTCGTTGTGCACGCAGCAGGAGCGTCTCATAGTCCTGATAGTTGCGTGTGTCTAAGGCAGTGGCGGCTTGACTGATAAGCACATCATTTACAGCATCGGGCAAATGATTTTCCGCAACATTTAGCGCAGCTTTCCAATCGCCAGCGTGTGTGTACATCAAGATGGCTTCTTTTGGCTTATTCGCTTTCAGAAATTCAGCTTCGGCTTCTTCAAACTTGCCCTCATCTTCAAGGGACATGGCAATCTTCAAGTGTACTTCGTCGGTTGATTTGCCAGCGAAACGACATAAATCCATTGCGAAGTCAAATTGGCCAGAATCGCAAGCGAAACCGACCGCAGTCTCCAACATGCCGAGCTTTGTTAGCAGACGCACGGCGCTCTCCACCGGCATCGACTTGGCCCACATGTAGGCAACTTGATTGCTCGCGCCTTCTGTGCCCTTTTGCTTGGCAACGCGGTAGCCGTCCTCCCAGCGACCGGAGGAGCAGTACATGTGCACAGCTGACTTCCAGTCGCCGGAGGCTATAAAGTGTACCTCGGCAATTTTGAATTTGCCACGTGACTCGAGTTGTCGTGCCAAGTGCAAGTGTGTGCTGTCCAATAAGTCCTTGTGATAGCGCTCAACAAGCCGTATCATAGAGTCGTACAGCTCCCGACGCTTATACATGGAAATCGCCAAATCAGGCTCATTTACAGCAAGTAAAACTTTCTCTGCATCACGATATTTGCCTTGTTCCTCCAAACTGGTAGCTAAATTAACAAATAGGTCACGCATTTCCTCGGACTTAAGATACTTTTCACCAATGGCGTAGGCGCGTTCCCACTTGCCATGACGATTGAGCAGCTCGATGGCATCTTTGAAGAGATTGGCACGCACCAACAAATCTTCGGCGCCATCAAGATCACCAGCAAATGCCAAGTGCTTAGATAGTTCAACGGCATAACGTTGTATCTCCTCCGGTTCATCGAGCACCTTTGCGATCTGTACCGCTTTGCGCCACTGTTTGGCGCCAACAGCGGCCTCCAGTGCTTTCTGTGTTGTGCCCGCTTCGATATAGTGATTGATTGAAGCATCGAGTTGCTTGCGTGCAACCAACCAATCGCCCCACTCCTCCTCCAGTGCGGTTACTTCGTCCGGTGAGACTTGACGGGCTAAGTCAAGCGCTCTGGCATAGGCGCCACCTTTCCGATACAACGCCAAGGCTGCTTCTGGCCGTGTCAGCTTGTGCGCAATATCGCCAGCCATTTCAAACAGTTCTAAATTGACAGGAAATGATTGTTGTAGCTTGAGCTTGTGTTCTATTAGCAAAAATGAAAAATACTCACCACAATTGACCAAACCCTCAGTCACCTTCAACATGAGCTGATGATCTTCCATCAGATATGGCATCTTCAATGCTAAACGCGCTGCACGCGCTGGCTTATTTGCCTTCAGAAATAGATTCATGGCCTTCTCCACTTCGCCCTGATCCTCGAGCACTTGACCGGCTTTTTCTTCTTGTTCGGTGCTGAGTAAGAAACTCATGTGATCCTCCTTCAACTGCTGCAAGCCACCGTAACCACGTCGTTCCGCCAGTGTGATTACATCATCCCACATACGCAGTTGCTTGTACATATTCAGCGCAGCCTCAATGTTGCCCTGCTCGAGATAAATACGCTCCGCGGTGCGTATATCCGAGCTCAATAAGGCGAGCTTGGCACGCACCTCTGGACACATTATGCCAGGCGAACCGGTCAACTCCTCAAACTTATCAGCTTCCTGTATCATTTCATGCAGATAGAATGCCTTGGAGACATTGCCAAGTGCGGCATAGCAACGTTGCGCGACACGTAGATTGCCATCGTCCATAGCGATGATGGCCAGATTGTGCCACATAGCCTTGGCGGCTGGCTTGTCGCCTAAAGATTCGAGAAAATGCACAGCACGACCGAAGTCACTGTCATTCACAGCCGTGCCGAATTCGACGAGTCCCTCGTCTAGTTGATAAGTGTGCTCGCTGGGACCATCTTGGGTGCGTACAATGGTGCGACCCTGAGGTGAGACATAATGAGCTAAACAAAAGGAAAGCCGATGATTATATATGCACTTACATTTTCGCGCAGCACCTCAACCGCCTCGCCGCGCATCGATTGCATTGTGACATGCTCCGGCAGATCGATGTTATACCAAATAGCCAGGTTATTATTGCTCTGCGTGACAACAACATCGCTCTGAGGCACCCACTGTACAAACGAGATGTTGCTGAGCAATGTTTGCTTTTTGCTGGTATAAATATCAATGAGCACAAGTCTGTACGGTATAAAGGATAATTAAATAATTCTCTCTTGTCTGCAACACACATGCTCACCGCATCTTCTTATCCCTGTAGAGCAACTTGTGCGCCGTCTCGCTGAGCTCAAGCCAATCGATTTTAGTCTCGTGATTTATCTGTGTGATCATCACTTGACTAACCAAATCCACAACGCAGATTGTCTTGGCATCGAGTAGAAATGCCAACTTTTTGTTGTCCACTGTGTTGCCACGCTCATTTAGACGCACCGAGATCACATGTGGATTTACAAATTCCGTGCGCACCGAACCGAGTATGCGATTTTCGCCATACTCCACGAGACTCAACTCGCCCACATTGAAGATCAAACAGACATTCGGGTTCTCAAAATAAAAACGCTCATGTCGGCCAGTCGCCGACCAAGGCACTTCACTGACCAAATTACGTGTCAGATCGCAGAGCACAAGTGACTCCTCGGTGCGTGCCACCAAGTAGTTGTCCTTACCCATAATGCGTACGTCATCTATTTCAAGGCCAAGTTGTGATTCAATTGTCATTTGCTCGGTCGGCTCCTGCAGTGAGCGCACTAACAATTGACTTGGCGCAACGAAAATCAACTCGAATTTGTCCTGCCAAATTGTACGCTTTAGCACCGATTCGAAGAGTATAACGGCGCCGGTAACAGAGCCAAGTGCCAAGCTGTTGAAACAAACGAAAAAATAACAAATAAAGTCAAATCAACAGAATAGCACAGAACAAACCGCGCGCCATCACGTCGCCAGAGCAGCGCAGTCACCGTATAGCAGCAATTAATCTCCTTCGTGGCGCTCTCACTCCAAGCGGCAAGTCGCGGACTCCACGTGAAAATGCGTACACGGTCAAAGCTGCCGAAGGCCACGGCTTGACCATTGGGACTGCAGACGGCAATGGTGAATTCACGTTCACCCTCGGTGCGTACGTAGTCGAAGGTGCGCACTTGCCGGCCCTAAAAACACGTGTGCGTGTGTGTGTGAGTGTATTTATCATGTGTCACTTCAACTGTCATGCACAACTCACATTTGTATCGTAGAAGACAATGCGTTGATCACAGCCGCCGGCACAGAAGCCACCCTGCGGCCAGGCCAGGGCAAACGGTGGAACGCCATGCTGCACAATGCGACCCGACGATTCGGTGGCATCCTCAGTCAGAAAGTAACGTATGATGGTGCCGTCATTGTGACCCGACAGGAAACCGCTGCCCCGCGTGTTCGGCGCAAGCGAAATACAAATGCTGTCAGCGCCGTAAAGACTCTGCGATTTGTTGCTCTTGCAGTGCAGCGCACGCACCTTGCCATCCTCTAAGCCTGTTGTGGTCGTTGGTTGAAAGAGATTGTTAAATGCGCTGAAATGTATTGCCATGTTACCTGCTATAATGGCGCCCGATGCTAACCAAATCAATGACGTAACCGCGCTCGCCTGTGGAAACTTATTGCATATGACTTTTTTGTCGTTCCACGTTTCGCCCAGCTTGTAAACGTACACGATGTTGTCGCTTTGGCCCACGGCCAATTTCCAGCCATCCGGACTGAAGGCCAGACCACGTATGACATACGAGTTTTTACCATTTGCCGGATTGGCCGGTTTCGTCGAGAACTTGTCGCGCCGTTCGCCCGCATCGTCGTAGAGCAGTATGTGTCGATCCGACGTCGCAATGGCGAGTTTCTGATAGTTGGGCGACCACGCGAGTCCCGCAATGCGACTCAGTTGCTCCTGTTTTTGTGTATGTGTATAACAAGTCTTCGTCTCATTTATATATTTTCATATTTTACCTGTCCCTCGAGCAATGTTTTCAAATATTTCAATTGCATTTTACTGGTATTTTCTGTTTTAAATAATTTTTAAATTGAATTTAGTTAAAAATAACTTGTTTCGAAGTGAAACTTCCTGCCATTGTTTGGGCCAATTCCGTTGGCGCGTTGCCATGGCGTTTCTATACAAATTTGCATGCACAAAAAAAATCATGCTCCAAGAGGGTGAAAAAACTGTTGCATACTTTTGTCAGTCGGTCGTTACGTCCGATTGCAAGCATCTTCGTTTTTCTGGCTCGGTCATTGTGCCTTGTTCACACACACATGCTCAGCTCTTAGCCACCTTTGCGTTGTCCTAGTCCGATGCCCGTGAGAGCATTCATGGAGAGCGCGTGTCGTTAACAGCAGCGTTCGTGGTAGGTGGAAGGTTGCATCAGCTGTTGTTGATTTGCCTGAAATGTGTTTAATGTATTCGATCCTTAAAATTGCCGACAGTTTAAGTTGTGAAAGCGAGACGCCAATATGAGAGTGTACATCGCATATTGTACCCTTTACATGACCAACATTTGGTCATGTGAAACAAGAACTAACATTTCGTTCAAGACTTTCGCTGTTAAGGTTTTATGTTAAATTTTATGCTAATTACACGGCTCTACAGTCGATTAGAACAGTATGCCAATGAACCAATGAAAAAAGTAAAGGCAACCAAACATAGGATTCAATATCCTAACACTTTAGAAAAATATTTGACAATTTTTTTTATGTTTATTTTGGAACATAGGAGTTGATCTATTCTGAATACGGAATGTTAGATTTTATACCCTGTACCTTATACATGGGTATATTAGTTTTGTGCGCATCCAAATGTATAAAACACCTAAAAGCAGGCGTGGCAGACCCTATAAAGTATATATATCCCTTACTTGTTTTTTTGTTAAGTTTATTGATTATTATTGACCTGAGATATAATATAAACTTTTCAAATTAGTTTTACCTTATAAGATTTTGTGTTGAGTGTAAGAAAATTTTTGTTAGTGAGAAGCTCGGGCTGTTTTTACGCACAGATATCCTTTTCACCACAAACTTTCGTTAAATAGTTGTCTCCTTTTTTATGCTAGTAATTCCGAATTTTTTTTACTGTTATATGGTATAATTCTTAAGGGGTTGTTTATCAATTTGTATCACAGTTGTAATTGGTAACCCCTGAGCTATTTTGGTTAACGATATAAGTGAAAGTTCAGTGGTTCAAAGAAATTGTTATTTATTATTATATTTTTTGGCTAGTGATATTTTTATTATTTTTCTTAACAATGTCAATTTGAATAAAATAAATGGGCTTATTCATAAATGCAAACTGGCGCGCAACAAAAAAGCCCCGTGTTCATAAATAAAAAACTGCCACATTTGCTTACATGCATAGCTTGCGCGAGTTTATATGCACAAATTGCGCAAGCAAGCTGGAGTTAAGAACCTTGAATGAAAACCAAATTTTATTCAAAACAAAAACCACGAATGGATTGATGATTTCTGTTATAACTATTTGTTATAGAGTAATGTGTTATACTCTGTAAAGCAACATTTCTATGCTAATTTAGTGTTATTAACATTTCATGTAAGCTAACATTATGTTATACTTTTAATTTAGCGTTATTGTCCCTTTTATATGCCTGCACATGACCAAACCAGCTCCTTAGCAATTTCCGTTTGCCCAAACGCAGCATATACAACCAAAATGTATGTCTTCAGACGATCACAGATGGCGTTGTGCATAACAGTAGGTGTCTAACCACCTGTAAGCTGTTTATGTAGCATACTTCAATGCGCGCAGCATCCTGCGTGCTGCTATGGCTGACAGCTGTAAATCTCATCAGTCTACGGTTGTGCTTAGATACGCTCTCTGCGTGTGTGTTATCAGCAGACGTTCGTCGCAACTGTTTGTGTTAGGTCGGTAATTGTGGCGATGCGCTTTAACGCGCAGTAAAATTTTAAATAGAAAGTGAAATTGTGTTTTTTTTTCATTTAACACTCTGCGCTGCTTTGATCTGGTTTGGTGTGTGTGTGTGTGTGTGTGTGTGTGCACAACAAATACGAAACGTACAACGAGCAAGAACAAAAACAACAACAACAACAGCAGCAGCAATCAAGCAAGCAAGAGCAACAACTAACTGTACACAAATACGAATACAACACAACTATTGTTCTGCTTCTTGTTTTTGTGCTGTGTGTATGTACACGCAGCGAGCGAATCCTGTTGAAAGAATTGTATACAACAAAAAAAAAACAAGAAGAAAAACAAATACAAGTGAAAGAAAACTTTTTCAGCGAGTGAAATTTTTTGCCTTAAATGAATTAAAATTTATTGTTAGGCTCAAATTTCATTACAAACAACACGAAAATAAGTGCGAACAAAAAAAAAAAACAGCGAAAAAAATAAAATTAAACGAAAATCATATTTGAGCTGTTTGGGCCAAGTGTTTAACTGAGTGCGCTCGTAAATATGCAACGCAACTAAGGCCTTCGTGTGTGTGTGTGTGTGCGTGCGTGTGTACATTTGGCAAAAGTGTAAGCGTTCAAACAAAGTCATACAAGAAAAACAGAAAGAAGAAGCAGCGACGAGATACGACATAAAGGCTTAAAAGAGCAAAAAGTTAACAAGTGAGCAATTAAGTTAATGAGTTCAAGCATGAGATAAAAACAACAACAAAATAAAAAGAGAGAAAAAATATGTTGCATGGTTAGAGTTAAGCTTGTGGAAAGCAGAAGAAGTGAAGCGGAAAGCAGCAAAGTAAAATTCAGAAGACTAAAAAGCATTGTCTATTTTTAAGCGCACATTTATATTAATAATAACTTAAAAGAATGTCTTTGCTTTGCGTGCGCTTGTGTGTTTGTGTGTGTGAGTGTGTGCTTATCTCTAAAAGTACATTTGAGTGTTCGCACTTTGTTTTTCCGTTTTTAAATTAAAAATTTGCCAAATGGGAGTATTTTCGCTAATTTAACATGCCTGCCGAGCTACACTTATACTTACATACATACAAACACACATACATACGTACCAAAAATGTAAAATGCAAAAAAATTATAATAAAAATAAATTACTTTAAGCTGCTGTGCGCTCTTCTTACTTTCAGTCAACTGCTTTGATTGTTGTTGGTGTTGTTTGCCTGCCTGCCTGCCTGGCTGCCTGACTGACTGGGTTCACTTGCAATCAGTGTGCTTGTGTGTGTGTGTGTATTTATGTATATGTACATTACCTGTCTGCGCCCTTCTAAGCAAACAACCAAACAACCAAACAAGCAAACAAACAACGAGACAAACTTTGTGACAGTTTTCGTTGCTTTGCTGCCTTCAATTGTCTGCTCTTGTCTGCTCGTAAATGTCAAAGCTTGTTTGTGTTATCAGCGCTGAGAAAAAGTTTCATGATGACTACAACAACTACAACAGCCATGAGTACAACAATTACAATTACAACAAACAATAATAATGTCAAAAACTGACATTTTGTTGTTGTAGACTTGTCACATCGTTTTAATTGTTATATGGCCGCAATGCGGTCTCAAATTGCCTAAAAGAGAGCGTGGGTGAGAGAGGGAACGCGCGCGCGGTTAAATGAGTGTGAAAAACTAAGTGCGAGTGAGACGCTTATGTTGTCATTTGTTTTTGTTAGTTTTTGGTTTTTGTTTAATCATTCATGTTGTTTTTGTGGGCCATGCAAAAGTTGTCTGCCATTGTGTTTGCATATATGACTGTGTGAGTGTGTGTGTGCTAGTATGAGTTGCTGTGCAGATGCCTAAGGCTCCACACACACACACACAAACAGATATAGGAAAGCAACGACACAACGACCTTTATTACAACAACAGGTGGATGCGCGTTCGTTTGCCTCTTGCGCTCATTTGTGCTTACCGAATATTACTCATACAACATGTTAGGCTTTAAATGAGAGGCGCTAGTCAGCCGCGCTTATGTGCGTCTGTGTGTGCGTGTGTGTGTGTATAAGTGTGCATACATTGCGCCTATTGTATGTGTGCGTGTGTGTGTGTGTTTGTTTATTCACCAATAAAATGAAAATGTATATTTTTTTGTGTGGGTTGTTTTTCTTACGTTTCCATTGTATTTGTCGCATTTGTTGGCTTAGCTGCGGTTTATTTATACATATATACTTATTCTTTTTTTTTTGCTTTGCTTTGCTTTAATTTACATGCATACATATACATATAAATTTATACTAATACTTATGTATACACCAAAAACAAAAAAAAAACAAAAAAAAGGAAATGAAAAGCATTAAAAAGCAAAAGCAGCAACGTCAGCATCTTGACTTGAGCATTTGTATCTTTAGCAAGCGTTGTCTGTGTCTCTGTCTGTCTGTCTGTTTGTCTGTCTTACTGCCAGTGTGCTTCAATGTCACGTCAGCAAAGTGTCAGACTGTTAAGGCGAAATCATGCCAAAAACAGCACGCAGAATGACTTACAAGTAGCAACACACACACGCACACACACACACGTACGACAAGTGCTCAGCCACTTGCATGATACACAAGTGAAAATATAATGGCGCAAAAGAAAAGAATATTCGCTGTTGAAGTTATCATTTGCACCGCAATTATTATTTTACTATAAATATCATGTTTTATTTTTGTTCTTGCCTCTCTTATTATGCTTTTTTCTAAGTAATTACTCACGACACACTTAGGCGCTGTCAACGCATGAATTGCTTTTGCCTCGGGCGCATTTTGATTGATTGATTGATTGATGGTTTCACTCGTTCGCCAATAACATTTTCACACACACACATTTTGCTATGCTTCGATTACAAAAGTTTTACGCCTGAATTGCTTAAACGTTGTCCTTCAATCAGGCTCAATAACATATTTCTTTTACGCCTTCTTTTTTCAATTCATTTTCATCAAATGTTCGATTCGTTTTCGATTGCGTTTTTATTGGAAAAGTTTCAGTTTCAGTTTTACTGTTAGTTGTTCAAGTATTTTTTCGTTTTTGTTGCTTATTTTATGGCACTCAAGTGTACGAATTTGATTGTTTTTGTTGCCACTATTTTTTTCGTTTTTGTCAAGTTGTAAAACAACTATAAACATGTTCGTAGCGACGACTAGAGCGACTTGTGCAAAAGTTGACTGCAAATAAAATTTTATGTTGTGCAACATTTGTGCGAAAAGGCCATTAAAAGTCTATCAAGTTGCAATCTTGCTCAAATATGTTTATAATATTGATTTATATAAAAAGTTGTGTGCAAATCAAATTCGCTTTAAGCAATTTAATTCATACTATCGAAAATGTATTGTTTTACACACAAATCACTGACAAATGTCATATGCACAGCTCATTTTTCATGCGAACACGGGGAAAAAAAGACGGCAAATGAAATGCACACACATTAACTCATAATCTGTTTAATGGCAATACAATGGAAACCAACGCCGTGTTGTATGCAATGGTAAATTGTATTTAATGCGAATTTATCGTTGCTTTTTTCCTAGAATTATTTTTCATGGAACGTATAATGAAATGCAAATTAAATATTAAAGAAGTGTTGAACAAGTAAGCAAGTATAAATGTAATATTTACACAGCACGGGACACACACAAAGCGTTTGCTAACAAAACACACATGCACACACACACACACACACAGACACATGCAGACAAACATTAACGAATGTTGACCATTTAGGAAAAGTTGATTTAGTTTGTTTTCATGGCAGAAAATTAAGCACAGTCAACTGCACAGCAACAATGAAAGCAATGAAAGCAAAGCGGAAACTAACCTTGAATTTGCCATTATTTGCACAAGCGAAAAAAAAAAACACAAAAAAAGAGGAAGAAACAAAAACATTGAGTTTGTAAAAGTGAGACAGCATGAGCGTTAGCTTGAGCACAAACCGGATTTGAAATAAATCAAAGCATACACAAAGGAGCAAACATTAATTAACTATTAGGCGACATTGAATCAAAGGTGAAAACTGTAGGTTTAAGTGTGTCTGGCGCGGGCGGGCGTGTGTTTGAATGTTGGTTGGAGTGAAAAATGTTGTGGTTGAGCTTAGGAGGCAAGAAACAAAGGATTTGACATGAGCAACAGAAGCTAAAACCAAAGCCAACAAACAGAAATAAGCTGCTCTGCATTAAGGCCTCTGACAGTTTGTGGTCCAGTGTAAATACATGGCTGATGAAAGAGCAAAGTAAAGCAGAAACATACACATACATACATTTGAAAGCAAATACACACATGGTTGACACTCGCATAGGTGAAAGTTAATTAAAACATTGCTGATTGTCTGTCTGATTTCGAGTTGTGCTGACTTGAGTTGAGTAAAGCGCAACAGGACCGGAAACAAGTGCTGAAAGGCAATCTGTGTGTGCGTGTGTGTGTGTGTGTGTATGCATTATGGTTGACTGATTTGGGCAATAGAATTGCAAATGTGCATGCATGGATTCGATGTGCTCGTGCGTTCGCTCAGTTGCGTTTTTGTACATTTTACAGCATGTAAATATTTAATTTATTTTAAAATAAATTTAATGTATTTTAAATAATTCAAATTCGTGATTGTCCTTGTTTTTCTCCCCTTTTTCTTCCCTTTTTTCTACCCCTCTTTCTTTGCGGTGCGCAGTTTGTCGCACGTGTTTGACTTTTAGAATATTCTGGGCAAAATTGTCGTTGCTCATGTCGCTGTGATGCCAGCGCGACGTTATGGCGGTGGCGGCGGCGGCACCACACGTCGCAAACATTCGCTTGGCAATTTACGCCGTGCGCATCCTGCCTCCGGCGCCACATGGAACGTGCAGGTTGTGCGTGGCAAAATGTCCTCCAAATGCTTGTGGCATGCGTGCCGTGCATTAATACTCGGACTGACATTGATGTTGCTCGGCGCTGGCATGGCCACCTTGGGTGAGTAACACACAATGCAAGACAAGTTAATCGCATTTGTTTTTTTTTTTTGGCGGTTCTTTTGTCAAATAAAAAGCTTTGTTATCGTTTTGTGGCAGGTTACTATGCGGATCATCTGTCCACGGGCTCCGAGTTGCGTGGCAATGTCACGGTACGCGTGAAAAATGATTTGAAAGGCTTTCATCTCAATAACTTCTCGTATGTTGGCCCCATTGTGATGGGTTTCGGCGGTTTTATTGTTGTCGCCTCGTGTGTCATGACCTTTGAGGC
This sequence comes from Phortica magna, assembly GCA_037044515.1. Classification (NCBI taxonomy): domain Eukaryota; kingdom Metazoa; phylum Arthropoda; class Insecta; order Diptera; family Drosophilidae; genus Phortica; species Phortica magna. The sequence continues at coordinate 176,594 of JBAMBP010002303.1, forward strand.
GCGTGACTCGGCCGCCAAAGTGGTGCCCGCACGTCTACGCGCCGGCGGCGGCAGCAAAACAACCGTGCGCAGCAATCAAGGCAGCGCCGCTTCGCAACGTCGTTCAATGGGTAAGTTTTTTTCTGTGGTTTGTGTTTGTGGGCGCAATAAAAAAAAGTCACTAATTACACAGGCATGCAATTGCAAAATACACGCTGGGATCATCACTTTGGCGTCTTTCGTTCATCGCCGGCCGATGGTCCTTGCCTGCCCTTGACGGGCAACCAGACGCATCATCATCATCAGCAGCCCTTCGACCGTGATGCGCTCACAGCGGAATTGATTAAATTCTCCAAATCGCTTAGGTATTTATGCACTAATGAAATCAACAAAAGGGTTTTGTTTTTTTGTGTATTTTTCGCTGCTTGGCTTGTTTAAATTGCCTTTGAAAATATGTTCTGTTAAATCGTTTCGTTTCTATGTCATTAATCATAATTCAAACGTCTGGCATAGTCTTCAACTCTCGCTCTTGCTCATGCCACTCTCTGTATATCTCTCTCTCTCTCTCTGTTTCGCTCTCTATCTCTCTCTCGTTGGCGCTTGTACATTCGTGTTCAAACGTACTTGTTATCATGCTGTTATGATATTTTAGTGCATCCGCTCGCTTTTCGCCACAACTACAACTGAGACGCCTCACCTACACTGGTTCTGTGCCAAATCTTCATACAGCAACCATAACCACCACCACCACCACCACCACCACCAACTCAACCACCAATTACCACCAATCCACCAATAATCATGCCCCTCATCCACTTGATGCCTACACCACTAATCTCTCACATGCTTTAATTTCGCCGTATCACAAAATGTCGTCGTCGTCGTCGACAAAACGTCATCATCGTCACCACAACCACCATCATAACTATAACAATAACAACAATTATCAATATCAATATCAATATCGTCGCCAATTGCCAACGAATTCAACGAAAACAAGCAGCAGCGTTCGACGCGTGAAACAATCGAATTCACGTGGCGTGACACGCATCAGTAACTCATCAAGTCTCATTCAAAGGACGACACGCGAGTCCAATGCCAGTGGCAATGCCAATGCTGGTGGCATTGCGACATGCGCATTGTTGCAACCGCCGGGACGTGTTTATTGGCAGGCATCATCATTCGATGAGAGCGCACCGCGTGTGCTGCCCAGCAGTGGTGGCGGTGGTGGAGGCATCGGCGGCGGTGGCGCTGTCGGCAGCAGCGAGAAACGCGCTGAGCGCACAAGACGCTCGGACACGGCTAAGCGACACGTACTGGCACGTCAGAAGCCCATCGAGCATGAGGAGGAACGTTGCAGCCCCTTGGGGCACAGAAGGTGAGCCGTTGTGGACTTGTTGGTAGTGCAATAATGTTGAGCGGTTTGTTTATTTAGAAACTCAACCATGTCGGAGTCATCATATAGCGGCCGCTGGACGGCACGCTGTGCCTCGATGGCAAGTCGCACGCCGAGCATAGACTCGCGACGCATACAAGTTGATTTGCATAGTCCCGAAGTGATGCCAAAGTCAATATTGCGCTCACCGAAGCGTTACAGTTCCGGCCCATCGGCAACGCCCTCTGTCGAGCGTGAGTTTAGGTGCGTCTTTGTTTGCTCAATGATATTTGCTGCGACAACTTTTAATAATAAATCTACTCACACAGATCCCAGCTTTCGGTTTGCTCAGAGCCACCAGCAGCGCTGCGTCACCAGCTCTCCGGTCAATCCAGCTTGGAGCCTTGCGTGCCGGAGGAAACACTTGAGTCGGTAACGAATGACGAACGGACGCCGTGCAAATATGATAATGTAACGCTTAGCATTTCCATGGAGTCGAACACGTACAGTGAGACAGGCGCTACTGAATTAGTGCGCGCCAGCAGCTTACCGCAAGCGCCCACACCCCACTCGACAACCTCACCAGCACCACCGAAAAAGATACGACCCGATACTTTGCCACTCAATGGTGGGGGACAGAAAACACAACAGCAACAACAACAACAATCGCTTTGCCGCAGCAATTCTTCGCGTACATTCTATAGGCCGAAGCCTGGCCTTGCCAAGGATCGTGATGATTCCATATTTTATATAAAATCGTGCGTGACAAATAATAGTTGCAATGATATCTACGATCAAGTGCAAGTGATCAACGAGCGCCGCACGACTTTGCTCAAGGCAGACTCGGAGCAATCGTTGGGCTCGGCGGAGCGTAAGTTGAGCAGTTTTTCATTGAAGATGCCCGAAATAACGGAACGCGAGAACTCCGTCGATATGGAAGAGCCGCCACTGCCAGCACAGTCAGTGTCAAGCACGGCCAATAACGATACGGTGGTGCAAGTGGAGTCAGTGTTGGATATCGCGCCAACGGCAGAGGTCTAAGTCATTCATTGGATAAAAATTAAAAAGAAAAAAAAAACGTCATGTTGAATTATCGAATAGTTTTTAATGCGTACTGAAATAATAGTTAAATTGATTGATTTATTAATGATTGATGATGATTGATGATTGTAGTAGTAACACGTACCATGTATGTAATTGTTTGAGCAATTGATTGTTTGATTGATTGAACAAGTCTAGGTTATGTTAATGTACTGTAGACACTTAGAGCCACACAGACTCACACTCACACACACCTCTAGTCAAGAGCACGACGTCGTGAACAAAGCCAATTGGAATTTAAATAGCAATATAAAAATACAGTGTAGTGCTGAAAAACACAACAATTTTTTTTTTTGCAACACAAAAATCTCTACCTAACAAACTAATCAACTCGCAAACTAACAGAAATGTGCAATAAAATGATACAAGATATTTTTTGTTAATATTTTAAAGGTTTTAGAACGTGTCAGTTGTGCTAAAGCGCTATTTATAGTGTTGGTTAAGCGTAAGAATATTAAGTTAACTTATATAATTAAAATTGTCAATTTGGAACGTTGCTCAGATCGACAGATCACCGCTTGAATACTAAACTTTACATCTCTTTAAACTATTAGTACGTTCTATGTGCTGCCTTTAATGCTCAAATAAAAGTTTTAAACTTTGTAGTGCTGTGTAGTAGTTTTCAATGTGTATAACTGTTATTATATTATATTAATGTCTATGTTGCCAACTAAACTAAACGAAAGCAATTGCAAATATCTCTAAAACAAATAAATATTCAATAGCAAATTTAGTCTTCCCCATAAATGATTGTTTAAACAGCGTGAGTTAAGAAAAAAATTTAAATAATAATTTAAAAAATAAATAAAAAGAAAATAAAATGCAATCAGCGGACAGTCAAGACTGATGTTAATAAAAAAAAATTATATAAATTTGTTAATGCATTTTGAATTGATTTAAATAAAAACCGAAAGATGTTAGGACATATGCGACGCATAGCCAAAAATGTTGACAAGAATACTTTAAAAAATTAAAGAATTAATAATATTTGTCACAGCAATACTAAGAAAGAAGCAGTTAAAGTTTGAAGGCCAAATTTTGAAAGCGAAAATTCACTCACCGAAAATCTTAAAAAATAAATTTCAAAAATTAAAAAATAAACAAATAAAAAATTAATAATAATCAAGCCGTTATGAAAAAGTACACCGTTCTTAAAAACCGAATTCTTAAAAAAAAAAACAAAGATTTAAATATTGTAGTTCGTAAAAAATATATTTTATAAATGTATGTTAATTCATATAATAAAAACAAACACTAAAAATAATTAATATGTGTGTGTACCCAAAGATAAAACAAAAATGCATAAATAAAAATGTTTCTTGTTCAATGAATGTGTTAAAGCAAAGACAAATGTACTTATGAAATCACTTTGTATATTTACCAAATCAAAAACTTAGCAAACGACAAAAAAAAAATGTATATTATTATTGATGTGTGCAGCGTTTTATATAAATGTTTATTTCATATAGTAAAAATAATGAATAAAAATGAAAAATATATGTGTGTTGAAAAAACAAAAAAAAAAATTGCCTTATATCATAATTATTACTCATACGTCGTGTGTCAGTTTGTGAGAAAACCGTAAAAACGACAACGCCTGACCAACCAAACAGGCAAGCAAAGCTGTTATTAGCTAACTTAAGAACACAAAGCGCAAAAAACGGCAAGCACGCGAAAGCAACAGTAGTGCGACCTAAAAGCATGCTACAAAAACAAAACCAGCAACTAGAAGAAAAACGAACGAATTTCATGACAGGGCGTTGCTTGGGGCGGCGACTTAAAAAGCGTAGCGAATGTCATGCTAGCAACGAATTGTGCCGTAAAACTATTTACATGTGTATTAACAGAAGGCTTATTAGTTGCGAATACTGCGTAATAGGCCGACTGACCCCTTTCGACTGGGACTATCCCGGCTGAAACCGCTTTCTGACCGTGAATAGAGTACTCACTGGTGAATTCGTGTGCAAAGCCTTGATATACTTGAGCACTCATTTGCGTTGCGTTGCGTTGAGTTGAGTTGAGTTAAGGCTTTCATCAAACTGCTCGACTGACCTTCAGCATTGCCTTAGCGTCATATTTCATATTTGCTATGGCATACTTTTTGGCTTGCTTTTGAAAATTAATAATAACTAAAACACAAAAAAAAACCCTTTTGAAGAAAAAGTGACGTCGATATGACTTGAAATAATCAAGAGCAAAAAGTTAAAGCTTTTTTTGACATTCACTGCATATTTTTAGGCGCCCGTCGATTGCCAAGTTTGAAAGGATAATGTATGCGGCATTAAATATGTATTTTCGAACCTTTGCAACACAAAACTATTTTGGAGTAACCCTTCTTTTCTTTATTTCGGTTCTTTGTTGCTTTTGAAAAGATACTTTTTACATTTTTCACATATTTGCTGTGTGCTTGGTTTTTGGGGCATAATATTACGTATACGCAATCTTTACCCAAATTTATATATTCTTTTTGCAAAAAAGGCTTACAAAAGTTGTGAAAAGGTGGCAAATAAAATGCACAATACAAGAAAAAAAAAAAAGGAAGCCATTTGCGGCCATAAAAACTTATTAACTAAACTTGTACACAAAAGGCGTAAATGATACACTTGAACTTCCGCGCCCAGCGGCAGCCTATACAAAAAACGAACGAACGACAACAAAAAACAAGAATAGACAATAAACGAGCACCACTTTGACATGCAACAATCAACGTGGCCGAACCGAACCGAGCCGAACCCAAGTGCGCACACCTTGAATTGGGACATTCAACTTGAAAATTTGTGTGCGCGCCATTTTCGAGTGTACTTGAGTGTCCTTTTTTGTATTGCTCTTGTGTTTGCACACGTTGTTATTGTAGCTGTTGTTGGTAGTGTTGGTACTGTTACTTGGCATAGCCATGGCAAACAAATCACAACGACGTCATAAATAAATGAACAACAATGCTGTACTTTCGTGTAGCACAGTTTTTGGCGCTTTGCTATTTGCAGGCTTCAACGCTCGTTTGGCTTAAAAACGAATGTGCGCGATTTCAATGCGATAAGCGTTGAGGTGTGCGTGTCTGCTATGACTGACCGCCAACTTTGCGCCGTCAACCTCTTTGAAGTGTTTAAACAGTGCTCAGAACTCATTTCGTTTGCGCTACTTTTTTGTTTTATTTCACTTATTGCCGTTGTTATTATTGCCGTTTGTTTTCGTTGTTGCTGTTGCTGTTGTTGTTGTTGTTGTTGCTTTTGTGTTTGAGTTGAACCCCAGTTGCCGTCACCATAATCAAAGCCACTGGGCAACTGGCAACGTGTTGAGCTTGAAGCGTTTTCAAGCGCGCGCACACAGAAAACTTTATTTATATTTTTTTTTCATTTTTGTTGTTGTTGTCGTATTTCAAAATGATTTTATTAGCCTTGTTACGCTTCCTGCTTGCGTTTAAGTGGAAATGTCAGTTGCGTTGAACGTCTGACATTGCAAATGTTCGCACAGAAATTCACAAAGTAACTGGCAAAGTCTTAAGCTTTAATTTAAAGCATACCAAAAGGCGTTGGCAAAGAGAAACTGTCTGTTTAAAGTGAAATTTGCATATTTTCTATCAAATAAAGTTTTTTCTTGTTATTCTCAACTGTCCCTTCCTATTATACAAGGTAAGCAAAGATAAAGCAAATACAGAAACTTGAAAAAAATAGAAGGTTATTTACATTAGCATAATTTTAGGCTTTATTGATCCTTTTAGATTTTCCGTGTAGTTTCTAACTCAAACAATCAAGTCATTTAATTACCATCAAAGTTGTCACGTTAAAAGGCGGTAGCATACTTTTTGGCGTTAGCTGAAAAAAAAATAATTCATATACCGCACGTTTTACCATATACTCTAAACCACTTCAAGTCAAAAAGCAAGAAAAATGAACGAAAAAAGTAAACGCAAACCAAAAAAAACCTATTAAGCACAAATCAACGCCAAACCACAACTTCTTAAAGGATTAACCTACTTACATATTTCACACCTGTACTCGACTGTACTCAACTCGCGGCGAACGCAAAGCACAAAAAAACAATCACTTTACTTACTTGCATACCTCAACGTATATGCTTCCCCACATGGAAATAGCATGACCTCATCAATTGTAACCATTTGCTGCAGTTGTTGTTGTTATTATTCTTATTGTACACGTTGTTGTTTTTCATTAGCAATGAGGGTTGTGTACGAAAAGGCGCCACAAACTAACAGGCTAAGCCAAGTGGTTTTTGGTTAGCGCAGGATAACAGCAACTGAAGCTAAATGCCAGGCACAAATACAGGCAACAAGGCACGCACACACACATGGACTCGCGCAGCGAACATTTTACATTAAACACCTTCTTTTATTATGTGTTTTTTTTTTTGTTTTTTTTTTTGTGTTTCGTTAGCCAACAATTTGCCTAGCAAATGAGTGACTCTGACTTCGACTTTGACTTCGACTGACCATTTGAATTGTGCGCGCGTTCGTTGCCTACTTACAGGCTGACTGACAGAGTAACTCGCTGCGGCTAGCCTGCCTTGCCTATACGGGCGCACCTTTGCTTGCCATCAGTTTAGTTTTAGTTAACTTCGTGACCAGGCGCGTACATAAAACCTGAGCTTTGCTCTGCGCCGATTTTCGTGGCAAAACAGATTTTTATTAACATTTGTGCGCTTTTCAGAAAATTGCATTTTGTTATTTTTAACAACAAATTAAACGCGTTGCAAAAATTGCCTGAAATTTGTGTAATTAGCGTGAGCGTTTTGCACGCGTTTGAATATTTAACAAAAAATAAATTTTATAAATTTCATACGCTTGGCTTGGCTGTGGTGAGCAGTTGGCGTTGGAAGATGGGCTGTGCCAGTAGCACGCCCATGGTGGCCACCGCGGGCAGCGAGATACTCAAAGCGGCAACACATGTTGCTGACGATGCCAAGAACAAGGCAGAGGGCGCTGTTGAAGGTGGGCATGTGTGTGCGTCTGTGTGTTGTTGTTGTTGTTAAAGGGCTGAAATTTCAATTGCTTTGATAAAAATCTAAATTGAAATATGGAAAATTTCACAAATGAAAATGGTGCACGCGCTTGCAATAATAAAAGCGAAAAACCATTAAACTCATTTTTTTTTATGTGAAGAATTTTTATAACTTTTGTTGTTGTTGTTTATGGTTGTTTGTTGTACAACTTGTTTGGAAATTATACAAATATAACTTTTAGTCGAAACTTTTGCCATTCGGCCACAAATCGAATTGTTGCTTCGTACAAACTTGTTTCAAAGACCATGAACTTTTGGCTAAGTGTTTTGCCGCTAACAAGCGCACAAGCGAAAGTGTTGAACAAAATACAAAATTAATTATACAAAAGTGGCAAACTAATTGATTTCTTGCAACAAGATATCAAAATAGAAAGTACAGAAATACAAGAAAAAAAAATAACAAAAAATAAAAACAAATATTTCCGACATGTCGAAAATGTCAAGCACACAAAAAAGGTCAACAATGCGGAAATAATGTCAATGAACTATAAAAAAAAAAAAAAAAATTGTATGTACCGCATTATATTTATTAGTAGCAAGACAGTTGGTCGGTTGGCAGGGGGTGGTGTGTCGTCCGCTCAGTTGAGTCCACTATTACTTATATACAAATTATGACTATTAGAGGTAAACGAGCCTGCAATTGTATTGCCTAATGAAGGACAATTTTCCGGGCAAAAGGACGAGCAAAAAAGTAAAGCATAAAGCGAAAAAATAATGAACGACAATTGTGAATAAAATGTGCTCGCGAAATCATTTTGTGCAACGATTCATGATGACGGCAAATAAATTACGCTGAACAAGCAAAAGGACGAGAACGTACGAACGCACGAACGTACAAGGAAAAAGGACATTAATGACAGGCAGTGAAATTATTTATAATAAATGTACAACAGAATATGAGTTGCGTGACCAAAAGTTGCAAAGTTGCCCACAGAAGCGAAAGGAGTTAAAAATTTATCTCATTTTATTTGCTTACTACTTCTCTCTCTCTCTCCTGCTCTCTTTTTCTCTTATACTCATACTTGTTACAGAGGTGAGCAACACGCTGGGCAAAACACTGGAAACAGCCAAGGACACGGTGGGCAATGCCGTGGCCGGCATTACAAATGAGTTGGGCAATGCATTCACTGAGCAGAAGGAAACGCTTGAAGAGTCCAAAGATAAAGTCAACGAAAAGTTGCACATGAGCGATGTCGCAGCCGAGGTGGTGGCCAAGGAGCTCGATGCACGCTTGGACAACCTGTCGCGTGCAGCAACGCCGAATGCAAACGCGGATGCTGATAGTCTGAAAACATCAACGCCGGAACCGGAAATCGAACAGGCGCTTGCGAATCACGTTGACGATGAGGAAAATCCGCCAACGCCAAAACCAACACTCGCCGAATTGGCGCATTTGAGCGCCGAAGCGGCAACCATTGCCGCTGTGACAGCGGCAAGCGTCGAGCAGCATCCTGCTGTTGCAGCAGCCGCAGCAACGAAGCCGGTGGCGGTGCCAGTGCCAGTGCCGGAAACAAACGCCGCAACGGCCGTGGAGTAAGTAAGCAGCCTTAAGCAGTTCCGTTCAATTCAATTCTGTTCAGTTCAGTTCAGTTCAGTTCTTGAGCTTCAACATTTGCGGTTACGCCCTTTGAGCACCTTAAGCACAAACGTTTCAATTTAAGTAGTTATCCTTGAATAGTTATACTTGAGTACTAGTTAAACATAACCGTAGTATTTGCGTAGTTTGGCTTCTCTGCTCTCTAACTCTCGCTCGCGCGCTCGTAGTGTTGGTTTGTAGCTGTACATATCATACATACGTAAAGAAGAAGCAGCGTAACTTTTAACTTATATGTATAACTGTAAATAAAACATAACCTTTTTTTAATATGTATGTAAATATTTAATCATTTACTTGTACTTAACTTATTTCGTTTCTCTTATGAACTTTCTTGCGCAAACCAAAAATCAAGAAACGAAAGTTTAACGCAAATAGAACAAGACAAGCAACAAGACTTGTAAAAAGTACGTAGTTGTATTTATTTAACAAACTAAACAAACAAAGTTAATAAAGCAATTTAAATAATGCACACGACACGCTGCTGACACAACTAATTTCGCTTCCCAAAACAAAAAAAAAACCACTCATCAACAGCAAAAAAGGCGCAACCACAACCACAGCAACAACAACAACAACAACAAGTGAGGGCGAATTGAAACGACCAAGTACCACCGAATGGGAGAAATTCGCCGACATGTTGGCGCACAATCGTAAATTTAAGCCATATGAGGCCTTCGCACATAATGTCAATCAGTTCAGTGTCTATCAGGATTACACACGGCTCAAGGATATACCCGGACCGCATTACGATGGCAGTTTTAGTGATGCAACATCGAGCAATACATTGACTAGTCTCTCACAATCGAGTTTGTCCAGTCCGCATTTGCATCATACGCCTACAACTGTCTTAATTCCACCGGCGACGATCATTGTGCCGCCAGTTGTGACTACCAGCGCCATGACCGGCGCCGCCGCCGCCGCCAGCGTCAATAAGAAGGTATATCCACGTGATTTTGCTTCGCTTGTGGCTTGCGAACAACCGAGCAGCGTGTCACGTTTAAGTAATCGTAGCACGACCAGCTTAGGCCGGCAATTTGATTATAATCCAAGTCGTGAACGTGTCACTTTGCCCATTGTGTCGTCGAGCACAACGCATCTTGGTTCAATGGTGACCGCAGCCACGGCAATGGCGATGCCTATTGTGCTTGGCAAGGGTAGCAGTTGGGCACGTCAGCCGTCGGATGCCAGCGTTGCCAGTCAGCAAACACCGCAACCGTTGCCCCTCAAGCTGGGCACACTTTCGCGTGCATCGCTGACTTCATCGAACAGCAGCGGCGGCGTCGTTATCAGATCGAATTTCACCACGCCGAGCACAATGTCACCAACGCTCACCTTGCCGTCGCTCGGTAAGTGTGCCGAGGAAGAGGAGACGTTGGTGGAGGACCGAGTTATGGGCGCTGGCATTGCGATTGATGTTGTGCCAGGCGATTTGGTGCCGCTGAATTTGGTGCCGTCGAGTGGCACGGTGACGCCAACGCCTTCGTTATTGCGGCGTTCCAGAACGCCAACACGGCGTCCATCAAATACGTCCTCATTTCTCAGTTCGCCACGTGTCTCGCCGTTTAGCGCCCGTAAGGACTATGGCGATAAGGAGAATAAAGCGACGTTCAATGCCGAACTTAGTTCGGTGACGCCAAAGCGAAGCGGCTCGAAAGTACCATTAAGTCCATATCGCATACGAGAACGCTGTGATGTTTGCTATAATAAATATGTGATAAAATAAAATGATTTTTTTCAAATTAAAACAAAAGTAACGGCTGACATATGTGCAAATGTTAAATTATTTTTACAGTCGCCCTGTGTGCACTGCAGCTGTTTATGCCTTAGTGCAGCCCTCGGCGTCAGCTGTTGCTGTGATGTGGCTGGCTGTTAACAGAGCTGTTAGCCCGATGTTAAGCAACAGTCATCGCGTCTGTCGGCAACAGAGAGACTGAATGTTACTAACAGTAATAACAGGGCTGTTAGTCCGATGTTAAGCAACAGTCGTCGCGTCTGTCGGCAAAAGAGAAACTGAATGTTACTAACACAGTGAGAGCGACACAGCAAGACTGAAAATTGAATTGCCGCATGTCACGCTGCATTCGTTGGGCGATTCTCCCGTTTTTTTAGGGACCATCTTACTCTCCCATGAAAAACGATTAATGCGGCGAGCGCAAAATTGAATTGTCGCATGTCGCGGTGCGTTCGCTGCGCAGTTTGCCTGTTCCTCCGTTTATGGGAACGTCATTTTTTTCGCGGACGGACCTCGCTTGCGTTTCTCGCCGTGACAGTTTAAATTCAATTTCGGGAATTGTTATCGTTATCTTCAATATTTAAACATTAAAACACATTATAAAACTATTATAAAACTAAACTCAAGAAAACCAAAAATGTCGTGACTAACAATTGCTTTGGACGAATCAGTCCTTGCGTTTCTCGCACGCCAAAAACCCGAATAATCCCAAATAATAATAATAATAATACAAAAATATAATAATAAAAAATATAATAATAAAAAATATAATAAATATTAATATATAATAATAACAACATACAGCGCAAGTGCCGATTTTGCCCACTAGGTGGCTTCGTGTTTGTTTTTGGTCTTCGTCAGCTGTTGTTGTGATGTGGAATTAGGTGGCGGGTGTTGGGTGGCGCAAATAATCAATTTTTTCACTTACCAGCCTAGCAGCATGTATTCGATGAACAAACAAAGGCAGTTTATTTATTAAATAGTATCGTATTCGCACATTCATCATGCCCAGCTCACTGCTCTTCGCGTCGAGCAGCGAAGGGCGAGTGTACACACTGTCCACCAATTCAGCTGCGTGGCGCGAGTTTCCGTACCTGGGACTAGAGTTCAAGAAAATTTCAGCAGTGCACAATTTTATGTGGGCGATTGGTGGCGATCGACAGGTGTATGTGCATGTACATGGGTTGGATGTGCCGATACGCGTAAAAGAAGAATCCTATGAAAATGAACGTTGGCTGCCGATTGAAGGCTTCGGTAAGAAGATGCTGCCCACGGATCGACCTAAGTACTCAAGCATGGATGGCACCGTGGAGCGTAGTGTTGACAAAATACGTCTGCCATCGATGGCCTGGCAATGGGATGGTGACTGGCATCTTGACCTTGAACTCGATGGTCAGGCATTGCCTGAGGATGGCTGGATGTATGCCTTGGATTTTCCTGCATCGTATTCGGTGAAGAAATCGTGGAATTCGTATGTGCGACGACGCAAATGGATACGTTTTAGGCGTTATGCAGCATTGAATAGTTGGTGTGCCGTGGCACCTTTGCACAAGGATCCGACGCAGGAACCATTTATCGATGTGGCTGTGGGTGGCACAAATGTGCCCAATGCGCCATCGGGCACGCTTGCTGTTTGGGCAATTACAGCGCACGGTCGTGCAATGTTTCGTACCGGCGTAAGTGCATTGGCACCCGAAGGTCTGCGCTGGACGGCGATTAATACGCCGGCAGGCAGTGAACTTGCACAAATTAGTATTGGACCAACTGGCCTAGTCTGGGCTGTGCTGTATAATGGCAGAGTCATTGTTCGTACCGGTGTGACACGTGATAATCTCTCGGGTGAGGCATGGTTAGATGTTAAGCCGCCTACAAGTAGCAGCAGCGGTAAGGATTCAACGAATGGTTTGCGTATTCTACAAGTCTCAGTCGGTCTGGATGCTGTTTGGTGCGTCACGAACGATAATCATGCGTGGTTTAGACGTGGCATCAAAGGCGAGGCAGCAGGCATCAGTGAGGACGCTGCCATTGGTAGTGGGTGGGTGGAGATGGTGGGTAACATTTCGGTTATATCGGTAGCACCAAACGATCAGGTATGTGTTTAATTTAGCCCTCTTTTCAACTTCAGTCTCTCATGCTGCCATGCCATTACAGGTCTTTGCTGTTGGTGCAGCTGATCGCGCACTTTACTATCGATTTGGCGTTAATGCCGCCGATCCTACTGGCAAAAAATGGCGACAGATACAATGCCCAATGCAAATTAGTCGCACATCGAGTTCTATGTCGATTGTTTCTCGTAAAAGCGGCAGTAGTTCCACACCCGGTTCAAAGCATCAAAGTTTTTCGAATCTCTACTCGAAGGAAAAAGAAAAAGGTATGGTCGAGACTTGTGCAGTCATTGAGACCGTCGCGCACAGCCCAGCTTCATCGAGCAATGGTGGCGTTAGTCATGCCGGTCGTCTTAAGAATGAGCTATGGAAACTAACCGCTGATTCACCACCCAGCATTGGTAGCTTGAATTTGAATGAACGGCACAAGAAACGCACATCGGCGCTGCGCGAGTCAACTCATGCGTCCAGCGCACCTGCCGCAGAAGTCGTCGAAATCTCGGGTAAATTTGAAACACAGCTAAAGAATCCGCGAGCTTGGTCACCTGTGCGCAGTGTTGGTTCCATTGTGGGCACTGAAGCACATCCCGAAAGTGATTCAACAGTCTTTGAATCGGATTCAACGCATCATGGTTCCGATGCCTTTCTCGGTGAGGATGACGATCATGCTGGCTCACAGTTTTGGACTGAATGTGAAGTGTTGTGGAGTTGTGTTGCTGCCGGCGCGGTGCTTGTTGATCCGTCGAGTATACCGAACTGGTTCAACGAACAGCTATCAAATGACGGCAGAGTGGACGTTAATGCAGTTTGGCGTAAAGATATTATAACCAAATTGGAAAAGCGCAAAAACGAGTTAGCACGTCTGAAACAACCGGAGAAATATCAAAAAGCGGTCGAATTATCATCATGGATAAAATCTGCCGATGCACGTTATCAACGACCTGGTGGCGAATTCGAGGATTGCCTTGTTGAACTTGAGTGGGTGAGCGGCACTGCGAGCACCACTAATTCAACGGACTCAGATTCTGGCACATTCACCGTGCTCAATCCCGATGGTTCTGCAACTAAAATACAATTCTCACTCTCTGATATAACTTGCGTTCAATGCTGTAGTGAACCAGCATCGCCTCGTATTGCCATACATGCACCTCACTTGCCCGTTAATTGCTCACCTGTAAAACTACAATTTCCGAGTGATGCAGAAATGGAAGATTGGTTGTCACACTTGTCGTCCGTGTGCAGTCAGATCAACATGCTTGTGGGCAAGCCGGCAGACAACGCAATTTGGTTAACCAGTGATCTCGGCGATGTATTTGTATTCGATGCTTTAAATATGAAATCTCAACAATTGGACAAACAAAGTAATCTTTATGTAGAAAAGATTGACAAGAGCACATGTGAAACACCGTATTACAATACTCTTTACAATGGGTAAGCAATGCTTTACTGCTTATGATTCGATTTCGTTAACGTAACATTTCTTATTTTAGCATGCCTAGTGGCACGGAACTCGAGATCACGGGCTGCGTTTACGATGATGCTGACCAAATCCGCTTCGATTTGCAATGCCATTCAAAAATACGAAATAAGATGGATAAGTCACGTGTGGTTGCCTTGCATATAAATCCACGTTTCAATGAACGCACGACCGTACTTAATACCATGGATGATTCAGAATGGCTGGATGAGATACGCAACGATAAGATGGTGTTTGCACCTGGTGCTACATTTACGCTGAAAATCAGGTGGGTTTAAATTGTTTACAAATTGATAATTGAAATTAAATACTTACAATGTTCTAGAGCTCTCCAATCACAGTATCAAATACTAGTCAACAACTCGCACTACGCCGACTATAAGTTTCGCACAGATCCTGCAGCTGTTACTCTGCTTTATGTGAGCGGTCGCGTAAAGCTCTTTAACATCGTGTATCGCAGCCGTTCTGTCATTATTTCGATGAATGAAATGTATTGGCGTCAGATGGGTGGTCATGTAAAGCGTATCTATAATAGCGGCGCTGGCGTAGTTTGGGGCATTGCGTGCGACAATACCGCCTGGGTGTACAATAACGGCTGGGGTGGCACATTTCTAAAAGGACTTGAGGGCTGTGGCAAAATTAACACCATGATTGATACGCACACGTATTATGTATATGAGAACCAACGGTGGAATCCGATTAGCGGCTTCACTACAAAAGGTCTTCCCACCGATCGTCACATGTGGAGTGATGTCACAGGCCGACAAAAGCGTAGCAAAGAGCACACAAAGTTACTCTCTACGCATTATGAATGGATTTCGGATTGGGTTGTAGACTACAATACGCCCGGTGGCGTAGATAAAGAAGGTTGGCAATATGCAATTGACTTTCCTGCTTCCTATCATGCGCACAAGAAACTAACCGATTATGTGCGACGTCGCCGCTGGATGAAGAAGTGCCGCTTAACCAGTAGTGGCCCGTGGTTGGAGCTAAGCCATTCAAAAATTCTCGACGCAGCATTGCAAGTGCTCGACGATGATGCCAACAGCATACGTGATGATGCAGACAATGTGCCAGTTGCCGCATGGGCAATCGCTTCTAATGGCGATGTGCTCATACGACATGGCGTATCGCCCACAAATCCACGTGGCGAGACATGGGAACATCTCGCTAGTGAGCAGCCATTGGTCGCGATAAGTGTGGCACCCAATGGACAAGTGTGGACAGTTGGTCGTAATGGCATGGTATTCTTCCGTTTTGGTATCACCAAACTGAATCCATGTGGCGATGCTTGGCAACAAGTCGAAGCACCAGCTGGTGTCACTTTCAAATGCGTCTCGTCGGGTAGCGCCGGTATTTGGGCACTCGATAATCAGCATCGTTTAGCTGTGCGTCGAGAAATAACAAAAACATTTCCCGAAGGCTCACACTGGCAGTTTTTGCCAAATATGCCAAATGCACCGCCGCATACAGAGATTCATTGTGGCTTCAAATCAGTCTCTGTGGGCAAAGAGGTTTGGGCCGTGTCGATAAACGGCGTAATATGCAAACGTTGTGGTATAACGAAAGATAATCCAGGTGGTGCAGGCTGGAGTATGGGCATAGCGGTAAGTCGATTCCTTAAAAAATTATTGAACTGCTTGAATGAATTCTTTGCTTTTGTTTCATACGACAGGGTCAGTGGCAACATGTCTCTGTGGAAGGCTTTACATAAAAATTGGTGGCAGTGACTCATTCTTGACAAACATTCCCTTATTTCATATAACAAACATATATACTTCTAATGGCCGCTACAAAGTATTTTTTTGTAAACGACGACTGCTATTTCTATATCATTTGCGTATTCAAGTCAAAAGTGTATTCCATTTACATTTACTAATTAAGTTTATTTATGCCATTTTCAAAATATGAGTGTGATTACTGCAAATATTTAATTAAATGACTATTATTATTATTCTTTTTCTTAATTTAAATTAACGTTAAAAAGTCAAAAAAAGTGTTGTATTCAATAACTACTTATATAGTGCTATCAACACTGGTCCACATTTGGGAAGAGGAAGAACAAACCAGCACACCAGCGGTGGACATTTGTGGATTCATTATTTGGACAAATTATTTAGTTTTTTACGGAAAAAATGTCTGATAGCGATTTGGATGCACTGCGCGCTCAGCGTATGTCTCAACTACAATCACAATATGTAAGTAAGCTCAGCGATGACAGGACTATTAAATATTAAACAACCGGTATAGCACGTTCCCTTAAAGATGTGTGAGGGGGAAGCGGAAAAGTGAATTGTAGAAAACCGTCCAAAAATAGTTTAAAGTTACTTAAGTGTAAAAATACAACAAAAAAAGAATTATCATTGCACAAAAAGTTAACAAGATTATTTTAGTCCCTAAATTGTCTGCATCTAAACTTGGCAGCAATGACTCATGCATATGAACTGCTTGCCAGAAGCTTGTTTGACCATTTGGTAACAAAGTTTTGAATAACAAAATATTTCTTTAATATATCAAGGGCGGTGCTGGTGGTAATGATGCGGAGAAACAAAAAGCGCAACGGGAACAGATGCAGGCACAAGAAGAGATGAAACACTCAATACTCTCACAGGTGCTTGATCAACAAGCGCGCGCAAGACGTAAGACTAATATGGCCACAAGCTTAAAACCATCTTAATTATTCACTATTGTTTACAGTGAACATACTCAAGGTCAGTAAACCTGAGAAGGCACAGATGTTCGAAAACATGGTAATTCGCATGGCACAGATGGGCCAAGTACGCGGCAAATTGGATGATGCACAATTTGTCAGCATACTCGAAAGTGTCAATGCACAAATGCCACAGAGCAAATCCACTGTGAAATATGATCGCCGTAGAGCTGCCATGGACTCAGATGATGATGACTACGGCTGCTGATTGTTGGCCAGGCCAATAGTCACGGTTTTATCATTGAGCTCAGCTTACTTGAAATACCGCAATCGCCGCCCACACAGCAAGTCACTACTTTTTAACGCTATTTTTATTATTATTTCATCCTAAAATTTAAACATAAATTATAAAATCACACTAAAAAAACAAATACGTAAAGAAAATGCAACGTTATTAGTTAAAGAAACGACAAACGACTAGAAATCTGCTTATACGAAATTGAGATTACACTAAAAGAACAATACACACGTATGACAAACAATGGAAAGAAATTATGGAATCTGGCTATAAAAGCCAACGTCGATACAAAAATAACTAAGCTATGACCGCACAACGATTGGTGGGGTACAGCCTACTCTTTCTTTTCATGCTCATCGTCGTCCTCCTCTGCAACGAGACAGTCACCGCAGAAGATGGAGTACAATATCAGTGATAGGAAACCAAGTGGCAGTCCAAAAATAACTGCAGTCAGTACAGGATTACCCTGCCACATATCATACAGTGCCTTCTTAGCTTCGAACATGGCACGATTCAAGCGTACGAAATAGGTATCGCCCCCATAAGCAGTGGCGCTTTCATTATGTATGGATTCGAGGAAAATGTGTAGAGCGTGAGGCGTCATTTTAAGTGGATCATCTTCTGGTATGTAGTGATGTTGTGTCGTTGAGTTTATTGCAATTAAATGTGGGGTGGGCAACTGATCGAGTATGATAGAATGGGCAATGCCTGGCTCGCCAATCTGTAGAAAATGTTTTCTTAATTAAATAAGTATAAATTAAATAAAAGCAAATTTTGTACTCACCCAACCAAATTGAAACTTATCGTGATATCTGCCACGATGCTTGCGTATAACACCCTCGACCATGTCGCGGAATTCCAACTCGTGTGTCGCAATCTGATTGAGTTTGTCTTCCTGCACGACTGCGATGACCAAATATTTCTTAGTTTTTAGCAACTGATGTATGTTGAAACGTGTTATTTTCGGGAATGTGACAAAGCGCTCACAATTCACCCAGTGGAAAATTGTCTCGTTGACCTCAAGCGGATCCATTTCGTGAGCAACATGAGCATGTGGATAGTAATGATGTTGTTCCTCCTTGTAAACAATTACTGCAGGGAGTTTATCAAAGTCAAAATGTTGTACAGCAATATCTTCGGTGGTTGCATAAAAAAAGCCATGCTCCTGATAATTCTCTGCTGCAGCATAGAACGTATCCCAAACGACGCCTTCTTGTTGGCCAACAAACATGAAGAAAATTGTGTGCGACCCCTTCAACATGTCTACGCTTTCTGTGCGTGTCACCAATTGTACTGGTGGTCCGGACATGCGTAACGCATAATCCACCAATTCATCCTTGAGGCGATCACCATTATATACGAACTCCATGTTACCTTTAACGAACATTATTGTCGGATAACCGCGAACTTTGAATTCACGTGCTGCTGCCGGATATTTGGTGCAGTCCAGACGTCCAACACGTACATTTGTGGCGTGCAGAGCTTGAGCCACTTGTGCAAATATGGGCTCGGTACGTTTGCAGTAGCCACACCACGGCGCATAGAACATGACCAACCATTGCCCTTCGTGGCGTACATCGATGAAGCGGTCGCTGAGTTCAAGCACGCGTGAGCACACGGCAGGCGTAGTCGCTAACGCCAGAAGCGCTGAAAACAAAATGATGATTAAGCATGCAAATATGCATTCATTATGCACTTACCACAAAGGAGTTTGCAAATTGTACTCGCCATTGCGTCAAACGTAAAAGTATCTCGAACTAAAATTGACTACTTTGCATGCTCGCAGTTTGAGTGCATATAATTATATTATTTTTTGTTATTTGTGTTGCAAATTAATTAATTTAATTAGCAGAAAAAGTTTTGTTTTCGGCCGAAAAACGCTAATGCCACCAAACCACCCCCAATCAAACAGTGTTGTCGAATGCGCGCATTTGCATTTTGTGTTCATGCGATTTTGCAACACTAAGCGTTACACACACGTGCGATTGTTTTGTTTCGCGTGCGGCTTCAACCGATTTTTATTAATTAATTTTAGTTTTAAAAGTGTTGCAAATAACTTTCTAATGCAAATGAAGAAACAGGAAGAGAAAGCCGATGGGCGTACACAAATACATAATGTGCGCTTTTATAAAACAAAACCGCGTTCTATTCAGTGCATGGCTCATAACAAAAAGAACAACAAGTTGGCGCTCAGCAGGTGAGTACCAAAGTTCCAAATGTAAAACAATTATAAAATTTTCAATATGTATAGAATCGATAACACTATTGAAATATGGAATATGCAGTTTGCACCACACCTGGAGCGTGTAATAGAGAGCAAGCCAGGCGGCTCAATTGAAGGCCTTGCATGGTCGGACAAGCGTTTGTTTTCTGTTGATATTACGGGAGAACTTGTGGAATGGAATTGGCGTGTAGGTGTACCTCGTCGAACTCAGCTGATGACAGGCAATGCTTTGTGGTGCATTGATGTAAATCCTGCTAACACGGAATTGGCTGTCGGCACTGAAGAAGGCTATATTAATATCATGACTATCGAATTTGATCAATTGGTATATAAGACGCTCTTCGACAAGCAAGCAGGTCGTGTACTCTGTTGCAAATATAATGCAACCGGTGATTTTCTTGTCACTGGATCTATTAATGCCGTACGCATTTGGAATGTGCATACCGGACATGCACTGCACTGCATGACTGTGTCACGACATGAAAAGAGGGAGATAATTGTGTGGTCCATACAAGTGTTACGTGACTTTAGCATAATAACTGGAGATTCGGCCGGCTTTATAACCGTTTGGGATGGACATACAGCTTCGCAAATTGAAGCACTCAAAGTGTTAAATTCGGATATTCTCGCCGTGGCTGTAAATGAGGCTGAGGACCAGCTGATGTGCACCGGCATTGAACCGTTAATAAGAATACTAGCTAAAACTCAAATCAAACGAGAGGAAATCCAATACACTCGATGGGTTAAATTTTTGCAGCGCAGAGTGCATGATCATGATGTAAAGGCATTGATTTGTGTGGGTGACCGTATGCTGTCGGGTGGCGTCGATGGTTATATGACCATTTCATCGGCAACGAGAAAACGATCGGATGTGGCGAAATACGCACCATTTCCGACTGGTAAATGTGTTTCACATGCGCCCGCTGAAAACCTAATATTACTTCGTTATATAAATTACCTGGAGTTGTGGCGTTTGGGATGTGTAAAGGAAGATAGTAAATTAAATACAATACAAGAACATGGATTAGGCACTCGTAAACATTTACCGTTGGAGAAGATGCCTGAAAAATTGTTAATACTCAAATCAGTAAAATCCGATGCATTGATTAGCGCTGCTATATCGCCTGATGGTCAATGGATTTGTTATTCAACGCAAAACGATATAAGATATTTTAACTTTATCCCCGGCACTGGAAAGTCCAAGGCTGAATTAGTACGCATTACAGATTTACCTGAGCAATTTGGACCAGCGACACACATACACTTCACCAGTGATAGCAATCGACTGTTACTCCTTAAAGCTAAAACCAAACAATTACTGATCTTTGCATTACTCAACGATTCGTCTTTGGTCTTAATGGAAACTCTTGAATTGGGAAAATACATCAAGGACAAGGTATCGCACATGCTAATTTCACAGTCTGGCAAATACATAGTCGTTGCTGGTGTTGATCGTACAATTGCTGTGTGGTCACTATCCAATGGCAAGCACTATCAGCACCATTTAAACTTACCCCACTATTCAGCGCCGACAACTGCGCTGGCTTTGCACGATGAGCAACCACGTTTAGTGGCGTCTTTCGCTGATGGCAAAGTCTATGAATATGATCTGGAGGAGATGTGTTTTACGTGCGCTTCTAGTGTACAACATGTCAAGTCAACGGCGACGCATTGTACTAATAATATTGTGCTGGACGCTAAAAACCCGGATATATTTGTAATGCAAAATGACACAAACCTTTTTGTGCTCGAGAAAGTGGCATTGGCCAACAACAATGAAGCGGATACTGACGAACAAGAAGAGGGTGAAATATCCGAATACAATTTACGTAGCACACCAAAAAAGAAAGTACCAAACACAACAAAATCGCCAACAAAACCATCTCCAATTTTGGAAAATAAAGTTAGCAAGTTACGTTTGAAATTGGAATTGAACTATGAGGTGAGTTTCTGGTTAAATAGACAAAAATGTATATACTTTTCTAATGTAATTTTCTTAATACCCTTTCGTTTAGCATCTGCTACATATTTGTCGACAGAGCCCGAATGAATTAATTGCCGTTGGCGTCGATCCGGCCACACTCATTGATAAATTACCACAAGCCTACAAGCAAAAGAAGTTTGGCGTTAGTTAAGCCGCTTGCTTCTTTTTGTTATGTATAAAATAATTCTGAGTGCAAAATTTTGTATTTATATGTAAGAAATAAACACTAAAATGTATGTACTGATGTTTTTGAAACGACAAATCAAAATCATTGCCAAAAATGTGTCTATGTCAGTACAAATTTGATTTTGTGCGTCGCTAACGACGACGACGTCTTCTCCGGGACTGTAGCTGCCAATGTGGCATTGTGCAACATCTCGTTTGTGTACAATTGTTGTAGTTGTTGCTGTTTTTTGGTTTTACACTGTCTAGCCAAAGTCTAGACAAGTGCATACCACACACAAAATAACAACACAAATGTCGATGATGCACACAACGCCGCCAACGTCAAACTGCCATTGAGTGGGTGTGCGGATAGATGTATGGGCGAGTATGGGCATGTGCTCGAGCCAAAGTCGAGTTGATTCAAGTGCTCGTCCCGGTGGGTGTTATTTGTATCCTGCAGTCATATTTCGATGCTAGGCATTTCTACTTGTTTATTTTTTACATACATTTTTGAAATACACTTTTATTTTTTTAGCATAAATTTTCGCAGCACAAAATCCTTTTGCGGTTGCTTTGCATGGTTTGTCCTGAGCATTGGTGACGAGTCTGTATATGTGTATTGTTTTTGTTGCTGTTGTTACTAGTGCCGCTGGCATGAATATTTGCATAGAAAATGAAGCGTTAATGGTGAGAGATTCACATTGAAATAATAGAGTTGAGATTTCATGTCTCTAGACCAAAAAAGTAGAATAAAATAGAATAAAACAAAAAGATAAATAAATAAAAAGTAATTTTGTTGTAAACGCAACCTCAAAGACTTGTAAGTAAGTGTTGTGGTTATGGGCAGGTATTCAATCAAAGCATTTTCCCTACGACTTCGTGCATTAAAACATTCGAAGGCAACAAAACTTCACCAACAAACTAACGAGTCAGTCAGACTAGAAAGACAGACAGTCTTGCATAGTTGGTTAAGCTGAAAAGTTTTTGCAGAGCGCAAGCGACTGGAGGCTTGGTTAAGTTGCGCAAACTACGCGACCACGAACACGACGAAACAAGTTTAAAGTTCCAGAAGTTCGTACCGTGCTTTTTTTTTTTTTTCTTTTTGTGCATTTTCCTGTCGTGGCAGACGACAACATAATGTTGGCGTTTACCGTCGTCTGCAATTGTCAAACCAAGCTATGCAAAAGTTTAACGGCGCCGCCGTTGCCACAGACTTCTTGTGTCTGCATAAAAGGCTCAAATTGACATTTAATTGGTGTGCAAATTAGCAACGCGTCGCGTCACATCGTGCAGCAACGCTTCGAGGAAATGGCAGTGCATTAAAAGAGTTGACTTTTGTTCGCACTTAACGCCAAATCAGTTGCAAGCGCTAACCTTAAAACAACCCAAGCTCGACATAATGCGTAAAATTTAGTTGTCGCGACGACGCAGCAGCGGATGCAAGATGGTGTGGTAACAACAACAACAACAACGACTACTCCCAGCTGCTGCTGCTGCTGTTGCACTGTGTGTTTGTAATTGGCATCAAATTGGCCACTAATGAATAAAATCAAGCTTAATTTACATTTAATCATTTTAACATGCGCGTCTGCTGCTGCTGCTGCTGCAACAGTACGCAGCATCAGCAAATTCGTGTATGACGTATACAGTTTGGTAGAGTGAGAGAGATGCGTTTGATGGCTATGCTTGTTGAATCGCTAGAGGACAACATAAGGACAAAGCGTTGTCATCGTCGTCGTCGTCCTGCTGAAGTTGTATGCAGTGCGATGCGATGCGTTGCGTCGCAAACTCGTCGCGTCGTTACTTTGTTGAAGTTGATTGAATTTTATGCTCAATAAAATAAAAAGAAACAAAAAAAAAAGCAGCACATAGCAAATAACACTGCCAACACTGCAATCGGTAGATGAGCCATGAGTTACGCTTTATAATGAACTTGACTACTGTGCACAATAACAAAGCCGTAGCTAATTGGTTTTTTGCTTTGTCGTAAATGTATATGATGCTAAGTAAGTCTCAACCCATTGCTGCCATTGCCATTGCCATTCCCCTACCCCACGCCATCTAAGCAAGCACATGCAACCTGTGCATAGCGTGCGGTTGCCATGGCAAGCAGACAGCGTCGAGACGCATTCATTCATAGATACATACTTACAGACAGACAGACAGTCAGTCACTCAGCATTCCAACCAACTGCGCACACTTCCACTGACGGCTATTGAACTAAACTTAATTTAAAAGGTCGTTTTCTAGAGGTTAAGTGCGAGTTGAATGTCTGCTACTAAGCTTAGCTGGCGCCTTAGCCAGGCATGTGCAGTTGCAGAGGCAGAGGCAACACCTTCTTCTTACTCCCAGACGTCAGGACTGTGAGCGCGTGTTGCAGACAAACACACAGACAACGACTAAAAATAGCAAAAAGTGATGTCAAATTTTTAGAGTAACTTAAAACTGCACCTTACCAAGAAACTTTACGCCACACTTCCGTTGCATCCTTGCCTCTTGCTACTGCCACTGCTGCTGCTGCTGTTTGTTGCAACGTCGTGTCTAGTCAGCAGTTTGCGTTCATTGCATTTTGTCCTTTTGCGTCCTTTACCAAAGGACAAATGCACAATAAACAGCCGTTGACTACTGCTACTGCTGCTGCTGCTGTGCACAAACAGCGCAGTCATATCCTTACGCTTCCTGACTTCCTTTGTACGGAAGCTGTGCAGTTTCATTGCACTTTGAGTGTGCAGTCAAGTCGAGTTTGTTGGCAGCGTGACTCGGGCAGCAGCGCCGTTTGTCTCAGACGACGAAAATTTATTTTCGTTGCAATGACAGCAACACAGACGGTCGCATTCGGCAGAAAACCATTTTATATGTTATCCGCTCTGACAGTCAACTGCTTTAATTTTGCACTTCCCTTTTTTATGAAGCGTCTCTGGTCTGGTCTGGTCTGGTCTGATCGGGTCTGTTGCCACTTCAACCTCGTTTTCGTGTTAAGTAGCTTATAAAAATTGCATTTTGCGCATTTTTTACCATTTAAGCTGTTCAAAGTATGTCTGCAAATAACAATAATTGACTATTTAGCTTTTTGTTCAAGTTATAAATGCATAGCAAAAAGAAAGTATTATTTAAAAAAAAAATGTTAGAGGGTGAACTGCTTCAATTGATCTGTGCTTTTTTTTCTTAATTAAAGGTTATTGTATACTCCCCACTCGTGATTTGAACACCACAAAAGTGGTGAATTTCAGGTTGCGCGCAAACTGCACTGATTATTAGAAGAGTGAGAGAGAGGAAGACAGTTTGCAAGCAACAGTCGTTGGCGTCGGTGTGCAATTGTTGAATTGTGAAGAAAGTCAATTAAATGCAATAATTATACATCAATACAGCATGAATGTTTAACGCTTATTAGTTTTTGAGTGCCTCAAAGTGTTCAAATGTGCGAATAGTAATTACTAATTAGATTCTTATAAAAAGTCAACCGGCCGTAGGTACAATGAAAGAGGAAGAAAATGCCAGCTACAATGAAGTTATCTTAAATTGCAATAACAATTCACGAAGCAACTGCAAACGGCATAACGGATTGTAACAAGTTGTACAAATAACCGAAAAGCTTAAAATATTACAAGTGCTAATAATTGTTTAAATACATTTTTGTGGAATACAAAATATGTGATGAAAACCAAGCGCCATAATCGACAAAATACTCACCAATCAGGCACACACACACACACAGTCATAAGCATGGCTTTTGTTAATGGTGTCGGTGATGAGTGCTTTGCAAAGCCACAGACGACTGGCTGTGGTTGCTTTCGTTGCCGACGCTTTGTCAATGTTACGCAGGTGCCAATAGAGGTGAGTTTTGTCTGCATGCATTTTAAAGTTAACTTCTATGAACTTGCAATATTTTGTGTGCATGCGCTTCGATTGCAGCCACAATTTAATTAAACCACAACACAACAACAGTACCGACAATGACAATGACAATACCAACAAAACTCTGGTCAAACAAACTAGTGACAATAACGATAACGATAATGATGATGACGATGATAATAATGACCACAAGAACGAACGTTATAAAAGTATTTGTTGCTGCTATTGTGGCTGGCCGGTCATAGTCGTTGTTGTAATTATATTATTAAATTTGACTTGCATAACTGTATTTTGCATTGGCATATAATGGACAGAGTATAATCTAACAGAGAATTGGATAGTCAGGTGCACTTGTCAGAAGGAAATTGTCAGCGTTAGCTGGCGCCAAGTCAAGTTTACCGGTCGTTTGACGTTGACCACTGGCGTTGCAATAATTTCCGTTGTTGCTGTTGTTGTTGCTTTGGTCGTTGTCGTTGTCGTTGCCGTTGTTGGCGCCTAATGATGCAGAAATACATATATAAACATACACACATGCAGCCAACTTCGACTCATTTTAGTCTCACATTTCTGTGTTGTTCTGTTCTGTTGTGTGTGTTTTTGTTGTTGTTAATGCCCGGCGACATGTCCTCAACGAAAATTGCTCACTTATTTGTCGACGGATGTGGCAAGTGAAACCTGCACTCGAGACTGGCTGTGTTTAAACATTTACAGCTTGTTTCCGTAGGTGTTGAACAATACACAATTGCATTGAAGTGCCATACGGACGTTGGACAGACGCTGGCAGCTGGCAGGTGAAAAATAAATATAACTGACATTGATAAGCGAGACTAGATACATATTAAGCGCTTAGAATTTGTTGTTGTTGTTATTGTTGCACATTGGTCCCTTATTGTGTTTGGTAATGTTTCTTACACTTCGTCTTACCCACCCGCACCGGCACTCGCACTCTCAATCATACATTTATTTGTTTGTGCTCAAACGCATTCAAGCACGCCATTTGCTTTTGAACTTGAAACGCTTTTACTGTCATTATCTTTGCGCATATCTGATCTGATTATGTGCATGATTAATTTTAAAGAAGCATCAGAATTGCTAAAACACAACATCAACTCGCCTGGAGGCTAAAGTCAAATAATAATTTATCTTTTATCAATTTGCACAGTAGTCAAATGGCGGTTGGTTAAGCAAAGCAAGAACAACAAAAATATGTAGTCGGTGCAAACAAAGCGCGCCGCATCCGCTCCAGACAGCGTCAGTAAAATAATAATAATAAAAAAAAAAAAAAAAAAGAAAAAAAAATACCGAAAAAAAAGCAACAAAATGAGAAGACAAACAAGTGCAACAATTGCAGGCAATCGGTGAGCCAGACAGACGGACGGCGGACGGACAGACGGCAGTCAGGAAGAAAATGGACTGCCTGAGAGACAGCTCAAATACATAAATTTGTAGCTGTGGCAAAGTAGTGGCAGCAACAACATTTTAAATAATAAATTGTCTTTCGGTTTGCGCCAGACGCGGCTTCTGTGCAACAACAACGACAACAACAACAGCAACAGCAACAACAATGTCAGCAACGAGCAAACCAAGTGTTGTCTCGGGCGGTTGATTGCCAGCATCCAACATTGGTAAGGGCTGATGCACCTCTACATGTGTCTATCTGTGTATTTACTACACACATCTGTACATGTGTCTGTGTGTGTGTGTGTGTGTGTGTGGTCTGAGGTATGCCAATTTTGTTGCACGTTGGCGGATTTCAAGCTGACTTGTCGACGACACAACGAATCTCAGCGCTTTGCAGAGCATTGTGTCACCAATGTGTTGTTGTTGTTCCGTTCCTGCCCAGAACGATTTCCACTTTTGTCTTTATAACAAAATTATTGTAACTTTATGCTAAAATACTTCATCGAATAGTTGAAGAAGTGTTGGTTTGGCTGTGCATTGATCAAGTTTATTCATGCCGTAAATGTAATGCTTGCTTAACCAGAGATTGCTCATAAAGCTTTCGAGGCAACCGAGTTTTCTTTACGCTTGCCGACGCCATCATTTTTAATCTCACTTTTGTTTTTCCCCCCTTTTTTTTGTGCTTGTAGTCATTGCAGTTGCATAAAATGCACTGTTTTTTTTTTATGCTAGACGTTGGGTGTTGTGGCTTGTCGACTGCTATTCATGTATGCCGTTGCAGTTTGTCGTCTGTGTCGTTGAGTTGCCGACAACCACACCAACAACAACAACAACAACAACGTTGCCGACGCCATTGTTCTTCTTAGACGTGCAGTGCAACGTCATATTTGCTGCGTTTCCTTGCGTCGCGCCAAACTTCCTGATTTCTTGTCCTCGTCCTCGTTGTCGTCGGACTGAAAAGTGTGTGTTTTATTTTTGCCGAAAAGTGAAGTCTAAGGACTTTTGTCTGAGTGGATTTTCGCAGTTCTAATTCATGCAATTTTCGCAAGGAAATTTTCCATGCCAGACGCTGTCTTGACATGAGCGACGCCATTTTGAATGTTTTGTTTTGCATAGCATGCATGTGTTTGTGTGCATATATGTAAGTGTTGTTCGAGTGTGTGTGAAAAATTGGAGCGTTGCAAAATTGAAGCCACGTTTGATTAGTTATGGTTGTAAAATACTTAAAAAGAAAGTATGCTTTTGTACATTTTCGCTTATAAAAGGCACAATGACTCAATCGCGTAAATGTGAGTCACATTTTTAAGCCATAAAAATAACTTCAAAAGGCGACAATACACAAGGGAGCACAAATACAAAAATGCCTTTCAATGTTTTGCTGATTGTATGTATTTTATTTAATTTGCTGCGTATAACAACGATAAATGTACAAAAATACAACATTTTACAACACAAATACAACAAAAAAAAAAAAAAAAATAAGAACAAAACAGCTTCGACTCAATTTGAATAAAATTATGTTGTGTTTATTTTTGGTTTGATGCCCAAAGAACCTATGATGATGATAATAATAATGAGCAGGCATGCGATGTCGCCACAAAATCTCGCAAAAGAAACTAAAGCAGCAACATGAACAACAACAACAGCTCGGGAACAACAACTAAGATATGTGCGGGGCACAACAATTCCAAAAAATGTTGCCGATTGGAACTTGTTTGGAAGCACAAAAGAAGGAGCGAAACATGTTGTTTGTTGTATCTTCAATACTGATTTTTCAAAACTCAAATTCGAAGAGAGTACTGGAACGTTTTAGGATTTAGGAATAATATATCAGACAGAGAGACAGAGAGAGAGAAAGCAAAAGAGAGTAAAGTTCTAATAAGACCGCAAGTTTTGTGCGCTACGGTTTTACATATACTACTTTATTGCTGTTATTAGTAAGCATTAAATGGGCTTGTAAAATAATAGTTTTGTTGTTTGATATTTTCAAAATGATTATTCTCATATATAAAACACTATGTAGCGCCCAACGATTTACTGTATAGCCGAGCGATTTTGCCTATTTTAGCAGTTCGTTTCTGGCTTTGAAGAAAATGTTTTTCAATTTATTTTTAAGTACGAAAATAATTTTTGTCGTCGTTTCGTTTCGAGACGCGAATACGGACGACGGAGACACACTCACCGGCGAAATGTGTCGTCGCCTCTATGCGCATTCACATTCCCTATGGCAATATCATTTGTGCCCATGGATCTTGCCGATAATGATGCTGCTGCTGCTGCTGTTGCCGCGGCAGACGATGATGATGATGATGATGATGATGACAAACGTCTACTAACCTATAATGATAATGAAGACTTTGATGCTGATGATGCTGATGACGATGAGGCTGACGCTGATAATGATGATGATGTTGATGATGAGCAGACGTTGGCGCAGTGCGCTGCGTTGTGTCTGAAAGTGAAATATTGGAGACAAACGGGCAATTTTTATGTTAGCTGCAAATTTAGTTGAGTACGCCGCAGGTTTCCGTGAACAACACACGCAGACGAACGCGAAATTGTATTTATTTGGACGCGTTTAGAAGACGTTGTAAAAATATTTGCTTTTTTTTTTTGGTTTTCTTTAAATTTAAGTTTTAATTTTCACTTTGCATTGTTGTAATAATTATACATAAACATTATTGTTTGTTTTTGTTTGTATGTGGGCGCACGAAACAGTTTGCAAAATTTTATTGTTATTAGCCGTGAAAAAAAAACTTGTTTAAAAACAATCATAATAAAGATCTATAAAAAGAAACGCCATAAAAATAAGCAATAAAAAATTTTACTGCAAAAGTGCAACGCCACCGGTCGCCGCCTTCATGCTAAATTTTCGTGCTGTCAGGTGTGAAATACCAACAAAGTTGAACGGCAAATGGAACGCAACTTGATGTTTATTATCGCCTGAGTGTACTGTTGGTCATTATTATCGATAAATGAGCAATTGTTTGATATCAACAAGAGGTTAGAGGGAGCGTATAACCAACAGCGGCGCACGTTGTCTATCGGGGGCTCGCACTCGCACTCGTTCGTTTCTTCCTACGTTCGTTCGTTCGTTCGTTCGTGCGGTACGGTCGACCGCTTGTTTACTCGTTTGTCGCATTTGTTCGCCGACTCGTTGCGTCGATTGCTCGTCGGTTCGTGCAATCGGTTTACGTAGGAATTCATAGCATCTCCGTTTTTTTCTCAATGTCAAATTGAGCGTTCGACTTTGGTATGTGCATTTTTTTCTTTTCTTTTCATTTGATTTGAGTTTTAATTTATTTGTTGGTTTTCGTTTCTTTTGTTTGCATTGCTCCGCTTGCGTAGCACATTTTTCATGCAAATGCCAATGTTCGTTGCTCCACATTGTATTTCTGCATTATCGATAAAATGTATCGTTATCGCGGACGTTGTTGTGGTTGTTTTCTTTGTTAACCTGTTGTCTTTTGCAACATGTGCCGTAATTTTGTTCGTTGTTTTGCTATTTTTGGGGAAATTCTTCAAAAAAAGAAAAAGGAAAATATTTCTATTCGATATAAATAAATCGTACAAGAATTTAGAAATGTACGTTTAAAAATAAAACTGGAATGTGTTTGTATGGGCCATAAAACAAAACAAAAAAAAAAAACAACAACAGGGAATAAAAAGTACAACAACACACACACACACATGAAGCGGAAAAAACCGAACATAATATTTTATGTGCGTATACTTAATATATGAAAATTTGTTGTTGTCGTTTTTTTCTGCGATTTCAGCTTATTGGATTTGTATGCTTGTTTGATCTTTATGGGTTTCCTTTTCATGCACGCATATAAATTCTCAACGGAAATAACATTGAGCAAAGAAAAATAAAATAGAATTAGATAAAATATAACAAAAAAAAAAAAAGAGAAAAGAGGCAAAATAATCGGCGTGAAAAATATGACTCAAAGGCAAAACATGTGCTTCGCCTTTTTTAAAAGCACGTGTAAGCAGGAGTGGAGTCATTTAATATGCTTAACTAAAACCAGAAATCACAGCATTAAATGTTAAAAAATATAATGAGGTAGTATAAAGTGTGATCTGTTGGGCACTTAAAACCGAAGGCACTCGAGAAGTGCCACAAAAAAAGAATCGACATAACATAAAACCGCTATGCGCATATCGCTCATCAACTTGTTACTCTGCGTTTGTTTGTTGTTGTTGTTTTTTTTTTTTGTTTTTCCTTTTTGTTATTATGAGTCTGAGCGCTTTTTATAGCATACCATAAATTTCCATTTAAAGGCCTCCTTTTTTTCGCTTGATTTCGTAAAAGTTTGCAATATGTGCGAAAGCGAGAGAGAGCGAAGAGTTGAGAGGAGGCGAGACAATGATAGCCATAAAGTGATAAAAACAACATAAATGCAAATTCAGAAAACCAAAAATGAAGACAAACAGAAAAACGAAAAGGCAATGATATAAATTACAAAAGCAGCAATCGACGGCACAGTAGCCTTATGGCAAGACTTGTGGACAAACGACAGACGAGACAGACAGACAGAAAGACAGACCGTCAAGCGAAATGATGCGACGGCTGACTGCTTGCAAGTTTTGTTATGCTTCACTCTGATGTTTGTCTTAACAGCGTGTGGAGCGAGAGAGACAAAGAGAGGGTGTATCATGTATGTACGTATGTGTGTGTGTGTATTTCGCAGGCAGACAAACTAAATGATGTGCATGACGCACCAAATGCAAATACAACAAGAACAAGACAAGAACAAAAACAGGAGCGATCGTCATCGACAACAACAATAACAGCAACAACAACAACAACTCGAGAAGCGAGAAATGCAAAAATCTTGACTGAGTTCCACTCGAGTGCGACAGACTTCTTTTTTTGCTTCTTATTTATTTTATTTTATTTTTGATTTTATTTTATATTTCATTTTACGCATAAAAACAAAAATGAATGCATTGCTTGCTGCTCAACACGAGAACAAAGTAGTTTGGCATATGTAAATCGCTTTAAGAACTTTTATTTGTCTTATTTTCATGAACTTTTTGTCTTTATTTTACGTTGGGCTTTATTAAAATTGTTGTCTCATACGCGCGTTCCAGCAGATCTTGCGACAAGCATTCGTCCATCAATTTGTCTCTGACATTTTATATGAACATACATGCATGCTTGCATATGAGGGGGCAACATTGTATTTGCTGCTCGGCTTTATTGTTGGCTTGTTTTTAATTTTTCTTACGCTTCTTTCATTTGTTTTTGTTTTTTTGTTTTTGTTTTGTCTTTTCAACATGACACGACACTCTTTTGTTTATCATTTCGCACTGATCAACATCAGATAAATTAGAAAGAGAAAAAACAACCAAAAAAAAAAAAAAAGAAAAAAAACACAAAACATATCTTTAAGATAAATTGCAGACTCAACAAACTTGCATTTGCGTGCAAATATTTCAATGGAAAATAGTGTCTTATGCTTTTGCTACGTGTTCTTTTGCTTTTGCAAATATTTCCAAGACAATTAGTGAAGGAAAACGCACAGACGACAAAAGCAACAACAACAACAACAACAACAGCAGCAACAGCAATAAGAATAATAACAATAACAACGTACTCTGCCAGACAACTCATGTAGCAGCATGCCGGGCTCGGTCGGAATATGATGCCTCTGCGCATTCACTGTATGAACAATTATTTTTGTTATAATTTTAGACTTATTTTTGTCGCTTGTAAACTTTCATCATTTCGGCAAAGTGCAATGCGGCATGTTGCATATACATATATAAGCACTGGGCTGGCGGTGGGTAGGGGCAGGGGAAACGGTTGAAAAATGCAACCAAGCAAAGAAATGCAACACAAACAACATGAAAATAAAGGGAAATTGTACAATTTGCCGACTTTGTATACTCATTTTGTTGTTGTTGTTGTAGTTGTTTGTTGTTGTTTTTGTTTTTGTCTTTATTTGCTTTTATACAATATTTTTAGAAAATTGTTTTTGTCACTGGTGCAGCCAACACGAAAGCAACAACAGCAGCAACAACGAGCAATGGCATAATAATAAAGTAGCAAAGAAACATAAATTTCTATAATGTTTTCTTACGTTCAACGAGTGTAAATCATTACAAAGTCTTTTCTTCTTTTTTGTTGTTGTTGTTGTTGCTGTTGTTGTTTTTGTCATAGTTGCTCCTGTTGCTCAATTGGCTAAAAGCGACTCAGACAAGTCACACACATACACATACACATGGCTATGTGCGATATATGTATCTATATAGTGTTCTGTAGCTGAGTAGCATAATGTCTGAGCATGCTATTAGTGTTGTACATTTTTACAATGTTGACAAAAACACAAAAAACAACAGCAACAACAACACAATATTGTTACATGTAGCAAATGACATGAGCAAAGTTCTGCGACCACACAATTATTGTGTACTATGAAAGGGGGGAGGGGACGAAGGACACAATTAAAGTGCATGCCAATATTAGATGAAATGCTGCAATTACCTTCTGCATACCAAGGCACATATTGGATGTTGAATGTATAAATAATTATTGACTTTCGATGATCATTTTGTTTAAAAATCAATTATTATACAAGGTTTTTGTACATAAAAGACGCACTTTGACAATTCTGTTAAAAATTAATTTCATTAATAGAAAAATCTATAGGTTTCTTATGCCATTGTCAGGCCAGGTTGCTGAGGAAAAAAATAGCTCTCAAGAATTCGACAAACTGTTAAAATTATAATTGAGACCATTTGGCAGATAAGCGTTGTAAAACAAATTTCGAATCATCTTCTTAGGTAACTTATCGCATAGACTGTGCCAAAGGAATCCTTTGATTAGAACTCTGCATTGAAGAACTGTCATTTAATAAGAAAAATTTCGAATACACCTATGTAACACAGCGCCACATAGCACATACGGCACTTGACCAATTAATAAGTTTCTTATTACATTCACTGCTGTGACTTTGTATTCCATATGCCATCATTCCTGTAAAATTTTAATGAAATAGTTTTGAATACGCTTATGTAACACAGCGCCACCCAGCACATAAGGCACTTGAGCAATTAAACATTTCTTTGCAAGTTTTAATTTTTTTAATTAATATTTAATAATATTTTAAATTACGCATATGCACTGTGAAACATTTCTTAATAAAATTCATATACTCTTTTCATTTCAGATTAATTAAAATTAAATTTGAAATTTCTTAAAAAAAAATAATCAATTTGATTTTCTTTTGGTGAAAAAAAATATATAAAGTCATGTTTACAAATCGTACGTAATTAAAGCGCATATCGCTTAAAACTAATCGAAAGTTTGTGAAAAAGACGCTGTGGCCCCCACGTATGCAGCCAGTGGCGCCGCGGGGGCCCGCTGCTCATTGGTAGCGTTCGTAATACCGCTTCTGGCAGCAATCATTTTGTGTTTGTCGGCTCAAGCCCTCGCGGTGCCAATGTACACGCTCAGTAGCAATAATAACAACAACAGCAACAACAACAACACCTACAATAGTAACAATATTTACAATAGAGTTAAAGAAAATCAAAGTATTGCATATCTATGGGCGCCTAAAAGTGTATATACACAACAGCAATACCCACACCAACAACAACATCAAAACCAATCAAATCAAGCCTGTTTGTCATGCCAAAACAAGCAAACCGTCAACCAATCAACAATTACCGGCAATGTCAAAAGCAAATACACTCGTATAACAAATCGAATTGGAAACGACGTAAACGTCTCGTTGCACGTTAAGCGTCAACGTAGTTTACAACAACAACAACAACAACAGCAACAGCAACAACGAAGACGTTGTCTACATTGTAATAGTGTTAGTGTAAATAATTTAGTGTTTCATAGTTACGTAAATGCGCAAATAAGTGTAAAAAATATTGATTATAATAAAAATTTAAATCAAAAGCAAAAGCAAAAGCCATGTTGGCAAATGATCAACAAGAAAAAGTGTAAAAAATTAAAGAAGAAGAAGCAGAAGAAGCAAAGAAATTCAGAAAATAAATTACATGCTCGTAAAGATTTCAATTTAAATACGAGTGTTGTTGTTGTGAGTAGTGCCGCAACCCATTCCCTAACGACACCAACATCATCATCTCTGTTGCATGTATCGCGTTCGAAATTGTTATCGTCTCTGTCTCTGTCGCCGTTGTCGTCCGTCCCTTCGTCTTCGGCGTACACGTCTACGCCATTGTCGTCGTCGTCGTCGGAGTTATTCGCATCGTTGCCGTATCATATTAATCAACGTGCAACATTGTTGCCAACGACAACACAAACAGCAACAACTGCATATGGTGCATCAACTGCAAAAACAACAACAACAAACATAACAAAGTTGCCAGCGTCTTTATACACATTATCATCATCATCATCATCATCATCATCAACATCATCATCATCATATGTGCCTGTGCGTATTTATAAACGTGACACAAAAGCAACACGATCACCTTTAACCTCAAATGCGCGAACAACAACTGAAGCAACAATCAAGTTTGAAACAACAACAACACAAACAATACCAACAACAACACAGCACCTTGATTATATACTCATTACAGAGGTCTACGATTCAGTGCCCTCAACAACAAATACAAATACAACAACAGCAATACTAAGTAAAGGCGAGCGTACATTTTGGCAGAAATACGGTGAGTAGGTAATGTTTATTTCTATATTTAAATACATATATATGTATGTATGCATGTGTGCATAAATCTTTTTCGATTTATGCCATGATTCTTTAGCTTATTTCACTTGTAGGCAAATAAGTTGATTTCCTTTTACATAATTACATAATTAAAATGAAATGATTGAACATGCATCATACATATATGATAAACTTATATGATTTGCATAGAAATAAGTATTTATTACTATATATAATGTGCAATTTTCATTAATTTGAAAGTCATGAACAACTCTGCCAATTAGTTTATTATTTATGTATATATCATTGTTAAATCAAAACTATAATGTTCGCGTAACTAAAAACCGTTGAATAGCGAACATTTTTATTATAATTGTTTTTATTTATTTTTTTTTTTAACGTTGACGTGCTCATTGTCGAAATCCAATTGGAAATGCAGAAAGCCGGAAAAATCATAACAAAATGCGATATAAAATGCATAACAAAACTACAACGGTCGACGATGACGGCGAGTCAAAGCAATTGGCAATGCAAACCGCATAAAGCACACACACACATACCGACACAGGCATACATATTTGGAATAACAAAATCCAACAACAACAACAACAGCAACACTATATTATTGCATGTGGGACTTTTGCACATCAGGTTAACATAATTTTCGTGGGTATTTTAACAACTTTTTTTTTTTTTTGGTTTTTTTATTTTATTTGCACATGCAATGCGAAACGAATGAGCGACGAAACGAACGAGTAACGAAACGACCGAGAAACGTAAAAAAAAACCGTTTATTTTTGTACAATGCAAGCAAATGAACATTTTCGACAGTCACAGTTGCTGTTGCTGTCGTCGTCGTCGTCGTCGTCGCAGTCACATTCATCGTCAAATGTCTGTGGCCGCAGTCAGTGGTCGGCAACTACGTTGTTGCTGTTTCTGATTTTCTGTCTGCTTGCATTTGTTTGCATGTGTGTCCGCGTGTGTGTGTGTGTGTGTGTGTGTGTGTGTGTGTGTGTTTACAATGTAGGAGCATAAATGCAAACATTCAATGTGGCACATACCAGACAGTCTGACGCTGTTGGAGCCCACGTTTAAAATGTACAACGAATGGGGAAACAAGTAACGGCAATAACAGCAGCAGCAACAACAACAACAACAACATGAAACTGTCGTCGTTGTCGTCGTCATCAATGCTTGCTTGCTTGCCTGCCTGACTTTTTGTCCGCCTGTCTGTCTGTCCACTTGCAAAGCTTGACTGTTGCCTGACTGCCACCACATGTGAAGCTCAGCTGGGTTATTTTGTCTGTCATCCGTCGTTCGTACGTTCGCGCATACGACAAAAGCATTAGTTTTGCTGTTAGTGCAATTCTGTTGCCATCTTTGTCACACTGATTGCTGCACACTGTGACTGTGACTGCGATTGCGATTGCGACGGTGAATGTGGTCTGTGTGTAGGCGTGAGTTCATCTAATGACGACTACACTGTGTATTGCACATTAGCCATGCATAAAATTATCTCGAGACATGACATGGATTTGAATAATTAAACATGACTGAGTCTAGGTGCTAGACGGACAGAGTGAGCTACACACACACACACACACACTCACATAGAGACTTGTATGTGTATGTACATAAAAGAGCAAGCGAGTGAGCAGCTGTAGTAAAGGGCATGGTAGGATAGATAATCATTCAGACCGTCAGATACATTCGTATCGAATTCATAGTAATCTTTTTATTTTTGTTTTTGTTGTTTTTTCTATCTATTTTGAAATTGCACGCTTGAGCTGTCTGGAATTGCACTTTGCTGACCACTTTTAGTTCATTATTTTTGGATTTGTACAAAAGAAAATTTAATGTTTTTTTTTTCACTCCTTTTACTTGCAATTCCTTATGCTGCCTTATTGTTGTAATTTAATTTCAAGGATTAAAAGGGCAACACAAACGCTTGCAAGCAGACTGATAGAGTTTTATTGGCTTTAGTGCGCTTAGTTTGAAAAATGCTTGGGTCATTTATATTGAAACGTTTCGGGATTAGAAAAGTTCGTAAATGAAATTTATAATTGTTAAAGTTGTTTTTAAGTGGAAAATGTCTATGTGTGTGTGTGTGTGTGCACCTAACACATTGCTAGCATCTAAAGTTCAGTTGCACACACACACACACACACATGCATAGATAGAGACACGCAGAAGAATCTAATTGAAAGGCAAACGTTTGCCTCAAGTTGTACGTTGCACGTTGCAAGTTGTCGTCGCTCGTTGTCATCAACGTTGAACGTCTTTCATTTCATTCAGAACATTTCAGACTTTAGCGACTTATGTGCGCGGAATTGTTGATGAGCCGTCATTGACATGTATCTGTCTGTCTTAATGTCTCTCTCTCTCTCTCTCACTCTCTCTCTGTCTGTCTGTCTGTCTATCAGTCTGTCTGTCTGTCTGCTTGTATGCCAGGCGGTCTGAATAGTCACTTATGCTGGGAAGCTGCTGACATTGTTACTATAGAAGTTCTTAGTAAGTACTTGAAATATTGTTGTCTGTTAGGCAAGCAGAATGTTGAGCTTGCGGGCTTTGGTGTGTTTGGGGGGTGTATGTGCAGTGCAGCGCAGACAAGCAGACGTCGTGCAGATGAATCGGTTGGACAGATGAGATGAGATGAGATGCTCAACGTGTATTAAGTAGGGAGTTGGTAACGACGTTGATGCTTGATGGCTCGTCTGTTGCACGAACTGGCATTGGCAATGAAGCACATGACGACACTAAAGTTCTGTTCTGAATGATTTATAAATCCAGTTGAGCTAGCTAGGTTAATAAAATGCCTACTTGGCTGTTTGCGAACAAATCACTTTAAAAGAAAGGCTTTTTCTTATTGACTTTTTTCATTAAAATTGTTGTTTTGACCGCTTTGATTGTTTGGTTATGTCATGCCTGCTAACCAACTTAATATAACAGGTAATATGCTCAAGAGCTTTGTGCACAGTGTAGCGAAATTGTATGAGATGAAAAAAGTCTTCACTTTTTATCATTTGCAACACAAAAGGAAGTTAAAAATGGCAATTGTCTGCGTCCTGTTTTGTCTGGACGTTAGATAATCCGCGCCATTTTTAGCGCCGCACAAAGGTGGATTGCCAGACACAAACGCAAGACAAACGGACAGACAGACAATCTAACAAAGATACCGACTCAGATATGTAGACATTTGAAACAAGTCAGTGTATGAACCAGAAGGGAGCTAATTGCGGCTTTGCCGAAACTTGTATACGCTTGCAACCGTTTTTCCAATTATTCTTATGGGCGAAACGATTTAATCATATACATTCAAGACAAAAAACATTTTCTTATAAAAACCCTTATTGTTGACCGATCGTTACTATGGGAACTATATGCTATAGTGTGCCATATAGGAGTGTGTATAGTGGATCCGGATGGTTCTGAGATATATAATGCCTGGACAAATATATATGAAGAATGGCTATATGGCTATATAAATTCATCTCATCGTGCTCGAGAATACGTATACTTTATATAGTCGGAGATATCTTCTTCGCAGCATTGCAAACTGCATGACAAAGTTAATGTACTCTCTTTTGAAGAGTATAAAAAGAAATACTAAATAAGGTAGCAAAGATATTGACAGCTGTGAATTGTCCAAATGCGCACACGTTTAAAATTGCAGTTGTTGGTATTGTTGTTGTTGTTGTTGCTGCTGTTGCTTATGCGACTGACTGTTAAGTCAGCTCAGTCGTTGGCTGCTTAAAGCTGTCAATGATGTGTCCGCAGTGTCTAGACATAAAGTAACAGTGCCAAGCAGTGCTAGACCGACGGAGCGACCAATCGACCGACCGACTGACTGTCCGACCGTACGCTCAGGTGTATGCGCGAGCGTTAAAAAATGTAATATGCCGGTAAAAAGTCAGACCATTCGGCTTGACTCGGTTCAAGTTGTCGATTCGACGACGAGCAGACAAGTGATCAGAAAGCCAGACAAAGTCCAACCAACAACGCCGCCGTCCGCCAAATGTCCGTCTAACCATCCGCATGCTTGTCTGCCTGGCTGGCACGCTGTCTGTCCATTCGTTCGTTGTCAGTCTGCGCATATGTCTGGAAAGTTATGCCAAAGTGGTGAACGTCATCATTGATGTCTGTTAGTCAAAAAAAACCAAGAAAAAAGCCAAGCAAATAACAGCAAAAAAAAACAAAAAAAAAAGCCAAACAGGAAGGAAGAAGATGACTTTGTGTGTGAACCGAACCACTGCCGCCAGGATGGGACAGTGCACGAGTGGTGCGGCGACAGAGCACAGAGGAAAACCGCCATAACTGGTTGACAGCTTTAGATCAAAATGTGGTTGATTTATGGCATTGAGTGGCGGGTATTATGTCTTTTATGCGCCTTTGCGTGCAACATAAAAGAGCGGCAGCGTCATAAGGGAAAGAGAGAGAGATAGCAATGGAGCGTTTGT
Organism: Phortica magna; assembly: GCA_037044515.1. Lineage (NCBI taxonomy): Eukaryota > Metazoa > Arthropoda > Insecta > Diptera > Drosophilidae > Phortica > Phortica magna. Next base: position 216,675 of record JBAMBP010002303.1, read on the forward strand.
CACACAAAGTGGCCGTTTCAAATATGATGATGGCCTTCAATGGGCAGCGGGCGAGCGGTTGAGGCGGCATGAGTTGTGACAATGTTTGTTTGCTTATCGGACTACCTGTCCGTCTGTCCGTGTGTCTGTCTGTGTGTTTGCTCTTTACATTTGATGTCTGTCGATGTTGGTTATTTAAAGAGTGACGGAAGTCCTTTTTGCGCCCTTTTCAGTCGCCTGGAAGAGCAACAAATGTGGCCCAGCAGGCAAATTGTGGCAATTACTGTTTGTCGCATGACATGACTCTTTTTTTTTTTTTTGTCCACTTATTTATTTGTTTTTGTGTTTTAATGTTTTTTGTTTTTGTTTTTGTATTTTTGTTGTTGTCTCGCGGGCTTAAGCCTGTCAAAGTGTTGTCTGGAAATGTGCAAATATGTGCATGTGCATGTGCAACGTGTGCATTAGCATGTGTCCGTGTATCTGTGTTGTTGAGTGCGTACATGCTCAACGATGCGTGTCGACAACATATCAACCAATATATCCGCTTGTCTCAACGTTTATCCATATGTCCAAAATGTACGCCTATCCGCGACAATGACAACTAGCCAACCGACGGACTGATAGACACGTCTGACCCTTACCAAGGCTTAAGCACGGCACTCACCTCTCACCAGACGTCCCCCTACGCCCTTTTGTTGTGTCTGTTGTTGCATTGTATGCAATTATGGCTTTGAATTGTACACTCAATTCAACGCTTCTCATCTTATCTCATGCCAGACCGTGTCGTGCACTAATATCATCACCTCTGCCCGCGCCTTGTCGCATATTTGAATGTTGTTCGATACCTTTTTTTTTGTTGACGTCGTCGTTGTTGCCCTTTGTTTTATCAGCATTTGCATCCAGTTGTCGCGCTGGTTGGGTTCATTATTGAGCAATGATTGACAGCTTTGCAGTTCTTGTATGCGCATTCAGTCGGAATCGTTACATGCGCGAGAGTCTGTGAAAAATAATGTTTTCGTTTGTTGATTTTAATGTTGTAGCAAAGCTTTGGTTTTATTTGATTTTATAAAAAAGAACGTTTCACTTCAGACATTTTTCAACATTCAAGTCTTTGAAAACTTTAATTAATTAATGTATTATAAAGTTTTAAGAAAAACACTAATCAAACGTACTCAACAAACATTTGTCCAACTCTTTCTCAGCTTTATTTACTTCGGACACTTTTTGCTCAAGTTGCAGCAATCACATCATTCATCACAGACGAAAGACACTTTTTTCGCTCGACAAAAAAAGTGGGCTTACTTCAAATTAAGCGCTACAGTTAATTTGAAACCTCACACTTTTGTTTGACCATGCGTTTTTTTTTTGTTTTTTTTTCACTGCTGTTGCACTTCGGGCAAATGAGCGCTTTCGTGTGCAATAGACGCGTTCGGTGTTTAATATTGAATGTCTGCGGCGGACTTCTGAGCACTGAGCAGCTTAGGCAACACTAACGCTTTGTTGTTGTTGTTTTTGTGCCTTTTTTTTGTGCAAATGTTAAAAGTGAGAAATGTAAAAAATATAAAAAACAAAAGTCAAAAACGTAAAGAGCGTAGAAGTAGAAGAAGAAGAAAAAGACAGCCGAGAAATTTGAAGCGCAAATTTTGTAAAGTCAGAAAAAAGCAAAGAAGAAGAAGAACGAGAAGAAGAAAAAAAGGAGATTTTCGAATAAGGAAGGAAAGGCAACATTGGCAAAGGAGAGCCTGAAGTTGTCCAAGCGACAGCGGCAGTAGAAATTGCAACCGATAATAATTATTTTTATGGAGTCTAGTCTGTGTCTAGACGTTTTTTTTTTTTGTTTTAATTTTTTTCGTGTTGTTTTTTGTTTCGCTGCTTTGCTTGAATGCTACTTGTTGGCAATGCTGTTGTTGTTGTTGTTGTTGTTGTTGTAGCTACTGTGTCATTGTTTTCGCTTTGATTCCGATTTAACTCGTAAACGGGCATTTAACTGTTTTTGTTTGTCAAACAACGACGTCAAACAGACAGACAGACGGACAGACAGACAAACCGTATAGACAGAGAAATGTTGCGTTGCAAAGACAGTGCGCGCGAGTAGAGGGTTAGTGAAAGAGTGCTAGTGTGTGTGAGTGAGAAAGAGAGAGAGAGAGAGAGCGGTAGAGACGCATGTCGCGCAGACACAAACAAAAAACGAGTTGAATTAAGCTGAGTTGAGTCGTATTGAATCCAGACGAAACGAGACGAGACGAGTCAGTTTGAAGTCAGTCTCGTACGAAATGCTGAGGCAAACAAGCTGTTGTCGCTGCCACCGCCACCGTCGTCGCCGTCCCTTGCCGCCAACGCCAACACTTTTGCTGCTACAATGATTTCCAATTGGGAGTTGAATACAGAGCGCTATTGTTGTTGTTGCTGCCTGTGATAGCAGGTACCATGTAGTTGCATCAGGTGGTGGAGGGTGCAAAACTGACAGACAGACAGATTCGTTCAGTCATTGGACATGAGAAAAATTGCGCCTTGACACGTCGCATTCGGATTTTTTTTCATAAATGTCTGTCCGTATGTCTGTCTGCCCGAATGTCTATCAGTCCAACTGTCTGTCTGTATTTCTTTAGTCTTTCATTGTTGCAATTGTTGGTACTGATTGTCTGCCATTGTCTGACAGTGGTGATGGCGGCATTCAGTTGGTTGCTGTTGTTGTTGTTGTATATGTCGCCGCCATATTTGGCAGATTTGGAACATGTCAGACAGATAACAACTACGACAACAACAACAACAGTAACAACAGTGGAGGAACCGACAGCAACTTGTGACTTGATTGCCAAGTGCGGTTCTCAGGTGTGTTTGAGCGTGTGTGTGTGTGTGTGTGTGTGTGTGTGTGTGTGTGTGTGTGTGTGTGTATTATGTTATTATGGCAATTATAGTTACACGAGTTGCGTTTCGATTACGCTGCCAAGTCAATTGGCATCTCTGGCATTTCGGTCGGTCATTCAGCAACGGCTTCTCTTAGGCATAACAACCAACATCGTCACTGCGGTTGCATTTATGCTGATTTGCACTTAACGATAAAATATTTTACTATCAGCTTGCATCGTTCACAACCGCATCGCATGGCATGGCACGGCATTGCACTTCACTCAACTCGAAGTCAACTCTCAACTGAGCAATTACAAACATTTTAATGCAATTAACACACCTGTGAACCGAACAGCGACATTCGACGGACGTACATACATACAACACATCTTAGCCAACATCAAAGTAGCGCTGCTGCGTGCGCGTCGCTGACGAAATTTCAGCAACTGATCGCATCGCATCGGCGGTGCCTCTGATTTTTGCCGCACATGTTATCAGCGCCGATGATGCTTTGAATTTTGCCGCTGTCTTCATCGTCATCGTCATCGTTGTCCGGCATGAAAGCGACAAAAAAAAACGCACAGTTGGTCATACAAAATATAATGCATGCGACATGCTTGATGGAAAGCTGTTGACAGATGCAACAGTTGGCGCAGAATGAGCCACGAATTGCAGCGGCGATAAGTTGAAGTCATTTAATCAACGCCTTTGTTGGCATTTGATTTTAATGAGTTGTTACTAATGTCTAAAAATTGCAAAGGTTTAAGATATCAATAAGCAAGATTTAATAGTTTTCTTTTAATAGTTTTGTTAATAGAAAAATAAATGCATTATAATTTCAACGTTCCAAATTGTAATGCCTTATGTTATGTTGCACTACTGTTAAAAGCCTATTTACATGCCATTTAATAGATTTTTTTCTATTAACAGTGCTTAATAGAGTTGCCTGCATAAGGAGTTGTTTAGTGTAGTTGCACGACAAATTGTTGCACTTCTGTTGTTGTGCACTCTGTGTTGCTCGCTTGCTTGGTTGCTTGCATTGCATTTAATTTACTAAATTGATCGTTTGTGTTATCGAAACCGAAAGGTGAGCACAACGCGACCGTCAAACAAAAAAAAACACAAAAAAACAAGGAGAAGCCGAAACCCTTTGCTTTATGCCGCCAAAATGCCATGGTTGGCGGCTGCGTGTGCCGGCACACAAAACGACGACGACGATGCGACATGCCACAAATGTTGCAACTGTCGCATGGCATCAGACATTGCCGATTGCCGCCGATTGTCGGTTGGCCGACGGACGGACAGACATTACGAGAACGGCAACACTTGACCAAATCATATAAAGTTTGCCAAGCAAAACATAAGCACAACAAAAATGTTTAAAGGCAAAAGAAATTGCTTAAAGCCAAGTGAAGGACGCCCATGCATGCGGCATTTCTGCTCTGATCTGATCTTCTTCTTCTTCTGCTGCTGCCATGCATTGTATGAATTGTGTGCGCCTTCGCAGGCGGAAGTTGTTGTCGACTGTTATGCTATACTTTTTTTTTTCTCGTACTGTTTTTGTTTTTATGTTATTTTTTATCTAAGCGGCGGCGGCGGCGACATGCTCAATTTTTGTGACATGCTGTTTGTCTCTGCATATGCTTAAATTCTTGTTAACAGTAGCGTGGCTTTTTCCCCGCAATTTTTTGTTGCTTTTTATATATATTAATTTTTTTTTTTTGCTTGCTCACAATTTTTGTTTGACGTAAATACGCTAAAAGACCAAAAGCAACAAATAATAAGCGTATTTGAATGAGCAAATTCACACACATATCTATTTTTTTTTTTTTTTGTTTTTTTTTTTGTTGGCTTTTCAAAGCAGCCGCAGACAGTTTGTGCCAGAAATACATGGTCAGAGACGGTTGTCGACGCTGTTGTTGGCAACAAAACAAGTCGGCAAGCAAAGAGGAAGAAAAAAAAAAAAATTGAAATGTAGCATATTAGCCAATAATATTTTATGAGGCTCATGTCTAGACGCGCGCACAGACTCGCATAGAGCAGCGTGCGCAGCGCAGACCACCTCAGCGTATGGCAAATGAAAGAGCGCCAATGAGTGAGCAAACGAGTGAGAGTCGCGTCGCGTCAAGTCAAGTCGAGTCGAGCCTGTCTATCAACGCGCATTTCGGCTGACGTAGACTCGACGGACCGACGGACCGACCAACCAACCGACCAAACGGACGACCACAGACTCTGGCAATATTTTTATAAACGTATTTATTTTCCTATTACTTTTTTTTCTTTTTGTTTTTGTTAAATTCCGCAAGTGAACAAAAAATATACAAACACCAAAAGAAAAAAAGAAAAAAAAACACAACGTTGCTTGTTACGCAATCACAGCCGAAATGTATTCATCTTTTCCTGTCTGTGATTTGTTTTTTTTTTTTTTTTGTTTTTATATTTTTTTTTTTTGCTTTTGTTCTTGTTTCTAGCGTTGCTCTTAGCCATTAACTTACGTACAACGTCTGCCGACGTCTGTGCCGCACTGCGACGCAGCCTGCCTTCTGTTCAGTTGGTTGCGACTCTTGTTGTTGCTGTTGACGTTGCTAATCATGGTAATCTTTTGTTGTTTGCTAAGACTTTGTCGCTGACTCACACAGCTTTTTTTTTGTTTGGGCCAAAATGTGCGTTGCTTTTTGTATTTCCAGCAAAGATTACTTTTATGTCTTTCCATTTTTTTTTTTGTGTCTGTTTTGGTGTCCTTGAAGTTATTTTTGTATGCCATGCAGCATGCGTTATAGGTGCCTATAAGATGTCTTTTTTTTTTCTGGGTCATTAGGTATAACTTCATTTTATTTTTAGGTAAATCGCAAAACTAATCAACAACAGCTTAGAATTCATTATTAATGAACTTGGTTGCGCTACACGTTGCCTCATGTTATGCCATGCCATGCCATGTCCTGTGCGGTGCTCTGCTGCGTTGCTTTTTGCGCTTGCTTGCTTGCCGACAAAGTAACCATGAGTTTGTTCATTTTTTTTTCGTCGTCCTTGAGCTGTTTTTGATTTTGATGAATTACTTGCAGTAGTTATTTGTGGTAGTCGCGTAAATTCTCAAAAACAAAAATGAAAAAGTGTATTCCTGCTAAAAAAAAAAAACCCCTAACGCATCTAACTTGCTAAAAGTTGATTTTCAGCAACTACGAATTTGCAAAATTGCAAAGTGGCAAAAGTCGCTGCCAAGACCAACTTTTGCCGACACACCACGTCGCCTTTGGACGTGCAACGCTCGTCTAGACAGTAAATTTTCGCTATTTGTTACAAAAGTTTTGCGCACAATTCGACTACCCGTTCGTTCTGAAAGTTCACTCCGAAAATTCATTTAATAAATGCGTTGTCGCCTTCGACTTCGACTTCGTCGTTGCCATTAGTGATGGCTTCAGCATCATGGTGTCTCGCGGTTAGTTGTTGGCGTTAGAGTCTCGACTGCTGGCTGTCAACTTCCTTTAAGAAGTTTGCAGTTTTGGAATTTCGAATATATTTTGACAAAAGTTCACTGATAAAGTTTATAAGAATTTGCACCTGAATTTCGTCAAGCGTAAGAGAATGTGCGTAAAATTTATTAATTACCAGAAATAACATGACTTTCCTAATTATTTCATACAATGCATTCAAAATGTATGAAGTTAAATTTTTATTGATAAAAGAACATGGTCTATGTTTATTGCAAATAATCAAGAAAAAAAATCATTTGTTAATTGGTAGAAGACGCGTACTTCGGCACGTAATACATTATAGGCATAGTATTTCAAATAGAGTGCATACTCGCCGGAGGGCACCGGCAAAGTTTTCATGATTTCTTTGTTGAGAAAATTCGCTGGCAGCTCCTTGACGATAAGATCATGCTGAAATATAAAAGTTCATATACATTATTTTTATAAATAAAATTCAATTATCACAGACATCATAGGGACACGAGTGATTCATATTGGAATATGTTCTGAAAATGTTTTGCATGTAAGTAAGTAAGAGATTTCTCTTGTTTTGTAGTTCAAAGAATTTGCAGCAATCAAAAGTCATATTAAAGTAAAAGGGCTTGTAGCCGTTGCTGTTCCTCATTAAGGCAATGTTCACCTAGAACATGATATCAAAATTGTTAGTATGAGCTTCAAAACGCGCGTATAAATTCCATTTGACGTACGCTGGCATTTGTTACGGGTGTCTGGTGTAGTGCCACTTTTATAGATAAATACTTATATGTTCGATTGTACGATTTCAACACGCATAGATCGAAACCAGTGAAGATTTTGTCCACCGTGATGCATTTGACGTTCTTGTACTCAAAAAGCGCCGTGACCTGTGGAAATAAAATATATTAGTTTATCAAATCTTTTTAATAAATACACTTTTTACACAAATTAAAGAGAATACAAGTATCGAAACTATAATTTTAACCATGTTCACTTTGCAAATATAAATTTTACACTAAACCGTTTTGGGAACAAAAACCTTCATATAATAAAAAATGTAAAAATATTGTTCCTAATGATGCGTTAAATCGAAAAAAGATTTGTCTGTTTTGTGTTAATGTTAAATGAAAAACCGCATTAGTAAAAATTAAGAGTTAAATTAAAATAATTATAAGGTTCGTTCGACTGATGAACTCAATGTGCATTAAGCTCCACAAATATTTTTTATAAAATATAAACGCGTATGACTTTTGTCAAACACGTATGACTTTTGTCAAACACGTATGACCTTTGTAACATTATATTGAAAGGCAGCAAGAGTCTAACAAAAACTTAAATGTGAGCATAGATAGTTCGACAAGATAAATCGATGAAACCACGCCATTCCGTCTTTTCACACCAATTATAAATTAAAAGATCAGAGTCAAGGATGCCAAGATAAAAAACAAAAATCCAAAGTTACGGCTTGTTTATTTTCAAGTAGAAAATTTTCACAGAAAATAGGACTAAAATAGGTTTCGAAAGTTTTTAAAGAATTGTTTTGAAATGATTAATAATTTTATCTCAGAAATATCAAGTTAGGATCCGATGTTCCGCTCATAGTGCAGCTAGATGATGATAGAAAACTCAATTCTTTAAAATGAAATTTATTCTGCGAGTGAAAACCCTTCACACATTGTGTAGCATTCACATTTCTCAGATATAACTACGGTCACTTTTGATTTGATAGAACACGCGTACGTCGGCTCGAAGTTTGTCGTACGCATAGAATTTCATATAGAGCGCGTAGTCACCGGTGGGCAACGGTATAAGACTGACTATTTTGTTGTAGACAAAGTTTGCTGGCAGCTCCTTAAGTATAAGATCATGCTGAAACATAAAATTAATAAATATAAAATAATACATGAAAAATTGGACATGGAATACAGACATTAAAAGGACACGAGTGATTCATGTTCGAATATGTTTTAAAAATATTTTGCATTTGAGTTAAAAAAAGATTATGCTTTTGTGGTCTAAAAAATTGGCATCCGTCGAAAGTCATATCGAAGTAGAAAGGCTTGTAGCCGTTGTTGTTCTTCATTAAGGCAAAATTCACCTGGAAAATAATTTCAATACCACTATTATTATCCCGAAAACAAAAAGGACCGTTGACGTACACTAATATTTGAAACGGGTGTTTTGTAGAGTAACGTTTTAACCGACAGATACTTGAATGTTCGATTGTACGATTTCAAAACGCATTCTTCAAAATCGCTGAAGGATTTATCCGTTGACAAACATTTGACATTCTTGTATTCGAAATTTGCCATGATCTAAAAAAAAAAACGATTATACACTTTGAATTGTATTTCAAAAATTTGTTTTTAATTACGAATACAGAAGCCGAAAAAAATAAAAGTATTGAAATTATAAATTTGGCCATGTTCATTCTTTCGACATTTATTTTAAACTGAAGCACTTTTAAATTAGATTGAACAATTTGAAAATATATTTAATGAAGCGTTAAATTAAAACAAAATGTTGTATTAATATAAAAGTTTTGCACACGTACATTGATTAGATTAATATTCGTATAAACTAAAAGAGTTATTAAAAATAAATTTCAAACTATGTTTATACGATCATCCAAGAGTCTTATCGGAAATAACATGACCTGAGTTACTCTTCGTACACTTAAACAGGTCTGGAAAAGTGTAATTATTGTAATTTTGGTAAGTGACAATTCGTAGGCACTAAGTGTAGAGACATCTTTATTTTCAGGCATAGACAACACATTGTTGTGAAAGAATGATGCAACATTGAATTTTTTTATCGATTATATATTTATATAGTTTCTTAAACCAAAATAACACTATAAATTTTTTTTTGAAATGAATTTTTTTGCTCAATGAGTTTAAGACGTCAGTAGCATTTTCAAGACTAATAAATAAGAACAAAATGTTTCTATACATACAAAAAGTTATGAAGTATCATTCCAATTTGAGACCGGATGTATTATCATTAGTTTCAAAATAATCATTTTGATTAGTTTATAAAATTGCATTTCGATTTGTTTAATGTCATTTTATATACATATGTATAAAAAAAAATCATGTTTTGTTTAATAACAGTTTTAGCAAAGATCGTAAACCATGAACAATAACAAAATCAGTTTACTGCTTATTTTCGGAGCGTTGAATTTGGCAAGTTATTATTTTTATCATTTATGTTTTTATTTTAACTCCCTTAATCCATTCTCAAAACAGGCGTTTACAGAATTTCGTTTCACTAATATTCAGTGTTCCTCACTCGATGAATCATTTTCACGACCAGAGTATTGTTACCTCAAGTCTGTCAATCGTAGCTACAAGTATATTAGCGTAAGAACTAAACTACTCCAAGTTCCTGTTACAAATGCAACTGTATAGTATTTGTCTATAATCTATAATATTTCAAGAATATATAATTTAACTCATTACAGTTACAATATGCTTTAATGCGACGTGAGAACGGCTATAAGCCCTTTCTGTATAAAGGCAGTATTGATGCATGTAAATTTTTGCGTTCGCCAAAAATGAATCCTGTCGTCAATTTTTTTTATTCCATGATACGAGCGGCTAGCAATTTTAATCATACCTGTCCGATTAACGACGACTTGATTCTGGAAAAACTTGATATAAGCAATGTGAATTACCATTTTACTAAAGTGCTGCCCATGCCTAAGGGCGAATATGCAGTGTATCTCACATTTAGTGCTTACAATGTCAAACGTGGTGAATTTAAAGTGTACGGTTCTCTCTCTTAATGATTGTTCACATAAGTAATAAAAAATCAGGTCGTATGAAACCGATCACCCTAAAATGTTCTGAACGACTATGTGTTTTAAATAGTAAATTATAATGAGAAAGAAGTGAATAGATTCACAAGGATAACAGAGTTACAATGGCTCTGTGTCACTTTTGTTCTACGTTCTTGCGTAACATATGCTAAATGTTGCTATGTAATTCACAAGGTTGGAATATGGACAGCCAAAATGTTAACAGTGTATTTGTGACTCTGTTAAGCTTGCGATTGTTGTGAGATATACAGAAGTTTTGATGCTTATATTTTTTTTTTTATTTTTAAGTAGTTATAGTTTTTATTTTGCAAAACATCGTTATAGGAATCGCCGCTCACTTGAATATGAAAAGTACACACGTATTTCGGAACGTATAATATTCGAGCCATACCATTTCATATAAAGTCCGTAGTCACCTGAAGGAACCGGTATAATGTCAACAATATTCTTATTTAAGAAGTTTGCTGAGAGTTCATTGACATATAAGTTGCTCTGAAATAATTAAATATAACAATTTAAAAGAAATAACACATTTTCAATGATGAAACTTGTACAGACATCGATTGGACAAGAGTGATTCAAATTTGAGTGCTCCTTAAAAATTTGCTGTATGTAAATTTTAAAACTGTTGTTATCCTTTGAAGGATTTAAAAATTTGCAGACATCGTAAGTCATATTGTAGTAGAAAGGCTTGTAGCCGTTGCTGTTCTTCATTAAAGCAATATTCACCTGAAGATATAGTTGGTAAACTGTTATTTTTAGATCCAAAATATATAAATACACCTCAACTTACGGAAAGCTTAGTTATGGGCAACTGATAAAGTGACACTTTAATAGTCAAATATTTGTAGGTGCGATTGTAGGACTTCAAAATGCATTGATCATAGTTAGCGTACGATTTATCGAAATTGATACATTTGATGTTCCTGAACTCGAAACCAGCGTTGATCTAATTCGAATAATTATTGTAAATATTTTTACAAATTCATTAAACTTACGAATGCTGAAGTTGAAATTAATAGAAGTGTTATTAAAAGTAAATATTTTGACATGTTTTCTTTTTAAGCAGTAAATTGAAACTAAAGTACGTATTTATGCACAGTTAAATCCATCCAATGAAGCATTCAATAACACAAAACTGAATCAATTAATTTCCATATATTATATAAAGTTGTATTTACGAAAGTTCCAGTGAAGTAGAAAGTTGGTGATCACTTTTCGGATACTTTGCTTTGAATTACCTTTAATCCACTTTTTGGCTTATGTTGACTTACACTTTATCAGTTCATAATGCAACATATTAGTTAGGTTTTTTTTATTATCACGGCTGTTTTGTAAATCCATGCCAAATATATTCAAAGATTAGTAAGGTATTCAAATGTCGTGTACGTCAAACAAAGGTACTTAAATTAGCTCTTTGTTTGATTGGGTTGCAGATTTATCAGATTTTGGTTAGCGTCCGTTAAATAAGTAATTATATTTCAACTCTTTGTGTGTTATTATTCGATGTTATCATAACAATTATTAAAAATATCAACCAATCATTCAATATTAAAGTACGTTTGTGAACAAACATCAATTGAGATCTCCATAGACTTTGATATCAGCACGTTTAACATTGTGAACACTTATTGTGACATACATTGCATATGCGCCCCTTGGCATTGGCAACACATCCGTTAAATGATGATTCACACTGTTTGCCGAGAGTTTGTCTAGCATCAAGTCATGATCAAAAGGACAGCTATGATTAAAATTGCTGAAATCGCGTACTATGGAGTAAAAATAATTGACGACAGGATTCCTTTTGGGCGACCGCATAAAACTGCAAAAATCAATGGTGCCCTTGTACAGAAAGGGCTTATAGCCGTTCTCGCGACGCATTAAATCATATTTCAACTGTAATGAGTTTAGTTTAACGTGCATCTAATATGTGATTATAGTATAGAAATACCGTACCGTTACATCCGTAACGGGCAATTGGAACAGTTTCGCTTTTCCGCTGACGTACTTGTAGCTCCGATTGACGGATTTCAAATAACAATATTCAAAATGACAAAACGATTCGTCGAGTGATAAACACTTGATGTTTGTGAAGGAAAATTCTGTGAGCGCCTGTTTTGAGAATCGATAAAAAGGAGTGGAAATGCTATCATCAACAAACAATTGTTTTACTTTACTTACCAAACTCAGCATTTCGAACAAAAGCAGCCAAATGATTTTTGGAGTGTGCATGGTTGACGATCTTTTTTGAAACTGTGCATAAATTGATATAAGTTTGTCGAAATGTATCTAAAACTGACACAAGTATTTTAGTAATTTACAAATTACCATTGTTGCGTACATTGTATAGTAATCAAAAAATATTTAACAAAGTAATCAACTCATTGCTTAATGCCTTCTTTTTCATGCAATGTTTATTTAATTGATATCAAAACGTTGGCAAAATCTAATAAAACAAATTGTTTGGAATATGCATAAATCAGTTTATTGTGTGTGCTTTTGTTCGAATGCCAAACAAACCGTTAAGCTGAGTTTGTTGAAAGCGGCAACAAGATTTATTACAAGTTCAAAGTCAAGAGATTGCGTATGTGACTGTGTTGCAGATTTGCGTCGATTTGCATTTGACATTTTGAATTCTTACTTATTGTAAATGTATCGCGCGGCCCGCCAGACATGACACGAGACCAGTTCGACGTTAAATTAATGGGCCAAGTGCGCAGAAGGCGAGATTAAAGCAACAACAACAAAAACAACAACAACAATATAATCAAGAACAAAATGTGTGCATGTATGTGTGGCGAAGAAACGTCAGCCAGACAAAAGAAAAAAACAATTTTATTGGCCTTCACTTAACGCTCATAAATTTGTCTGCGTTCTTTTATTTTTTTTTTCTTTTTTTTTTTTTTGTTTCTTTATTGCTAAAAAAGGCTCTGTCTGCTTTTTGCAAAATGTTATAAGAAATAACAAAAAGTCAATAAATATAAGAAAATCGTGGCACGCACACTTCCGCACACACAAACATACATTGGTACATGCGTACGTGTGTGAAGTATGTATGTATGTATGTATATGAAGGCTTATAGGAAGTTGAGTAGTTGCATTTGCAGTCTTGGCCAAGTGTGCTCGCTTGGTTATGCGTAGGCGGCTGTGATTTAGTTGCGGTCTTGGCCGCTTGAATCTTTCATTAACTGACCATGAATGTCGTGTATACGAGACAATTGCATCACCTGCCGACTGTCGGACTGACGGACTGCCTTGCCTCATTACAAGTGTCTAAAAATAGTTGTGCTAAACACTTCTGCTATTTTTTTTTTTCTTGGCTCATTGCAAATTGTTAGGCGGCAATGCTCTAAGCGCTACAGCAGTATTTTCTTCTTATACCCTGTACCGTTTGGTACACGGGTATATTAGTTTTGTGCACGTCAAAAATGAGAGGATATTCTTGAACAGTATCGAAAGAGAAGTCGACTTAGCCATGTACGTCTGGCCGTTCCTTTGACCGTCTGACTGCGTGAATGCGTCGTACCGGAAACTATAATATGTACATAGATCAAGTTCAGGTCAAGTGGTTCCACTCTGGGCATAGTTTAGGGCTGAGGGGCAAATAACGAGAGCTACCTCTAAATAAAAATATACTAGTCGTATTTTCTCGATAGTCTTTTGAGATAGGAACATCAAATTTGGAGTGTATATAGCTGATTTGAAGCCCAAGAAGATTGTATAGAAAAATGGGCGTGGCCAAAATAGAAAACGTTATATCTCTGGAACTAATTGGTCAACAAGAATTAAAATTGGTTAAATGAAATTGAATGCAAATAAAAACTGTTTCGTTTAAAAAGTGGGTGGGGCAACGCCCTTTAACAGTCGTTCCAAATTAAAGGTACAGGGTATGTTGCAGTCGGGCACTGTCCACTGCAATGCCTTACTGGTTAAGATTAAAGTTTGTGAAACTGGTTTTGTTGTTGCTGTTGAAGATGCCCTTGCCGCGTCTAATGCTGTGCCAGCTGCCTTTAATGGACTTTGCACGAGCAGCAAGACAGGCTTAAAGCATAAAGATTTGTGCCATGCGACGACGAAGACGACGACGTCTTCCTTTCCTTCTTTTTGCCAGGTTAAATCCTGCGCTGCTACAAAAATATACGTTCGCCTGTATGCGAAAACTGGAAATTGAAGTCATTTTATGGAAGTATCTGCAACAACTTCTTTACCGTGCGCTGTGCTGTGCTGTGCTCATTTCAGCTTGTTTGCCGTTTCGGAGTCGTCGTCGTCGTCGTCGTTGTCAACTTTTTTGGACCTTTAAAAAGTGGTATTATGCTAAAAATAGCCTTCTGCATGTACAAACTCTTGTGTGTGCGGCGGCTCGGCATGAACTGTCCGTCCGTTGTCCGCATTAAGCCAAAGGCTGCAAAAAAGTCTGGCGGAGTGTGTTGCAAGCTGGTCAAATGCACAGTGGTGTGTAATGCATGAAAAATGCATATGATTAGACTAAGTAAAAGTTAAGACAATTGCAATAAACCACAGTTTAAAAGCTCTTGAGGTCGTGACATGTTCTTCATTTTTCAAAAGTAAACCAATCAAAGTCAACAGACTCAATATAAAATTTTGTGTGCAATAAAATGAATCAAAAGAAAAAAAAAAAAATAAAAAAAAAATAACGAAAATAAAAAGAAGATCTGTTTTCATGTATAATAAATGCGAATGCGATCGTTTTGCATTACGTGCGTCATTGCATGCCGGCTATCAGCAAGATGTGTAGTAGTCGACGCTGAAGGCAACCGGGGGGTGGTAACCGAAACAAAGCAGACAAGCAAGAATATGCACAAGGCGTTGCACCTTTATGAAGGTGCATTGATCGAGAGTACGCTGCGCTGCGCTGAGAGTGTCTGGAAGATCAGCAAAACATGCCACGACATGGAGTAAAATAAACAAAAAAAAAAAGCTGCTCCTGCACCGTGCGCCCTTCGTGCACTAGCACACACACACACACACGTCCGCGGGCCAAGCATTACAATGCTTTATACATATTTGCACAGAATGTTTTGTTTTGTATTGTTTTGCTTTATGTGCGCTTGAAGACTTTTTGTGTGCACTTTTGTTGTGTCGCACGTTGCCGAAAAAATGGAAAAGAGGCGACAGAAAAACACACAAAAAAAAAAGAGAAGTGCGTTCAATGAACGCATTTCACGAGCAATCATCGACGATGATGTTGACGACGTTGACGTTGACGCCGACGCCGACGCTTTTGTTGTTGATTTTGTTACTGTTGTTGCTGTTGTTGTTGTTATTGTTATTGATGCGTTGTCGTCGACTTCATCGTTGTCGGCGTGTTGTTTTAGTGCATTGATCTCGCTCACGCGGCTCACGGCGTGCAACGGCAACGGCAACGACGTCGTCCAATAACCATCTATCCAACCAACCGACCAGCCAGACAGCAATAACACCAACAACAACAACAGCAAACACGAACAATCTGAGACTATCAGTTTAATTTGTATTAGTCTTTGCTCAATGTTAATACAAACGCGCGCAGCATGACATGAAAAAAAGGAAGCGAGCGAAATCGGCGAAGAGCAACGAATGCGTCATGAGTTGAATGCACGCGAAACGCATTTGATTGACACAATTTTCAAAAACAAAAACAAAAACAAATCAAGATTAACCTAAAATAATACGCGACATTTTATATTTTTGGGTTTTTTATGACATTATTTAAATTTTCTTATTTTTGGTTTTTAAAAATAAACACAAAAAAATGTTGACACAAATACAATTATTTTTTTTTTTCTCTGTAAACATTTATTGTTTAATGTCATGCATGCGCCGGCAAGTTACAATAAACAATAAAAATAATACTTGCTAATTTATTTAATTCGCGCAAAAAAAAAACACTTGTAGAATTTGAACTCAGAAAATAAAAAAAAAAAACAAAAAAAAAAACACCGCGAAATTATTTTGTAATTTTGTCAGCTTCTATTGTATATTTTATATAAATGAAATTTCTGGCTCAATTTCATATACGACACGTGCAGTCAATTACATAGCACAAGTACTGCGCGCAGTCTGCTTGTCCGTCCAATCGTCGTCCGTCCGTTTATTCGTTCGTTCGTTCGTTGCCGCATGCGTTTGTTCCATTAAGGCATTCAAAGGCTTGTGTAGTCCGTGCATTCAACTGTCTGTAAAATGACTGTAAAACTCGCTCGCCTGTTTGCCGGACTGTCTGCCTGTCGTGTCAATTGTATTATTTCTTTATGATTTATTTGTGCGCTCTTTGCTGTCTGCACCTTTATTTTGTATTTTTTGTATGCATTGCAATTTTTCTGCTTTCTTTCTTTATTGTGCAGTCGCGCACGAGTCGCGCGTAATTGTCAATTATCGATAATTACGCATTGGCTTATACATATACACACATGGTTAGTTGCCTTTGACTGATAATAAAGTGTATTCATGCGTTTTAACTTGGCTCTGTCAGACACTTGCACTTTAAACCACTCATCAGTATGAAATGTACGCAACAAATCACATGCCCTTAAGCACCATAGTCAAGTTGTTGTTATTTCTAACATGACATCAGACCGCAACGTGGAAAAGTCACGTGAAATTTTGTATAAAATAAAAAATGTTAAAAAAATGTCATTGTTAACAGCTGTTAAAAGTGCTCATAGTTTAACAGCTGTTAATATTGCTCTAAGCAGCGCACTGTTAGCCAAACAACATTTCTGTTAATTGGCTGTTAAGTGGCGTTTTTATAAATTTTAAGTAAATTATTAAGTTTTAAAAGCATTTGACGTATTTGTTGAATAGCGCGTGTGTCTTCATGCATCGGCCAGTCATAACAACAAGAACAATTGTTGCCCAGCCTCGACTTGGCTTGTGTGTGTGTGTGTGTGTGTTGATAAGCTGATTAAATTATATTGCAAGGCGTATGCACAAAATATACAAATACTTATGGCGCAATAGTTGATTGCACTCAAAAGTGTGAATAATTTATATATACAACACATATATATAGTACTTTTTTAATTGTGTTGTATGTGGTTTTGTTGTTGTTGTTGCGTATGTTAACTGTCATGCACACGCGATGATTTGATTGCTATAACTGTTTCACTATTTATCTCGTTCTGTCTGTTTGTCTGTTATTGTTGTTGCCTGCACATTTGTACAGACAATTTCACTGTCTGCGGCAGTTACAACAAACACACACAAACACACACAAACGCACACACACAATAGTTGATAAAAATAATAACAATAATAAACCAATAAAATTAATACAAATTTGCAACTGTTGATTTGTGGCCATTTCATTTTGTAATGCATTCTTTTTATGCTTCTTCTTCGCTTCGATGTGACTGCATATTGTATTGCATGCATGCATGTGTGTGTGTATGTGTGTGTGTAACATTGTTGTCATTGTCTGCATGTATGACGCGCCGGCACTTTATGTAGGTCTCAATGAATGTCTGACTGACTGACGCACCAACTGACTGTTTGTTTATTCGTTTGTTTGTTCCCGTTTACAACACAAACTGCAACAACAACAACAAAAACACACAGCGTTACACTCATAAATGCATATAAATTTCTTGTGCCTTTTTCCGTTTAATGTCTGTCTAGACAGGCGACTCATTTTGTTGTACTTCTTCTTGTTGTTGTTGTTGTTGTTGTTTACTTTTATATATGAATATATATATTTTTTTATCACGCATACGATTTGCAACTTTGTTGCTTTTATTTATATTTGATTTTATTATTAAAACGTGTTTTTTCCCACTTTATTTTCTTCTTCTTTGCTGTCGTTATTTTTTTTTTTTTCGTTTTCTTTTCTTTCGTTTTAATTTATTATAAATACTTTTACTTTGGCTTACATTTTACAATGCCGTAAATTATTTCAATGCGGCTTTGGCGGCAACAAGAAAATTATTGCTTGAAAGCAAAAATTATTATTATTATAATTTGCTTTGAAATGCAAATCAAATAATTTTCATAAATGCGCATAAATGTCATAAGCCTGTCGGCAAACATATTAGAAGCCATATTAGGACTATTAGGCAGACACTGAGGCGCAGATACAACTCACACACACACACACGCACACGTACACTTAAATACATACATGCGCGTTTACATTTACAAAAGAATTTCAAATAACAAACAACAACAAGAAGCTTTGACGCTAAGCTTGTCTCACCGACTGTCGTTATGCTTAAATCCTCACAACAACAACAACAATGTGCAAATTTCTATATTATTTTGTTGTTGTTGTTGTGGCATACTTTGCGCCTACTTCCGTTCACAGCTGCTTAATGGCTCAAGTGTCGTAAAAGACGAAATAGCAGCAGAAGCAGAAGATGAAGGAGGCGGAGACGAGGCCGAAGCTGAGCCTACAGACATGCACGAGAGTGCGGAAATGAGTGCGCCAGCAGAAAGAGAGGAAGACAGAGAGAGACAGGACTTACCTAAGCGCGAGCACATTGCGTAAATCATTTATTTATTTAGTATTGCGTATACGTCGCCTATTATGGCTCTGGAGATCTGTGGAGATGAGCAGAGCAGACTAAATCTTAAATCGCCTACGCGCCAAACACGTGCACATGCCTTTGTATATGTTACACGGTGCGTGTGTGTGTGTGTGTTTGCTGCCGTCATTATTTGTGTGTGTGTGTGTGTGTGTATCAGCATGAGGATATATACAGCGGAGACGCCGCTTGTCCTTGAGCCTATTGTTTGTCTGCTTATGCGTCTGGTTGAGTGTGTCTGTGTGTGTATCTATGTGTGTGTGTGTGTGTGTGCTTCGCAAGTCGCATTCATTTAAGTGCCGAGTCGTTTCGTCGTTTCGCTTTATTTTTCTCGCTTTTGCTGCTTTAGTGTATTTTTCTTCCGTTGCGTTTTGAGCTTCATCAGCATTATAAGCCACAACGGCTTTGTGTTTTCACTTGGCTTTCTTTTCTTTGCGTTCCATTTTTGTTGTTGCTGATTTCACTTTACAGCCGTTTTGTGCCGAAGCCGACACATCCTGCGTGCTTTTGTGCCTCGTTTGTTGTTGTTGTTGTCTGTTACGTTCGACGTCTGTCCGACCGATACTGAGGCACAGTGGTTGTGCGTGCATCATTATGCGTGCGTGTGCGTGTGTGTGTGTGTGGGTGTCCTCTGTCTGTCTGTCTGTGTGCGTGTCCTGTTTGCTTGTTTGTTTGTACGTTTTTCTTGTTAGTCCGACATTGATGAGGATCTGACGGGATATTTAACTTCACCTACAAGTGTCAATCGTACTGAGCATATTTATTTACATACACACAACGGAAATTGTGCATGTCAAGTGCCTTGACTTGATTTGTCTTATATAACAGACAATGATTATTGCAGAAAGTAACATTTGATTGGCGCAAATAATACAGATCTGTGAGACTTCATTCTTTTGTGCTTCTTTGGCTTCTTTAACATGGAATTTTTTTTTTCTGCTCTTTTGTAGCGCACAAATTTGCACATGATAACCGAACATTTTCATTGTTAATGTTAATGATTAAGTCTGCATACTTTGAAGGTTAAAGTGACGCGCACCTTTTGTGTTTTGAGAATTAAATGGCCCACCTGCGTCTATCTGACGTATTCATCTATCTATTTATCTGTCTGTCTGTCTGTCTGTCCGTTGACCGCCTGTCTGTCAGTCAGCCTGACTACCCAGCCAACTGGACGTGTCTTTGTCTGTGTCTGTGTACGCTTATCTGTTTGTCTGCCCATTAAACGCCACACACACACACACACACAAAGCGAGGCAAACAAAAAGCGGCTATGTTACTCATACGCCCCGTTAGCCTGTTTGATTGTCTTGTGCTGTCCGTCTGTCTGTCTGTCTGTCTACATGCTATTTATGCATATTAAAACAATTTGCTTATTATGCCTGAATAATTGAGTACGTTGTAGGCAAAAAAGACATGAATAATAAGCCAAGTATTATTAAAGAGTGCTACACACACACACACACACACACACACACATAAGCCAGAGTGTGTGTATGCACGTTTTACTAGACGGCTACGTAATATAAAAAAGTAAATGTAAATACATTTTTTAAGCGGGTTGCGCAGTGCAACATGCATGACGCCAGCAGTGACGTCGACGTCGACAGCGACGACGACTTGGCATCGCATTCGAGTGCAAACTTCAACAAAGCGTTAATTAATACTTGCAAATGTTTGCGCACTGTCTGGCAATGAAAAAGTTGGTGCCGCTCCACGACTAATGGCCAGACGGTCGCACGGTCGGACGGTCGGTCGGTGATGTATATGATGAAGAAAGCAGTGCAACTTAACGCGACTTTGCGCGACAAATTTGCAAAAAGCTAAGCAAACCGGGCGTGCAAAAGTGAAACAAAACCCAAATGAATACCAAGTGAAGTACAAACGACGCGTCGGCGACGGCGGCGACAACAAAAGTTTGTCATAAAGCAAATAATGCGCAGCGTTAACTCAAAGACAGACTGATTGCAATAGGCGCAGACATTGTTGTTGTTGTTGTTGTTGTTGTTGTAATTGTCTGTTAACTGATAAAAAGCCGACGGCGGCATACCAACCCACACAAACACAACGCTAGACGGGCAGAGAGACAGCCAGCCAGCCAGACACACACAAAGCGGAAGTACAGTCACGAGCCTCGAGTGGCTTAGTCAGCTTGTCTGTGTTAACGGTAATTGGCATAGTTTCATCATTTTACTATCTGATTACGGCATGTTGCATGTGCCCATGGCGTCAATGCATGACAGTTGTCTTTTATTTGCATTTTTTTTAAATTTTTTGTACATTATTTTTTTTAACATTTCTTTTTACATTTTTTTTAACATTTTTTTTTTTTTACATTTTTATTAACATTTTTTTTACATTTTTTTGTTATGAAAATTTGCTGCAAAATTTTACGCTGAATTATTAAAATGAAAACCGTAACCGCAGCGCATTTTTTATATTATTTCATTTTTATATACATTTTTTTTTTTCTTTTTTGCTAGACTCAAAGGCAGACAAGATGCAACATGTTGCAGTTGCTGCTTTTATTATTTTTTTTGTGTGAATTTTTTTTATATTTTTTCAGCTGTCATGCATTGCCATGTTATTGATGCATTTGGCAAACGGCAGCGACAGACGACAGACAAGCAGACAAGCGGACAATGGACAGACGAACGATCAACAGACACACAGACAGACGGGCGGACAGACAAGATAGCTGGACAGCAGCAGGAACAGCATCAAAAGACGCAAACGTGTGCAAGTTGCGTGCAACGAATGCGGCATGTTGCAATTGCCATTGCCGTTGTTGCTGTTGTTGTTGTTGTCGTTGTTGTAGACGTGACATAGCCTGGACATTGCCATCAACGCCCAGTCAAAAACGAGACACAAACAAAACAACAACAACAACAACAGTGACAGCAACAGCAACAGCAACAAAATGCCGCAGCTGAAATGTCAGACAGCAGACGTACTCATAAATAAGCGCGCAGACTGAAAGATGAAATCGAAGAAAAAAATGTGAAAACCAACAACAACAACAACAATAATAACAGCAAATTCAGCAGACGATGAACGACCGAACCGAACGAGCGAATTTCTCAAACGTGCAATGATAAATGAGATTTTAAGCAAGCCACTTTGGACAGTCCTGCTGCCGCGGCGGCAATGAGACGAGCAGAGCGACATGACGAGGAGAGATGAGACTGACGGTGACGGTGACGGCTGCGGTGGCAGCGAAGACCCCTACTTGCGAAGAGCTGACTGACTTTTTCACTCTTGCTTGTAATGAAAAATATATTTGTCTGTGTGTGTGTGTGCGAGAGCAGTCTAAGTTTGTAGAGGGCGAAGTGCAAAAGGGCAAGACATGAGGCACGCCTAAATTGACCAATGTGCATATTACTTACGCGTTGTTCCTCTTCTTCTTTGTCATCTTCTTCTTCTTCTTGGGCAATAATTTTTGTTTTTTTGTTTTTGTTTTTATTACATTAAATATTATTTTGTATCTGTTGCATGTTGAAATGGCGCGCATGCGTCTCGCAACGCTTTCACAGACAATTCGTTGCATTGCAGCTGCAACAACAATAACAACAACAATAACAACATCATCATCATCATCATGATTGCCAAGAGCATCTCATCTCATTTTTATTGCGGCTTATCGGCAACATTGGCAACATAATGTTTCATATGGCAACATTGTCGCACGAAATTATTGCGAAAATTTCATGGCTGTTAAGTGTTTTTACGCGCTTGACTCAAATCAACTCCACGCGACGCAACGCAACTCAACTCAACTCAACTCGTCTCAGATCATTTTGCATCATGCTTAAAACGCATTCTTTTATGTGCATGGCGAATGCGTTAATGCAGCAATCAATGCGTTTCTCAGGCTTGATAAACTTAACAAAGTTGCAAAATGTATGTTTGTGGCAAATTGCAAATTGCTGCGCATTCTCAGTTATAAAACGTGGTTTTTTATTCCATATAAAGTTCCATATAATATAATGATTACTCATAAAGCTTAACTATTTTTGAGAAATGTTTTTTCAAGAACTTATTTGACTTCATAACGTTAGAAATCATTATAAAATTCATAAAAGTGTTCAAATTACTGGAACGTCCGAATTATAGAAGTTTTATTATATGTTCTTATATCCTTTTTCGCTATTTTTGCTATCTAATTTTTCTAATTTCTTTGTCTTGACAAAGATGGCTTTCAATACTCTTTTTTTTTTGCCATTTTTTGGCACATTTTTTTTTTTATTTCTCTTGCTTGCTTACACTAATTGAGCTGAGCTTGTCTTTGCTCATGGCACATTGCGTTTTTACGCCGCAATTTTTAAAGGCAAATATTTTTCTAAGTAAAGCAAAGAAAAAGGAGACCCAAAAAAACTTGAGGCGATTCTTCGAAATTCAACTTGAATTCACTTAGTCATGCCTTAGTCAGCCAGCCAGCCAGCCAGCCGCCTTTAATAACCTTTGACATTTTGACATTTCGTGCGCAAGCAAAACAAACCATTTTAAAGCAAATTATGATGCCGAAAAATAAGAAAATAAAAACAAAAAAGAAACGCTGAAAAAGAAATGGCAAAGAGTACAGACACCCCCGCAAGCATTATGCCCCTCATTAAATCAAACAAAGCATAATCAAACCAAAACACTTCACTTCACTTTACAAACACACACACACACACACCAACTTGAAATGAGCAGACAAAACAGTAGCAACAACAACAACATGTATAAAAGCGGCAACAGTAAAAGTGTTTGTAATACACTTTAACTTTGGTTGCTCAACATTTATCATGTGATTTGCGGTTGCCAAAAGCCAAACGCAGCAGCCTAAAATGCTGCAACTCATGCTGCTAATGTTGCCCCTCACTCACTCACTCGCTCACTCACCGCTAATCGAATACAACTGCCGCTGAGTGCCACCATTTTGCTAACACTTTGCCACGCAACGCAACGCGATTTGAGTCGAGTCGAGACGCGAATGCGCTTCTAACCCTCCTTTGTCCTTTGGCCGCACCGAGTCCTTTTACGAGTATAATAATGTCGCAACCCTTTCCACAACTGTCTGCAATGTCAGTTTTTTCGGCAGCACCCACACGATGTCTGTCTGGCCGACCTTAGGGTTGATCGATGGCCGGGTGACGCTTTTGGCATTGGTTTGGTGTACGTTCATTCGTGCTCTATGGTGTTGAATGTCTGAAGCGAAAGAAAAATAAAAAAAATCATGGCTGTCTAAAATTTTCGTAAATTTCATTTTACGAGCGTTCGTCTGAGCGCTTGAATCGTTTTCGGTGGTTGTTGTTGTTATTGTTGTTGTTGCTTTCGCTGCCGACTGGACGCATTCGTTTTTCAAGGTTAAGCGAAACACACGCACACACACACACATACAGCACTCACATGCATAACAGTCTGGCTGCCAGACATGCACAAACACAAGCATATAAACATGCTGTTGTTGAAGGGAACGCATAAAAGGGCGCACAAAAGGGGTGGTGGTGTGGTGTGGTGTGTTGTGTCGTTGCGAACAAGCAAAGCCGACAGACAAATCGGATATTTGTCAACGAATGTTGTTGTTGGGCAAAACGTATGCAGACGGCTAAAGTGAAGGCGTGCATTTCGTACATACCTTCTACTCGCTCACACACTCACAGTCTCCCGCTCGGTCAGACACGCTTGCCTACTCAAACACTATTTGCTGCTGTCTATCTGTCTGTTTGCTTTGCATTTGTTTGAGGGTGCAATATTTTGACTTGTACTGTGCCGACAGTCGTGCTCAGCATCATCCTCATCATCATCATCATCATCCTCATCATCATAATCATCGTCACTTTGACTAAAATCAATGCCGTTATTATGAACTTCATTATGTGCATTGCCATATTGTTATTGTTATTGTTGTTGTTGTATTTTCCACTTCACTTCACTTTACGGCACTTCGCATCGTTCGTTACTTTTGCCTTTTGTCATTCTGTCTACGGCACATAAACTTAATATAGTCGGTCGGCCGACAGATCAACACAATGCGTGCCAGAGTTGCCAATGCATTGCCTAGACGTCATTACGTTTACTACGCTATACGTTACGATACGTAATCAAAACGCACAATAGTCAAATGCAGACGCAAAGAAGAAGCATCAACCAGCAGCAAACGTGAGCTAAGCAACAGAGAGTGAGTGAGAGAGAGGGAGATAGAGCGTGTGTTTTAGAGGAAATGGCGTAAAGAAAGAAAAGAAACGCGTTAGTGTTGCGCTATCGGTGCGTCTGTGTGTTGTTGCGTGCGTTAGTGTGTGTGTATGTGTGTGCGTGAGTGCGTTTGTTGTATGTGTGTGTGTGTGCTAACAACGGCAGACATTTTCAGTTTGAGTTTTTTTGAGTCAGCCGCGAATTAGCAAAAAGTATTGCAGACTTACGCAGACCTTGACAACACTGCCCCCCAGCGTGCCCTTTGACCATCACCCAACTACTTAATCGATTTAGAGCAGACGGAACGAATGTTCACTCAGCACTTTCGCTTCTGGCATATCAGCAACGTAATTAACAACGCTCATTAACAACAACAACAACATGGCAACTACGAAGCCACCAACGCCCCTCTAAACCGCAGCGCTGTCGCACGCCTTTGTCATTAGTCCGGCGTTGGCGTCGGCGTCGGCGTCGTTGCCTCAACAGGTTTTGCTTTGCGTAAATTAAAAATTAATTACAATTTCTAAGCGAGCAACTTCGTCAATAATTCATAATTCCTTTAGAAGTCTATTGGTGCGGGTGTGGGGCATAATTGTCGGGCAACCCTTATGCATATTCAGTCAAGGGCAACAAAAATGTTGACCATGAAAATGTGCTGTTGTTGTTGTTGTGTTTTTTTGGTCATATTGCGCGATTAAACCGTCGCCGACGTCGCGACCTTCGACAGACGCGCCTTTGCTGACTCAGACGCATGATTTTCCTTACTTTCTTTTCATTTTGCCTTTTTTTCAAAATCAAATTTTGAAATAGTAAACGTTTATCGGAATGGGTTGTGTTGGCGGGGGGGCTGCAAGGAAGCGTGTGCGGTTGGCGGCTTGGGCCGGACACATGTCGCAACTTGAGCAACCCTTATGAAGTTGTGTTGTTGTTGTTGTTGTTGTTGGTTTGTTTGTTGGTGGTGTTGAATGCAAATAAAAATGTTTATTGCCGTTGTCGCTGTCATCGTGCTTCTTCTTCTCTGCGTCCTGTTTGTCTTTTGTTACGAAAAGTTTGACATTGAAATTTTTCATTGTCATTTTTGTTGTTGTTGTTGTTATTGGTGTTGCACGTTTTCGGTTACGAATTTTGGCTTGACCAGACACGAACATGTGCCTTCGCTTGCAATTTTGGCAATGATGGTGTATGTGTGTGTGTGGGGTAAGAAGGTGTGTGTGTGGTAGGAAGAAGACCAACGACGATTGTTCAACAAAATTAATGTACGCCAGACAACTGCTGTGCGCCTAAATGTATGCATGACTAAACGATGCGAGAAGTTTCAACTGATGACGACAGCGTACAACAACAACAACAATAGTATCGACAAATTCTTGTAGTTGTGCCTAGACAGACGTCTGTATGCATGGCTGTGTGCGTGTGCGTGTGTGTGTTTGAGCCTGTCTAGAAAGTTGGCAATGCAAGCCAAGCTAAACTTTTTGTAGAACTTTTCCACCTTTTTGTTGTTGTTATTGTTTTTGTTGTTGTTTTCATTTCTATTACATTTCAAACACGCATTGAAAGTTTTTAATATCCTTTCATTTTCTTGGCAATTTCACAAAGATTATTGCTCAGATTTATTTCCCAAGGCATTTTCCAACGGCCCTCTGTCGGCCGTTAGCAGCAAACTTTGAGTCTGCATGGGCTTTCTGTTTTTTTTTTAATTAGTTAGACATGAGTTTTCTTTGATTGCCTTTTACAACGAAAACAACAACAACATTGCATGATTGTAAACATTTAATTAACAAATATGCAAATTATTAAGAGTTGAGTTTCATTTTTGTTGCTTTTCTTTTAATGATTACACAAATTGTTATACGTTTGCAATTATTTAATAAAAAATTTCATTTATAATTTTGCGCCATAAATCTTTATGACTTTTGCTACTGTAAACATGTGATTACGCATCGCACCGCGCCATCGAGTCAAACGACAAGAAGAAGTCTTAAGCAGTAATAAAAAACAACCGACAATTCCCAGCGGCAGCATCGATTGGCAAAAGACTCGTTTGCTTTGGCATGCATTTATTATCTTTAATAAATGAAAAAGGTGCGCTATTTTTAAGTGCGCAGACACACAGAGATAAGTAATAACCAATAAGAGCGGCAACAACAACAACAGCAACAACAAAAACAAGGAGATCGTAAAGTACAACCGGCATTTATTCTAATTGGAAGTCATTAAGAAAACAACAAGTCGAAGTCGCATTCGAAGTTGCAAGTTGCAAGTTGTGGCGGCCACGAAACCGATCAATTGATCAGTGCGCCAATCAAGCCGCAAACTGAAGACATGCACGAGATGCCGCCAAGCACATGCAACAACTACAGTGGCGGCGTGGCAAGAGCAAAAATTATGAATTGCATGAAGGACGCAAAAGTATTTCAAAAAAACTGAAAAGCCTTTGCGATCTGTGGGCTGATGATGAAGATGAAGATGACCAAGCGCAGACGTCCTTGTGCTGATTGCATTGCCAGACAGCAGCAGCAACAACAACAACAACAACAACAACAAAATGGAAAGTCAAACTGAACTTTAAATACATTTATGAATAATGCAGAGGGTTCGCGCTCAGCTCATGTAACGGCCAACAGATAAAAAAGTCGAGTCTATAAAGTGAAGTCTTTAGGCGCTCTTGTTGTTCTTGTTGTTGTTGTTGTCTAGTAGTTGGTTGTTGTACTTCTGCTATGCCATGTACATAATTAGCATTTTTCGATTGGCCGGCATCGATATGCATCGCACTGTTGTGTTGCATCGCTGGGCCAAAGACAAAATGCAAGATTTATAGCGACAGGATATAGAGCTGAATGGCGCTGTTGCATGGCTGCCACTGAACGGACGCTGCTTCTACTGCTTCTCTTTGTTAGTGACTTTGTGCTCTTCTATTGTCTGTGCGCATTTTTTTATTATACAAAGCAAAGCAAAGCAACTAAAATGATTTGAATTGAAATGAAATGAAAGGGTTTGAAACAGATGCAGACACAAACGTCCAGACAAGTCAAGCAGCACGTTGCATGAATGGATGGCTGACTGTTGCCGACAGACCGACCGACAGAGAGTTGCAACATCCCGTCTATAACTTTTAAGTCCTGTCAATGAAATGCAAGCTTCGTTGATGTTCATCTTGTTGCTGATAATGATGATGATGATAATGTTATGGTCACTGCTGTCTATCTCCCTTTCTCTCTCCCTCTCTCTTTGTCCGTCTGCTGCCGCTTGAAAACAGTTGGCATTGACGGCTGCGCAGGCGGCAAATGCTACACATGTTGCACTCGACTCAACTCGTCTCGTCTGGATTCATTTCGATTCGATTCAATTCGACGACAAACATCAATGATGACTGCCATTGAAATCGATTCGAAATGTTATGTTGTTGTTGCTGCTGTTGTTGTTGTTGTTGTTGTGCGCAAAGAAGTTACTATAAATGCACATAAATTTTAATGTAATCACAGTCGTCGCAAGTTGTCCTCGCCGTCAGACAATTTCGCTTCAATCCCTTTTGGCTTACAAATGAAAATGTTGCAAGTCCACGTACGTGTCTGTCTGTCTGACCGCCTGCCTGCCGCGCTTTGTTGCACATTGCACATTTGAGATTTACTCTATAAAAAACAACAACAAGAGCATTTCATTCAATTTAATGCGATTTTGTTTGCCGCATTCGATTGTCGTCTGTCGTCTGTTTGTGCTTGTCTGCCTGACCCCTCCCCATCGCCCCGCCGCCCAGACCGACTGCACTGACTGTCAGTCTGTTTGTTTATTGGGGGAGTGTTTTTTCTGCTTCATCGTCTTCTGCTTCTTCTGTTTTGTAGCTTCTTTGTGGTTGTTTTTGTTATTGCTGTTGCTGTGTGCTATTGCAGTGAAAGGGTTCGTTTGTGTGTCGTCACGTCGCGCCGCTGTTGCCCACTTCAGACACAACAGACGTCGCCGCCGCCGTCTCACTGTTACTCTCTGTTTTTTTTTTTGGGCCTCTTCAACCTCAATGCAACAAACTGTGGCGCGTCTGTCAGACTCTTAACTCATTTTTTTTTTTCGATTTCTGTTATTTATTTTTTTTTTTTTGTGGTTTTTCATGAGTTTCGAAACGTGGGAGTTTTGGATTTTTGCATTTCATAAAAAACTGCTTAAACAACTAGTTATGTATAGATACTTATGTATCTCAAAGATGCAAGTTTCTCATTTTATGTAATTTTTTTTTTATATTAAAACATATTTTAAGAATTTTGCTGAGAATAAACCATGTTGATGAGAAATCAAAGCGCCAAAAATTTGTTGAAAACATCATTCAAATGTGTTGCATTAAAAATCAACGGTAAATGCACAAACACACACACACATACATCTATGTATGAGTGAGCAATCCGTGTGGCTGAGCTGTGCATGGCGCATAGAATTAGAAAGTCAGACAGCAAAAAAAAAACAATAACAAAAAACAAAACATAAAAGGATTTCTGCTTTTTTTTTTTGGATTATTTGAATGTCGCACGGCATGAAGGCTTACAGACAGCCACACGGACAGCCAGACAGACAGACGGTCTAGCAGTTAGTCAATTGGGACTAACAACACCAACAAGCACAACAAGAGTGACAGAGAAGGAAGTAGTGGTGCAGAAAACGGCTCAAACAAGTCTAGACGTTTGCATAAATTTTTTTTAATATTTTAGTTTTGTTTTTGTTTTATTATTATTATTATTTTTTCACCACAATTGTCAAATAAATTTGTATATTTTATTTTATATATTTTATTGCATTGCTTTCATGCGAAATTCCCCAAATAGGCAGCAATGTCTGGCATGCTATACGCTTCTTTTTTGTTGTTGCTGTTGTTGTTGGTGTTTTTTACTGCTTTTGATAAAATGAAATGAAAAATCCATAAAAAATAATTCACAAATGCAGCGACTGTAAAAAAAATACGTAAAAAAAGAAGAAGAGCGAGCAAAAAACAAGCGATTGCCCAACAGATTGAGAGACTCGACTCAGACTCGGTCGGTCGGCCTGTCTGTCTGTCTGTCCGTCGGTCGGTGGCTGTTTGTTTGAGTGCTTTTGCAATCATTTTGCTTTATTTAGTTTATGTTGTTGTTGTTGGTTGGTTTTTTTTTTGTTTGCCGTGGCAAACGCACACAAACAAATGCAAACATTGTATGAAGTAAAATGCAGACAGCAACAACAAGCGAGTAAAGCATGGGTAAGAAGAAGAAGAAGAAGTGTAGAAAAAATAATAAATACAAAAACAGCAACAGCAACCAGACGCTGCCGGCAACAACCACCATAAACGCAGCCACAACAACAACAATAACAACAGCAACAACAGGCACAGTAATAATGTTGGCTGAAAGCAAGCAGCAGTCGCATTTATTGTTGTTGCTGTTGCTGTTGTTGTTGTTGTTGTTATTGCACAGACGACAGCAGTCATCGCAGCCGCAGTCAGGAATACTTTTCAAGGTCACGCATAGAATTTCGGTATTTTATTTCATGCGTCGTCCTCGCTCTCGTCTCGTCTCACTCTCTCACTTGCTCTCGCCATCGTTCGACCGAGCGACGGCCTGACGCCGTTGCTGTTGCTTTTGCAGTCATGCCTTTGCCTTTGCCCTTTTTCAACAGTCTGCCGTGTGCGTGCGCGTGTGTGAGTGTGTCTGCCAACGTTTTACAAACATCTCCCTTTCGCACTGCTGCTGTTGCTTTTGCTTCTTCTTTTTCGTTTTCTATGCCGTGCTTTAAGCTTTGCGCACTCATGCAGTTTTTGACTGCGACGCGTCGTCTCGTTGTTCATGTATTTGTACGAGTTTTTGTGTGTGTGTGTGTGTGTGTTTGAGTATTTGTATTTGATCGGAATGGACGCTCGTAAGTTACACGCTTGAATGGTTAAGTTTTGGTTAGGTGCATGCAACAACAACGGCAACTGTCTAATAAGAATTTAACCAAAAAAAAAAAATAAATAAATATATAATGTAGTTAGTCTCAGACTGTGGCCGTCGTCGACGCCATTACTGCGTTAAGTTTGACATTGAGCCGACCAGACGAGGACGAAGACGATAACGACGACGATGACGATGAAGAAGAAGAAGAATAAGAAGAAGCAGTAGTAGTAGTATTTGTAGTCGTAGTAATAACAGAAGAGTGCGCAAAAATGCGACATGACTCCCACTTAGGGTTGTCGCGTAACACACAAACATACACACACACACACACACATTCATACACCCACACACATGTACATGTACATATACAAGCAGACAAATTGTTAAATGTCGTATATTTTGTTACTTTGCTTTGAAAGTCTTTTATTTCATTTTTCTGCTGCTTCTTCTTGTATCTTTTTTTTTTTTGGACTTGTTATTTTGTCATAGTATGTGTGCACATGCTCAACCCATCCCCTTTTAGCCGTCGTAGTAGCAAAAAAATAAAATATATAAGAGCAAATCAACTGTCGTCTGGCTAACTGAGACGATGACGTCGACTACGACGACGACGACGACGACAGCAACAATAACAACTTGTTCATTGCTTTTAATGAGCGCACTTGTGTAACATCCTTACAGGTACAATTGTCCTTGGCATTTCGTCTGCAATGAGGCATGTAAGCATTTATTATTTATATTATCTTTGCTGTCTTTTTTGTCTTTGTCTTTTTCTTTTTGCTTTGGGTTTTTTTTTTTTTTTTTTGGTTTTGTCTTTCACGACGTGCTTTTATTTATGCCCTTTTATTTTTTGCCCCTACTCATGTTGTTGTTGCTGTTTGTGCTTTTTAAGTAGCTTCATGTGCGCTAATAAGCTTAACAGATTTGAGTGTCACTGAAATGTTAATAAAAGACACGACGACAAAAAGTTAATATTAAGCACATTTTGTATGCCTTTGTTTGTGATTTAAGTTGCCAAATGGCAGTTTTGTTTATATTATTAACTTAGAAAAGTACTTTCATAGACATTTTATGCTTCTGTGTGTGTATGTGTGTGTTTGTGTGTCTAATTTAAGATGCTACACAAAAACGCCATTAAAGTGAACACTATTAACAGCGCTGTTAATTAACAGTATAGTGCTGTCTTGTCTGTCATTAATGACAAGAGTTAATGAGCTTAAGCAGTATGCCGGCGGTGCAACTCTGTATGCTAATTAGGCATGACCGAATTCGACTGAACATGACCAAACCACCCTCAATTCGTTAATTGCTCATGCATAACTATTTTGTGTTGAAAAAAAGCATGTTAGTTGTTGTTTTTTTTTTAACAGACCATTGACTTGAACTTATTTATATTGTAGCTAAATAAGTCGTGTTTTTTCGCGCCACAAATAATGTTTGTGTGTTTGTGTGTGTGTGTGTGTGCGCCGCCCTTACAATGTTGCATGTAGCAAACCTACAATAACAACAACAACAACAGCCAATTGCTATCAAATGGCCATCATGTGTGCTATGCGGGTCAAATACAACGATCATTGAGTAGCATGCTGTCTCAAATGTGCCACCAATGACTGCCCTCCCCCCACGCGTTAACCATCGAACACAGCCAATCTCTTTGTAATTGTATGTGTGTGTGTGTGTGTGTGTGTGTTGAGTCTCGACAGCGCTTATCGTAATTTTATGCACAGACAGCAGACAACAGCCGTCGTTGCTTGTTTGCTGCTGCCGCCGCCGCCGACAACAACAACAACAATTGCAATGTACAGGTTTAGTACCCATTGGCAGTCCGTGATTGCTCTGCCCAACTGCGACCGCCCTATGAACATGCTCTCGCGACTTTGTACAGACATTCAGACAATATTTCTGGCATGGAGGAGTTTACCATGAGATTGTCTCGTCAAAAATTGATAGGATGCATTCTTGTGTGCAAAGAGGCTGACCACAACAACAACAACAAAAAATATCTTGAAATGCATGTCAACGTCGCCTTCAATGCTTGTCTTCGTTTCGTTTGGGCGTCATTGCATTTTGTTCGGGCCAAAGTAGAAGAGGCAAAAGCGCAGCAAAGTTCATGCATACGTAAGGAAGGCAGGCAGGCAGGCATGCCATTGCGCAAGCGACAGTGTGAGAAGAGAAGAGAGAGTGAGCGAGTTGAAGAGGGAAAAAAGCGCGCGCAAATTATGACGTTGCAGTTACTTTTTCTTATAAGACGCTGCAAGTCTTACTGTCTGTCCAACTGTCCGTCCGTCTGTCTGGCCGCCTTGGCTTGTCTGACAGACAAACTGACCGAGCGAGCGAGCGAGCGACTGACGAACTATAATTATGGTTATGTCAAACGGCAACAGTGATGGGCGACATTCGAACGTCGGCGACGTCTTCAAGTTCGAGTGCAGCAAATGAAACAACAGCAACAACAACAACAACAACAACAACGAATACAGCGGCGATTGCACTTCATGCTCGCTCAAATGCAAGTGGATTTGACTTAACTCTTAAAGATGCGACTTTGTAAAATAATCATCTCACTCGCTCATTGACTCACCGCCAAAACGCCAAACTTGTGACTAGTTCAAGAAGCAGTTGCTGTTGTTGTTGTTGTTGTTGTTGCTGCTGCTGGTGTCTGTTAGCTGCAAAAAGTTGAAGGATGCTCAGACGAGTTGCGCTCGTTCGTTCGCTTGAGAGCTTGGAGTGTCTTGTCTCAAGTTGATTGATGTTGTCTGACTGACGGACAGACAGATAGACAGACAGGCGGAGCGACGAGATACCGTCGGACAGACAGGCAGACAGACAGATTCACAGACTGAGCGATGAACTTGAACATTTAGTTCATGTGAGCAGACAAGCGGACAGACAGATGTTTCAGTCGCTGACTGACTTTCGTTCGCCATATGGACTGTTTGACTCTTTTTGTACGCTGCCACCGATATTTGAATTTTTCAACTGCACTGTGTTGTTGTTGTTGTTGTTGTCTGCATTAAATTGCCAGTTTTGATTAAATCACTTCTCAAAAACAACAACAACAAGAACAACGCTGACAGTTAATCAAAGCCAAACTTTTGCATTTATTTGCCAACATTTCAAGGTGCCACATGCAACAACAACAACAACAAGGGCTTAGGGCCAAGTAAAGCGTATAGTTTTTGTTGTCGTTGTTGTTGTTGTTCACTGTGCAATTTGGAGGCTGTCGATGGTTGGCAAATGGACAATGGTTGCATCGGCGCAACTTCCGCCTGCTCCAATTGTTTGTGCACACATACAAAGCACACACACACACACACAGACAGAGCCATACATACATACAACGCCAGACGCGACATAATCCAAACAAAAACATATTGTTTTGTGTCTGCCTTCGTCTGGGACACTCACTCCTCTCTTTCTGCAACTGTCTCTCTCACACGCATGCACAGTGCTATTGCTGCTGCAGCTTTCATGATTGTTGCTGTTGTTGTTGTTGTTGTTCCTGGATGATTTAGTCTGTGTCTGCAATGCCTTCAACAAAACGTCTGAAGTGCAGCAGCTCAGCTCAGCTCAGCAGGCGTTCAATTCTCTTTCCTTTGTTTTTTTGTTGTTTTATTTTTTTGTTGTATTCTATACAACAAAAGCTTGTGTAAAACGTAAGCTTAGACGACTGCAATGTTACCTTTCTGCCTTAATGGCAATGCAGCTTGTTGCACAAAACGCTTCGACAAACTAATATGCCCCAACAAAAAGTGCCAACGCGGGCGTGCTGCAACAGAACGAAGGTGGACTACAACAACAACGCGCATACAAATGCAACAAAGCATGCACTTTTCAAACCAAAAACACGAAAAGAGAATACAAAAGCAACAACAACAAGCACAACAACCACAAAGATTCGCAAAAATATTTTGCATACCAAAAAATGCAAAAAATGAAAACAACAACAACTACAACTACAACAACAACCAAATTCAGCTCGAAGCTGAGAAGGAAAAAACCCAAAGTTAAAAATATAAAACATGCATAGAGCAATAAGAGCGAATGGTGCGGCAAGTGAACGAACGAACGAACGTACGAACGAATGAATATATGTGTGCGCGTGTGTGTGTGTGAGTGAGCGAATAAGTGAAACAATTGTTAAAGTGAAAGGGCCTCGCGCGGTGTAGTGACTGTGCAAGCGAGAGAGAGAATGGCATGGTTGCCAACAAGGCACGTTTGCATATCGTAGTGACTGCGGCTGCTGCTGCTGCTGTTGTTGTTGTTGTTGGTGGGCACACTGGCTTCGTCATCATCAAAGACGCCGTCGCCGTCGTCGTCGGCAACAACACTGCTGCTGCTGTTACTGTTAGTACTGTTGTTGCTTTTGTTGTAATCGTGTCAGTAAGTGGAAATTTTTGCAATATCAGCATGTGATCCCAGACAGTCGACGACGACGACGACGACTACGACAACGACAACAATAAGTGAGCGAAGTAAGCAAAATGCAAAAGACGATGTTGTTGTTGTTGTTGTTGCTGCCGGCGATGTTGCGCTGATGATGATGATGGCGTAGGCCATGACAGAGGCTGCTGTGCGTTGGCGTTATATTTAACCCTTTGCACAAGCACGTGAACCCCACACACGACGCCACTGTTAAAGTAAAAGGGCATCGAGTACGATACATTTGCCTACGGTGCTGTCGAACAGTTCCTCAGTCCTGCCGCCAGTCAGCCCGCCATGCAAAATGCACTCAACAGCAAGGGTGAGGGTGATTCTCTGCCTGTCTGTCTGTCTAAATGACTGACTGAGTGTCTGTCTGACTGCGTCTGGGTTGGTCGGCGCTCGCTTGCAGTTGACGGCATTATGCAGCCAGGCCTGGCGCGGCAGCAGAGAAGGCGGCAAGCAGACATCAACAATGTCGAAGTTTTACTTTTTTTTTTTTCTTCAAGCTTATTTCATTTTTTTCTTTTTTTTAACTCACTGCTGCTTTAGTCTAGTTGTGTTTGTTGTTGTTTTTGGAGTGCTTGAGTCTGGCATAGTCTGTCAAGCCCTTGAAGGCCAACATTATGTGTGACTTTACTACAAAGTTTTTGCTTTCATAGGTGATCATCTTTTTATGCATAAAAATACAGTTTGTTCTTCACATACACACACAATGCGTCTTATAGCACCTGTTCTTACAGCACAGGCACTGAAATGTGCTTTGTGTAAAACACATGCCAAGCCCTCGTCTAATGCCAAGTTTTATTTTGTTTTGTTGCTTTTATTACGCCCACATTGAAAATCATGATCACCCTTAAATGTCATGCACACCAATTCATAATAATTTTCACTGATAGTCAACGCCGTATTTTGCCAAAAATAAAAGATGTTGCAGACAAGCATGGAAAATACAATGAAAGCCAAAAGGAAGAACTAAAGCAAGCTCAATGAGCAAGCAATGAGACAACATAAAACATAATCATCATGGCAGACACGCAACATAAGCATTTCTTACACACACACACACACACAGACACACACACATAAGTCTTGCACAGACTTCCGTTTCAAAATGCCAGACAGTAACAAACATACAAGCATTTTCTGCCTGCCCCCACACACACACACATACACACACATACAAACCCATCGAAAGCAAATTTGGTGCAACAATTTTGTATACTTTTCTGGCCAGCACAACA
Source organism: Phortica magna (assembly GCA_037044515.1). Classification (NCBI taxonomy): domain Eukaryota; kingdom Metazoa; phylum Arthropoda; class Insecta; order Diptera; family Drosophilidae; genus Phortica; species Phortica magna. The sequence continues at coordinate 253,014 of JBAMBP010002303.1, forward strand.
ACAACAGCAACAACAAAGACCACCAACCAACCAACCAACAACAACAACAGTAAATGCCTCTTTTACCTCTTTACCTTTGCCCACTTGTCTCATGTTGTTGCTAGTTGTTGTTGTTGTTGTGTGCATGCGAAGCGTCCTTCAACGTCTTCGTTCTTCTTCATTTGAGTCCTGTCTCTCTCTCTCTCTCACTCACTCACTCACTCTCTATCTCTGACACAGCGCTTCTGCTGCTTCTTCTTCTTCATTAAACTCAACAACAAAAGCACTTTTGTGTCAGTCAGCTTCATTTGAAGATGTCTACAAATGCTTGTTCAGACCAACCGAGCCGAGCAGTGCAAAGAGAGAGCGGGCGAACTTCTTCTTCTTCTTCTTCTTGGTTGCACCGTTGTTGCTTAGTCTGTCTGTTGTCTACCTCAGCTTCACTTCACTTCACTTTACTACACCACGTCTCAACCGCTCATGGCTTTCATGTAGCTTCTTCTATGGCTTGTCTTAGTCTTGCAGCTCTAAGTAGGTTGGATTGCATGTCTCATGTCTCACGTCTGTCTGACTAACCGACGACCGACTGAGCGACCGACAGAACGATTCATTCTATCCACTTTGCTATTCATATTGTATTATACAGCAAATATTTGTCGTTGTCATCGTCGACAACGACGTCGTCAATCTCAACGTCCTCAACGTGCTTGCTTGTCATGCTCGTCTTTCTACTGGCTTTGCCTGCTATGCCTTCGTTGTTGTTGTTATTGTGTTAGACGCTTTCAACATCATCAGTGTTGTTGTCGAAAGGGTTGATTTTTCGCCTTACATTAAAGTTATGCCATTGCAACTATTCTCTCTTCTGCCCGACTGCGATAGAAGCGTTGGTTTTGCCCGCCGCCTGTGACAATTGCATAAAATCCTTTCCGTTTCATTATATGCCCAAACCAAGTGGCACTGATAACTTCTTCTTCTTCATGTGCTGCTTCTCCTTATTATACTTACCAATCTTGAAAGTGTTTTATCGCTTTTGTCTTCACTCTTTTGCTTTTTTGTGCTGTGTTTGCTTTTACTTCATCATCATCATCATCAACATCAACATCAACATCATTATCATCATGAACAACACCAGCTTCTGCTTCGTTTGCTTCATCTGATGATGATAACATCTTAATAGATTCTTTTGGTTTATCTTCATTTGAATTTGAATGCAAACTGATGACGTCTGGCACGACGACAATGACAACGACGACGACGACTTTGAGGTTAGACAGACAGACAGTCAGACAGACAAACAAACGCAAAAGTATCTGACTCAATTCGACACTTCATTCATTCAATTGGTGCGTTAGTGATTTTCATTGCTTTGCTTTTTTGTTGTTCTTGGTTACGCAATCTCAAGTGAAGGGTTTTTTTCTACGCTTACTGTCTGTCTGTTTGTCTGTCTGTTTGTCCAATACAGCTTTGTCTTGTATTGTTTGCTTTGTCCAATGTCTTTTGCTCATTCACTTACTTATGCCTTACAGTGACTTTATCACCGCGCCTGCCCCACCCTGCCCTTTCCTCTAGTTGCCGCCCTTCATCAGTCTGTCTAACACAGCATGCAATTTGTATAATGAGCCTCGCTTTGGCTTTGGCTTTTGTGCGCTTTGACTTTCAGCACCTTTTTTCGGCTTTGTTGCTTTTTTTTGTTGTTTTTTTTTGGCTCTTTTCTTTAATATTACAATACTTTTGGCCCAATTGTGGGCTGAGCTTTGTGCGCCTTTTATGTGCTTTTGGGCAAACACATGATGTTAATTCTTGTTGCGCTTGAAAAACTTCTATTTAATGCTTGAAAGTTTTGAAGATTTCGTAGACATCAGCAATGTGTCATTTAACTGACTCGCTTGGCATCAACATCGTTGTCGTCGTGTCGTCGCTTCAACTCATTACTCAGCGCGTTGAGATTTTAATGAGTCAGATGACGGCATACCAGCATCTGTCGCACTTAACACGCAGCCACCTTTGACTGCCACCCCAGGTTGCACGACTGACGCGGCAGACAAACCGCCGACTGTGTGTGCGCATATAAGCATTGATAGACAGTTGACAGACAGACAGACCGACAGACAGACTTAGCTGACTACTACTTAACACACAGATACACACACACATACACACACACAGACACACCTCTGCTTGGCTTACAGAGATTTGCTTTTGTGCGCAATTTTCCCTTTTCTTTTTAGTTGTTTTTGTTTTTGTTTTTGGTTAGCAAGACTTAAAGCTTTGGCAGGCTTGAGGTTAAGAGCGTTATGCATGTGTATGTGTGTGTGTTTGTGTGTGTGTGTTAGGCGTCTAACTAATGCCGTCAATTGTCTTGCGTGGCATTTCTTACATGCGCCAACACTTGACTGCTTTCTTTATCTTCTTTTCAGCTACGTAGCTGCGCACAGCTGCCTTTATAGTCAGTCAGACAGACAGGCAGCAGACAGACAGACAGACTGACAGATGCATTGAGTAAAGGCTAATAAATAAAATTGCCGTATTTGGCGGCCACCCACGGCGTGCAAATAAAACTCACACTTAACAGTCTGCATTAAATGCTGCAGGGCACAAATAAAGTCGTACATGTTGAACTGTACTGAACTGAACTGAACTGATTGGCTGATGTGTACAAATGACATTTAACGAAGTCAATGCAACTCACACCCGCTCACTCAGAAGCTGTCTGGTCGCTCAAACCCGCGTGACGTTAGAAACCTTTGAGTGCGTCTCGTCATCATCATCATCATCATCACATTGAACGCAACGTCAAACGCACAAAAGGTGCAACGAAGCAAAGTTTGTTGCATTGACGGTTTGAGTCACAGGACTAAGTACAAAGTACAAAGGACGAGCAAAAGTCAGAGAGTTAAAATGCGCAGAAGAAGAAGAGAACTGCCAGGGCAGCCAAGGCAACCGCTTCAATGCAATGCAACTTTGTCAGTGTCGTCTAACGGCAGACAAATGACGTTGCAAGCAATGGAAATGACGTTGGCCCTGAAAAGTGAGAGTAATGATTGCCGTACAGAGAAAAAGTTCAACGAAGGGCGAAGTTAGCAACAGTGGTCGAGACAGCGAGGCAGACAGAGAGAGAGAGAGAGAGAGTGGGAGTGGGAAAAAGTCTTGCTTTGACTTTGAATGATTTTGTTGCGTTGAAGTTCAAAGTGTTGGAAAATGTTCGACAACTTTTTCTGAGGCAATTAACACTTTTCGCAATACATATACAATTAAGTTAACAAAGTAGCAAACAAATTGGCAATAAACTTGGGCTAACATTTGTTAACGCCTTCAAAGTTTGGAACACTAAGGAAATGTTGACATTTATGATGCTACAAAACACCTTTTCAACGAACCACAAAGCATTGCTTGGTCAATACCAAGCGGCAGCTAGGCTCACAGATGGACAGACAGACAGCTGGACGGACAGTTGCAAAGACAGTTGCAATGTGTGGTTTTTAAGTGCTTCGAAAGTAATTACAATTTTACGACTCAACTCGACTTGATGAACTTACGTCAACGGCAACAGTGGCGGTGTATGAGTGTGTGTGGGTGTGAAAAAGCGTCAGAGCGGTCATTAAGCGTTGCATGTGGACGTCAACGCCTTTTGCCACATGATGATTGACAATCAAAGAAAGCGGCAAAGTTCAATGCATTTGTGGCCAACACAGCAACAATCGGCAGTCATCTTGGCAGCTAATGAATGCTTATTGTTGTTGCTATTATTGTTGTTGTTGCTGCCGGTCATTAAAGCCCTTACATTTGTCTGCGCTTCTGCACTTCACTGCGCTGGTCAGCAATATGCGCTGCTCTGTCTCTTTGTGTCTGTCTCTCTGTCCGTCCGGTGTTCTCTGCTGCTGCGTCTAATGATCCGCAGATTCATTAGTGCAACTCATTGTTTGCGGTTTGCCTTCGCTTGAATGGCAAAAAGGTTATATTGTTTGTTGTTGCTGTTGCTGTTGTTGTTGCCATGGCTTTCATTAATGCAACATTACCTGTTGCAGTGCCTTTGTTCAATCGTTTATGATTGATTGTTTGCTTGCGGTTGTCGAAGTTGCATTTTTTGTATTTTGCATTAAAGAATTTATTAATTAACAGTTTATTGTGCAAAAATATGCGACATGAAAATCAATCAATCAATCATTAAAGTGTTTGTTGTTTTCAGCGAGAAATGAGACAAGTGGCAAGTCAATCAAACCATCAATCAAACTGTCCATTTGGGCAGTCATGAAGTTAAGTCAAATCATCTAAAACGCAACAAATTCGCAGCCATGTTAGAACATTATTGCTTTCATTGCCTTCAACAGTCAATCAATTCGTCAATCACACTTGGCACTTCTGAGTCACATGTGTGTGTGTGTGTGTGTGTTTAATCAGTGACACATTTAAATGAACACGACAGCTAATAGCAACAACAACAACGACAACAACAAGATGCCGCCAGACATTGCCAAAGCAGCGCAGACTCTTTGTCGTCTCGTCTCATCGCTTCTCATCGCATCTCATCTCATTTCAAGTCTAGCAAATCATGCAAACTCGAAATGTGCTCACATGTGCTGTTGTTGTTGTTGTTGTTGTATTGCTAACGCTTGCCATTGTTGTCTCTGCAGGCTCTTCAACTAAAAATAGCCAAAAAGAAAGCAAAAATCGCACAACAAAAATAAAAACAAAAGCAAAAACAAAAACAAAAACGAATAAGAAAAAAAGCAAAGAAAAGTCAAAGCCAAAAAGCAACGCGACATCTTTGTTGGCCTCTGCTGGTGCTGCTGCTGCCTCCGCTGCCTCCGCTGTCTCCTCTGCCGCTGCTATTAATGATGCTGATGGTGTTAATGCTTTTGTTGTCTCGCAAAAGTCTGCGAAATTATTTCAAATCGCTTCATCAAGTGCCAATAAGACTGCAAAACCGAAACAACGTGACGTGGGTTGTGTTGCGGGGGGCGGAGGAGACCGGGGAGGCGCATAATGAGTAAGAGCCAAAAATGTCAACGACAGCAATGAACAATTATTGACAGCAAACGATGAGCAACATGACTTAAGCTAAGATGATTTCTCACATCATTTGCTCAGACAATTTGAAACTTTTTCAAATTATATATCATTTGCGTTTATTAAAAGACTGGATTTTTCCTTCTATAAAACATGTTATTTCAATGCCAGCTTAACTGTAAAATGTTTATTACGAATTTTTTTCAAATTTCTCACACATTTTCGGCTGCAAGTCGAAGGCTTTAAGCAAACTTGCAACAAGTGCAACAATTTGCCAACTTTTCGCATATTTTTCGCTTGTCGCTGGCAATTAATAATGAATTACGTATACGACACGTGTGTCTAGCCTTTGAGCCCATGTGTGTGTGTGTCTGTGTGTGTGAGTTTTTAATTACGTTAAATTTATTTATAAATGCAAAAATGCAACAAATCTTGGCTAAGTCAATCAGCGTTTTCTGCCTTTGTTTGTTTGTTTGTTTGTTTGAATGTTTTTTTTTTGTTGTTGTTTTTTGTCTTGGCAATTTTAATTGCGCATACGCCAGGTGTGCTCTTGTCGCTTGTCTGTCAGCTTGTCTGCGAAAAAAACAACAACAGCAACAACAACGAAATCAAAGAAAGAAAATCATTTCGTGTAAATAAGAAATGTTTAGTCTATCATTTTGTTGTTGTTGTTGTTGTTGAACATGGCAGCATGAAAAAAAAATTATAAAAAATTCCACAAACACAAAAAGCACAACAAATAACAATAATAACAACTGAAATACAAACAAGCGAAATGGCAAGGGGGAGCGGTGGCTGAGGCGGCGGAAGAAGAAGCATTCATACGCGACGTGTTAACCCAATTTTGCTTGTTAAAGGAAAATTTTCGCACGTTTAACAAAGCCTAACAGAACACACACACACACACACACGCACAGACGCACACAGCCAGCGACACAAGTAGACGGAAGTTACGGGCGCACGCATTACTCATACGCCTTGTATGACAATTACAGACGAAATTCAACAAAAAATCTAACAATATTGTTTTTCTTCTTCTGCTTTTTCTTCTGCTTCTGCCAACGAGCGTAGAACAAAAGTGGCAAGTAATGTCGCTGACAAAGCGCAAATAAATCAAAATAAAATGGCATAAAAAAAAGAAACGCACAGAAACATGTATAAATAATCACAATCAGGCATTTGCACCTTTTATTTAATTAACTCATGGCTCATGTTATTGTGGGCGGCGACGGTCGACGGGGGGCGGCGCTGTTAGATTGCTTGAGTGTGTGTGTGGGCACTTGCACAGCGACAACAACTGTAAATGAAAGCTGGCAGGCGAGACGACAGACGAGAGACAACGACGACGACGACGACAGTCGACAATGACGATGACGACGACAAAAAGTCCGCCGGCAGACAATGTTAATTAACACTTCAAGATAAGTTGTCTCTCACTTGACGATTTGTTAGTGCTGCGCTTGTTGTTGTTGTAGCACAATCGTTCTAATTGTTGTTGCTGACGTACTTTTTTTTTTTTTCTTTGAATTCGCTTTGTTTGTTTTGCTTTTTGCTGCTTTTTATGACAAATTCGCGCAGCTTACAAAATCAACGCTCAAGCTCAGCGCTGTCAGACAGCAGACAGACAGACAACAACAAAAACTTTCTATAAAAAAATACAAAAAAAAAAGCAGTCTTAAAAAAAAAACATATTTGTCTATGAGTCTTTCAGTTAATAACGTTTGCGCATTAATTTGAATTATTTAATTTTTGTTTTGTTGCTTTTTTGTTGTATTTGTTGTTGTTATTTTTGCGCTATTTATAAAACAATAAAATGTATGGCAACGAACGTAAGTAAAAAAAAAAAACAGCAAAAAAAAATTAGCTGACACATGTGATTCATAACATTAAAGCACAATAAGGTAACTCAGTGAAAAAAAAAGCTGCATAAATAAATTTAATTAACTCGTCTGTCTGTATGTCTGTCTGACTGTCTGGTTGCCAGTCTGTGCCTTTGGACTTTGCACGGCGGCTTCGGCAACAAGAAAGTATACAATTAATTGTCACAACTTCAACTAAGACGAAGTCATGAAAATATTCTTCAACTCGGAAACAAACCTCTAAAAAAAGACGAAAATTAACTGCAATAACAACAACAACAACAATAACAGCAAACAAACAAAACCACAGAAGCCATAAAGCAAACAAAAAAAGCAAGCAAAAAACCCAACAACAACAACAACAACAATGAGCATTATGAAAGAGTCGAAGACAACCGAAATTTGCATTTCTCGTATTAACAAAAGCCATAAAATAAATTAGAAATTAAGTAATTAAAGACTGCACGTGTCGACAAGCGAACGAGACATTTTTTTCAGCGTTTTTGTTTTTTTTTTTTTTTCATTTCGTTTTTGGCAATCGAAGTGTTATTGACATATTGAGCAGCGGTTTGCCTTTTGTGTCGCATAATTGACGTCAGCGCTTGTCTCAAGGTGCGACCCAAATTTGTATCGCGATTCGCGACATTGTTGTACAGTTAACATTGTGTGACTTATTTTGCATGAAGTTTATAAAATTCTTAACAAATTGCATTACGCATACGTTAGTTTTGCAAAATCGACGGGAAAGTGTGAAAAAAAATA
>JBAMBP010002306.1:0-40553 GCA_037044515.1 Phortica magna
TTTTTTCCTCTATTGGTTGCAACTCTACGTATTGCTCAACTGACAACAGGCCATATCTAACAACAAACATATTCCCGAACACACACACACACATACACACACACACACACAAGCCCAGCAAAGTGCAGCGAATACGCGGAATGCATGTAAAATCACTACGAAAGCCCAACAACACAAACAAGAGCAAAAACACCAACAACAGACAAAAGCCTTTCAATACACACACATACACACTTACACATACGTACAGTAGCATAGTAGGGAAAAAAAGCATGTACCCTTGCTCCATTTAAGGACTTCAGTGCGCAGTTGCAGTAACTAAGAAAGTGTTGCCGGATCACATTTACAGCACAAGTTGCTTTGTCGTAAGTAAACACCTTTTATTGCGACACATACAGCAAAAGAGAACGCAAATAAACATAAAAATCACTAGTGGAAACTCAGCGATCGATCGATCGATCGATTCATATTTCATTATTCATACAACTGTTGTTCATGCCTAAGCTAACAACTCTGGTCGTCATCCTTGGCAAAGAGTTGCCACCTTACGTAAAAAGGGCAATGTAAGTCATGTTGTCATGAAGCCCTTTTATACAGGGTGGCTTGCATTATTGCACTAAATTTTTTTTTTTTTGCAGTTTTTTTTTACTTAAATAAATAAATCTATTTGTTTATATTTAAATTTAAATTAAATTAAATTTTTTTTTGTAATATATAATATGTAATATGTCAAAATTTGAGCTCAATCGGTGCAGAACTTTTCGAATTTTTGAAGCATACACAAACCAATCTTTAAATTCTTATATAAATAGATATTAGTTCAAATCGAAAAATTCTATTTTTTTATAATATATTCATGGCACAATTTGAATCCAATGGCATTTTAAAAATATTATAGTGATTTAAATAAACAAACAACCCTGTAAAATCATCATTAACTCTTTTATTTGTTTTGCTTGAGGTCTCAAACGAAATCATACTTTATAAAAATCTGTTGTCATGAACAATTCAATAGGCAGTTTCAATAGGTAAGCCTTCACTTCAAATATAACATATTAAACAACATTTCGCAAATAATATACACAATATTAATCAATACCGGAAACTAACTGAGATAAGCAAATTAACACAAAATGAGCAGATAAATATTTTAAGATTGCGCTATGACCACAAAACATGGTTCTGCTTTAAAACTTTCAAAGTCACATCCCAAATCACCTTACTACTGTCCCAGCCAACCCCAACGAATTCGACAACAATCTTTCAATTCCTTAAAACGGCAAAACTCATTAACCTTTTATATAACAAATTATTCTTTTAAAATTAAGTAAAGTAAATATAATAAAATGTCAAAAAAATTCCCACGAATATATAACAATATTCAAAGCTGATGTTATACAATAATTAATATTGTACAATACTTATATTGACCGTCTCTAGATCATATTGAAAGATTGCACAATATTTTGCGTCAATCAACAACATTTTTATTTTTATTGTTGGTTTAAATATGTTTATAAAAATTGGAGAATCAAATGTGCACTGAGTAACCAACATATCGAATGTTAATAATAATGATGGGTAACGCAATCACAATGAGCTAGTGATTTCCGCAATGGACAAAATTTGTTTATGTTGTCAACCCTAAGGGATCCCTGAAATGTGCTGTTCGAACGGTAAAGTTGCTAACATATTATACCTAGTAATAATAAACTTCTTCTGATGGCTGCCCCCATTCATCAACCAAAAATCATCTGGCTATAGATAATGAGTGCTACCGGTGCAAAGCCGAGGCGGGTCATTAATAATACAATAAAAACTAAAAATAAAATTAAACAAGTAAATTATGATTGTTATTTTTTTGTTTATCAAAACAAGTTGAACAATCAAACTGAACAATAAAGTTGTACTCAAAATGAGTATTTATTTTACTTTTATAAAAGACAGAAGCTACCTGAAACGGCACAGAAACAAACCAGTCGAGTATACATCACAATACCCTCCTCACTTCAAATTTAATTTATGTATTATTCCAAATTGTTGGTAAGGCAGTGCTTACGCAATTTAGAAAGCAGTGCTGTTCTTACCACATTAAAGCAGTGATGTATGTAGGTATAAATAAAAAGCAGTGCTTACCTACAAAGTAGTGGTGGTAGTGGTTATATAAAATAGGATAAAGCAGTGGCCAAATGCCAATTTATGAAAGATTTCTGTTTTTGATGGGCAACAATTCGGGGAGAAGGGTATTTTGTGGTTTTTTAATGAAACTACGTTTTGTAAGGTATTAAAGGGAAGAGGAAAAAATCGTGGTACGCCATTTTGAGTCCTATAACTGATTTTTATTTCCATTTGATGTTCGAGCTATGGGCGTTGGGTGGTATTGGTTGGGTGGGACGGAGGGGGCGTGGCAAAAATGCCATCAAACTTGGTGTAGCGCATGAGCAAACGAGTCTACCTATCGAATTTCAAGGCTCAGGCTCTTAAAGTTTCCGAGAACCATGGGTGACGACGAAAGGATGGATATACATGGTCAAGAATATATGTACTTTGTACGGTCTTACTTCCCTCCTTCTTGGTATTACACTTAGTCTCAAACAAACTAAATATACCCAATACGGTATATAACACAGTGGCGTAACTACACTCTCTGCCGCCCTCTTGTTACGCCACTGTTATAACAACGAAGCGCTGTTAATTAATAAATAAAAACGTGAACTTGACAACAAAAAAACAACCTGATAAGCGAGCCAGGCGAAAATCAACAACAAATAACATACGCGATTAAAACGATTTAGAATTTCACGCGCTGATAAGAATTAAAAGATGGAAAAAAGATTAAGCAAAAATGCCAGGTATAACTGAGAGAGAGAGGTAGTGAAGGAGAGTGCGGCCGCGATAGAAGCAGCAGAGAGAACAAGTTCATTGAACACACAACGCCATGAGAGAAAGAGAGAGAGAAAGAGTCGGCAAAAATGCAAATTAACAAGAACGACGAGTTCTGAACATGAGCGAGAAAGCGCGTGTCGTGTGAGCGAGCGCAACAATGACGCAATTGTTAAGCAAAAAATTGAAATTGAGTGCAAGACAATGAATACATATGTGATTGTTGAAGAGGCCGGGTGAAAGAGAGACCGTGCAAATTCGTGGAAGTGTATGCGTGTCATAAGTGTATGTGCATTGAGATTATAATATGACTGATAAGACGAAATCAGCTGAAACAACAACAACAACAAAAGGAATAACAAACATGGCTTATAAATCGCACAGAGAATGAGAGTGTGCGACTATGCAAATGTAGTCTGTTCTATTCACACCCGAACATTTCAGAGAGCAATCAGCAGATAGCTACTGCGTGAGAGCAGCAGAGCTGCGGCTAGCGTCAATGAGAGCACGAAACGGCAACGGCGACGGCGACGTACACACATGATGAGTGAATATTGAGCGGCATTTCGGGGGCAAGTCGCTCGTATATTTTACAAGTGATCGGGCGGTTATTACGTTACCTACTACTTTGGAATATGCACGGCGGCAGTACAACCTCACCAGCAAGCGACAATGCACAATTTTTGCATGGAGCGATCGATTTTTTGGGCGGTTCACTCGGTAAGTTGCAATGTGGTGATCGTTTTTTTTTTTAATTGTTTACGTTACTCGGTTGATTAATGCACAATGACAATATTGATAACGACATTGACCGTGCACAAGCACGTGTATCAACAAATATCCATACATATAACAAGAACAAGAAAAATGGAAAAAAAAAACAGCTTACCATAACAAGTTCTTTTATCTCAGGTGGCGCGGCACAAGTATTCGTCTCACAGCCGATGGACACGGTCAAGGTGAAACTACAAACATTTCCCGAGAGTTATAAGGGCATGATTGATTGTTTAATAAAAACATATAAACAAGATGGCATAGCACATGGTCTCTATGCTGGCTCACTGCCAGCGGTTGTGGCAAACGTGGCCGAGAATTCGGTACTCTTTGCCGCCTACGGTGGCTGTCAGGAGGTTGTCAGCTACATGGTGGGCAAGGAAAATGCGGCCGCCTTGAATACATTGGAAAATGCCTTTGCCGGTTTTATAGCGGCATTCTTTTCAACATTTACGCTCTGTCCCACGGAGCTCATCAAGTGTAAATTGCAAGCATTGCGCGAAATGAAAGATTTCCTTGAGCCGGGCATGATGCGCATACGCACGCCATGGGCACTGACAAGGCACATCTACAGGCAAGAAGGTGCGTGCTTATATTTCTAATAACATTTATAATTTAACAACATTTTTTAATGCTATGTCGCAGGTTTTGGCGGCTTCTATCGTGGCTTGAGCACAACTTTTATGCGTGAAATGCCTGGTTACTTCTTTTTCTTTGGTGGCTATGAAGGCACACGTGAACTTTTACGCAAGTAAGTATTATTATTGTACAACCGAAACACTTCTCATTAACGCTGTCCTTTGCAGGCCCGAACAGTCCAAAGATGAAATCGGCGCTTTACGCACCATGACCGCTGGCGCCGTTGGTGGCATTACGCTGTGGTCAACCACATTTCCTGCCGATGTGATCAAGAGCCGCATACAAGTGAAAAATCTGGATAAGGGCATGTGCGCGGTAGGCGTTGATATTGTACGAAATGAAGGCTTCATGGCGTTGTATCGTGGCCTCTTGCCGACCATAATACGCACAATACCCGCGACAGCGACGCTCTTTGTCGTCTATGAGTACACAAAGAAGACATTACTTGGCGCGCTGAATTGATGGTTGTGGCACATGTTGGTTACACAAATGTTGCATCTTATTTGCCTATTAGAATTACACATACAAAACAAACAAACAAAAGATATGTTATTTATGTATATAATAAGTAACTACTATACACAAACTATTTACTACTGTTGCTATGTATATATGTACATACTATTACTTATATTACTACAACAACATAAGTGTGCCTCTCATGCTTTTTTGTTGCATACAAGAATGTCCAACTCACTCACTGCCAACAACAACACTATAACTGCACGACAGTGGCCAAGCGACGTCTGAGAAATTGCTGACGATCCTTAGCAGTCTCCAATTCGCGCCATTCATGCCAATATATCTGTGAAATGAACAGAGCAAAGACAAAGATAGTATTAGTCGATAAGTTTATGTGCGTGTGAGTGAGACAGTGCGATAGTTGGTGAGTGCATTTAGTGCAAGCAATTGAGTTTACGCTAATTCCATGCTTAGCTTTTAATGCGTTTTTATACATAAATATAAACACGTAAAAAGAAAACAAAGTCTATTAATTATTTTGGTTTAGTAATGTGCATATGGTTGCTTACCACCACTGGCTTATGGCCAAGCAATTGCAATTGTTGCAATTTCATATCGAAGAGCCCCGTATTGCGTGACTTATCGCGCACCACATTATTCCAGCCGGCCACGACAACGACAATTGTATCAATGTCCGTTGCTGCCGTCGCCGCGTCTGGCATGCCCAACAATTCTTCACGCGTCAAAATGACGCCGCTATAGTCCTCGGGACATGTGTCGGCCAACGGCAATGGCCGACGTGCCTTGCGATCATAGCAAATGACCAAATCGGCGCGTTCATACTGCGGCAATACATGCTTAAGGCACTGGTCACGAAAGAGCGTCGCTGCGCACTCCTTAATCTCGAGCAGTATGCGATCGGTGCTGTTGAGCCTGTACTTGGGATTACGTGTCGGTATGTATTGCGTGTAGTATTTGCCCATGGAGCGACGCTGCTTATCGGTGAGCTGCGTGCCCGCATAGTCCTTGTCACGCAAATTGATTTTAATGTATGAATCGAGATGGAAATATTCGCGTCCGAGCAGTGTGGTTCTATGCGCATGACGCACGAAGCGTGGCTCAAAGGCGGCGGCCAACAGTTCGTTGTCCTGCAGTGCATTGCGCTGCGTAAGAAAATGCAGACAGTTTGTATAGCAACGAGGATGTTTGAGTATCTCAGCTATGCGCTCCGGTTGACGCAGCACCGTTGGTATGCGTGCGCAGATGCGTGCCGATACGCCCGTTGGACTCGTATAATTGAAGAGCGCCATCACAAGGCAAATGCGTTCGATGTCCTTGAGCCGTGCCATTTCCAATTCACGATCGAAACGTTGCAGCACACGTTCGATGAGTTCATCGTGGCACGTTTGCAGATCACAGCCGAGTAAGGCAACATGCAGACATGACAGCAACGAAATGCGTTCCACTTGGCCGCAAAGCGCCTCGAGCAGACGCATCATGGCATCGACCTGTGGCAATTTACTGCTGTAGCGCAACACTTTCAGTATTGCAACGAGTGTTATATCCTCGACCGTATTGAGTTCGGCTTGCAGACGTGTGTAGAGCGTTTCAATTAATTCGGGATTGCGTATCGGCGTTTGTGTCTTAAAGAAACCCATCGACATGACGCCCAATTCGGCCAGCGACATTTCGTTGGCGCAAAGCGCCAGATTCACCTCGAAGTCGAACATGCCAAAGACCGGCCGACGCATTACATTGCAAAGGAACATCGATTGTACCAATTGCTCCGGCGGCATTTTACGCACTTTGCGGCCAAGCCGACGCAACGCGTCCCACACAAACTCACCGATGCGCGCCAAGCCGAGCACATACCAAGCATCGCAGACGAGCAACAGTTGTTTGGTCGACCACTGTTCGATGCGTTGACAGCACTCGACGTCCAGCGTGTTCCACAGCGTGATATAGTTGGGCGCGCGTGTACTCTCGACTGGCGGCAGTCGTGCAATTTGACGCAGTGTCTCCAACAGCTGCTCATCGGTCAACTGTTGCGTTGCGTCGCAATAGCACTCAATAAATGCGGTGAATTCTGCTTCTTGTACGCTTTTCCCTGTGCTCACACAGTATTCGACTAGTGTACAAAAATCATTAAACCGTTCGGTTGCCTTTGCTGACGCTGGTGGCTGTGCGATACGCGCCGGCAGTGTGCCGTCAACCGACACCGTTGGCGACTCTGTTGGCGTTGTTGCTGTACGAAAGATTTGGTACGGTTTCAGCGAATCCGCCAGTACATTATGTGCATATTGGTTTTCACGATCCAGAAAAGCACGCGCCGCTAATGGCGCTCCTTGGTGAAGTTGCTGCCTTTGCAGTGCGTAGGCAGCGCCGGTGGCGGCAACAGCGTGCCGTTTGGTCACATAGTTGGCAGTGGCGTGCCGGCAGATGTGCCGCAACATTTTCAGTCTTGTGTAAGTGCGCGCGTATTTTGTAAATTTAATGCATAATTCGCTTAGCTATACAAAATGAAATTCAAAATAAACAAAGAGGCTTTCACTGCTGATTCGGTAACCGGCAAAGTGTATTTTGTTATTCGTTAAATTTAGGGCCAACTTGCTTCAAAAACAAAAAAAAAAAATACATAAATTTCAAGCAAGGGTCGAATTATTAAACCGCTTAATAATTTAAATAAAAATAATTGCGGCTTAAATTATTTATATTATTCTATGGCGCTTTTGTTTACGCGGTAGCAGAAAATGCCTAAAAAAAAAAGTACAGACACTTCTGTTTGGCTCAATGTCGCTTGGAGTTGCACGGCCACTTGGGCTAGTTCAATTTGGATGACTTCTCCAAGTACAGCGGTATGAAAAACTCACACTTTAACAGCAAAATTAACATGTTACCGAGCCATTTAACATTCACATTGCACGCAACAACAAATTGGTAGTTCATAGCGCAGCATTGCCAGTCTTCATGCTGTGCAGTCACATTGCAATCAGCTGTTTTTGTTGATGTTGAGTTGAAAACGCGCCAATGGTGAATTATTCAAATGTGTGTTAACCGACGGCAATATTCACCAAAAAAAAATTACCATGTGCAAATTTTAAATTATTCAACAAAAACCACCTCTTATTATTTTTCAGCGCTATCTGTGGCCAATTGCTGTATGTATGTTCGAAGTGGTTGTAAACCAGGACAATCTTAACGCTTCTGTTCAAATTAAAAATTCTACCACAACAGCAACATTTTGCTTAAATTATTTATTTTTCTAATAAAAAATCGCATTGCTCTGGCTCCACCCCCCAAACAACCCCTTCCATTTAATGTAAACACAGTTTTAGCAAACCAAAGACGGCAACAACAACTAAAAAACGACGTCGATGACATCGTCGACTTTGCCGACGAATGAGCGCATTGCCAAACTCGCAAACCATGCAAAAAGGAAAAAACAAAAACTGAAGATAAAAAAAAAGCATGAAGTGCTAAAAAACTAAGCTCCACCCACGCTTGCACATATTCTGCTTGCTTTTGCTGAGTGCTCTGCATGTGTGTGTGTGTGTGTTTGTTACTGCTTCCTTTTTTTTTTTGCAATAGTTTTTTGTGTGCCATAGAGTATTACATCTATAACGACTTCTGGCCAACAGATTTTGACTCAAAGTGTATTACGACAGCTATTAGAATACAATCCCACTTTTTGATCCCGAAAATCTTAGGTCTATACTTGGCTAATTCTGAAATTTTCAGCTTTAGTTTGCAGACCGTCATCCGTTGTGCCTTGAGAAAGTCCCTGGCTAATCCCATTTGACACTCAAGGATAAGCGACAAATGATAATCGATAAGAGCATGGCATCCCATAACTTGAATAACGAAATGAATTGGGATTGGTAAATAGTATTAGACGTGATATGAGCCTATCTGAAAATGGCATAGTTCGTGGCTATCTAAATGATAGGCAAATAAATGTCTATTATCCCAACATTAGCAATAGACTAAGAAGTATGCTTGGCTGTCAATCGTGTGTCAATATTTCTGCGATTATATTTTTAAAATTCTAAATAGGGAAATATTATTATATTTATTTCTTTCTTCCCACTAAATGGTATTCTATATACAACAATATTGATAAACAATTTTTAAGAAATTACTCAGATTTTTTTTTTGCTTAAATCCAATTAGAAACCACATGGTTTAATACCGGGATAGTGCCGGTATCCCAGATAAAACCCGTAATCCCGGGCTTGAAGAATATGTTTGGGATTGTCTTCTTTAATTTCGACTTGCAAAAAATTTAAATTATCACTTCAATCAACTTCGTTCAAAGAGCATGTTTTCCTTGAATTAAAATTAAGGCGATTTATGCTAAAAATATTTAAGCTTTGTTACTATGAAGGTTGTACAAAAGAAAGGATTGAAGAGATTTCCTTTTTGTACTCAAGCAATGAAAAAACGCTTAATAGTAACTCGATAGAAATCGTTTTAGATAAGACACACAAACACACCCACACACACACACACACAGACAGACAAAACATTTTGCCAAGCGCCGCCAACCCAATTGGGAAAATCAACACTTGACGCACTTTTGTAAAGTCAACGACATAAAAAACAGGAGATAATAAAATATATGAAGAGTAAAACATACAAATTTGTTTAGAATTCTATTTACCGTTTCCTATTTCAATTGTCATATGTGTAATAGAATTTAGAAAATGTCTCGCTCAGATACATGTATCTATGATAAAAAGATTATCACGCACATGCGATTGTATGTGTATGTGTGTGAAAATTGTACGGTTTTGTGTTTATTTGTGTGAATTGAATTGAGTTAAGTTGAGTTGAGTTGCGGCGACAGATTGAAATGATGATGCTGTTGCTGTTGCTGTTGCTGTTGCCACTGACAATTGTCACGCTGCGTTTGTGCCAGGCGGCAGGATATATGCTACGCAGGATATTTTCCAAATCCGTTGCGAAAGCAACAACAAGAAAAAATAAACAGAAGCCGACAAGAACGAAATCTACTTGGCTTTGCGTTCCGTTGCGTTGCGTTGACAATTGCGACATGGTTTCGCTTTCAGTGCAGAATTGCAAAAATTGAATTTGCACTTCAGTTGCTTTGGATTTGCTTAGTTGACAGGTGAGTGAGTTCTTTCGAATATTTTTAAAAGCATTATTTTTTTACATTAAAATGAAGCGCAAACAATTAATACAAATCGGATAAGCTTATAAAAGCGCTTTATATTATTATTTCTAGCTGGTGGCTCGCGAAAATTGGCATTTTAATGAAACTCACCTAATGTAACTCAGCTGCTTGAAATCGGAGCTGATTTTCGGCAAGATTTTTGGTTTAAGCAACTAAAAAATATATGATTTAAATAGGTATCAAAGAAATTTGCTCCATAGTATTTATTATAATAAGCAGATAAGTACAAATTTGACATATATATTTTTTTATTTTATTTTTACTTGAAAATTTTCGGCTTTTGCCTCGAATCGACCGACTAACTCGTGATCAACCACTCTACACACGAAACCCCTCACCACTTCAGTCCTACAAGATCTCATTCGATTTTTTGTTCATTCCGAAATTTCACACTGAATGCCTCAAACTTGAAATCTTTCCTAAGCTAACTTTCTTAAAATAAATGAATTTCTTATAGTACAAAAAACATACATATAAGACGCTTGAGTGTCTAACAATTTTAGATCAAGTCATAGTCGCACCATGTGGCCAACAAACAAGCACGCTCACGCCAAAAGTGAAGCCATTAGAAAAATTAAGCAATCATTTAAAAATCATGAAAAAGAGACAGCATCATTAAAAAAGGGAAAAAGGGCAGCTCAATAACATGAATACTTTTGCGGCTGTGATTGTTATGTGCGCTCAATGCAGTGGTTGGTTGAAGTTGATTGTATTTGATGGATGAATGAATGGTTGACGAAATGACTGACGGACAGACGGACAGACTGACTCGCTCACTCACTCACTTGCACACTTGCACACTGACAACGTTCATAACGAGGGTGTCTATGATTTAGCAAAAGCTTACAAAGTATAAAAAGTGTAATGTTTAAAAATCTAAAAAACAAAAATGGAAAAAAAAAAAAAAACAAGAAAATGAACCGCATGCATTTACATACATCCTGAATAAGCGTGGCAAGCGGTTGGCGGGTGTGTAGTTGCTTATGAAACTCATATTGTTTTCCGCTCTTATAGAAGAACGGCAACAACAAAGACAAATGCACGTCGTGCTCGCCGACGCTTTTGCCAACATTTCAATCAACGCTCGACAGGACTTGATGTGCTGCTGTTGCTGCTGCTGCTGCTGATGATGATGATGATGAAGAAAGAAAAAAAAAGCAAACACAAAAAAATTCAAGCAAGCAAGGATATTATATATGTATGTACGTATCACTCGCTTTGCGGTTTGGCAGTACTGGGGGTGGTTTGGGCATACGGTTTGGGCATTTCGCCCAAGCGGTAATGGATGCGCGCACACAAAGTGGAACAACTGAATGAGTGTCCTTCCCATACTCAACATAAGTGTGTGCGAGTGAGACTGCATTATAGTAGCAAAAAAAAAAAAAAATAAAATAATAATAATAAATTGAAGCGGTAGTGAAAGAACATGTTGCAGGCAAAGTATAAAAAAAGAAAAAAAGAAATGTTTAACAATGCAAACTCAAACTGCCAAATCTGTTTGACGAGGACGAAGCTGTTGCTGCGGCTGCGGCTGCGGCTGTGGCTACGTAATGCAGAGGCAACATCAGGCTGAATATGAAGAACGGCAAGTGTCTGTGATTGCCATACCAACGGCATGAGGCAAATCTAAAGTGTAAACATACGACGCGAAAAAAAAAAAAATGGAAACGATACTGTAGCAGAAGACAAGGACACTCACTCATGTGGTGGTAGCCAAGGTGGCTGTTGACGAGATGAGGCGTAGCGAAGCGTGCATTGTCGAAATGTACGCAGAGCTAGCTTAGATGCGCCACTGTTAAAAATTTTGTAGTAATTGAAATGGTATTTATTACAAACATGCCCCAAAGAGATGCCAAGCAGAGAACAATGGACGAAAAAAATTGGTTGCTGTTGCATTTCTGTTCCGACTTTTAACATTACAAACTGTAGTTAGAATCTTGAAATGGGCATACAATACACTTAAGAGCATTTTAGACTTATGCAGTTTTGCAGTAATTCGGTGATCTATAGTTTTGTTTTTTAAATAATGCGCATTTTAATTTGATTTGACTTTAAAGTAATGCCATGTCTTACGGTATATACGACTGCAGTACTTCAAAAAGAATTGAAGTATCTCAAACATCAGAAGGTAGCGCATTGATAAGACAATTACTACATGGCAATGCAACGAATGAATGGTACTACAGTTCGTTCGCTTCTACATTTCTAAATGCGTAAGTGATTGGGTGAGAAAGTGAGTGAGTGAGTGAGTGAATGAATGAATTGTTTTGTTTTGTGCATGCTTTGGTTGCTCGGCAACATGCTGCAACGAAGTCCGTCACTGTCGTCACCAAGGAAGCTGCTGTCCATGCCCACAGGCGTACGCTAATGAAGCAGACCCAAGCCTTGTCTACATGTGTCGTTTGCGTTTTGCACACACATACAAAGCAATGAAAGGCGACAGAAAAAAAATTAGCAGGATATGTGCTTTTTAAATAAAAACAAAAGCTTAGTTGTAAACAACAACAACAACATAGGCAACAGCAGCAGCAACATGAGCCAACCTACTGAATTTTATTTTATTTTTTTTTGTATTTTTTTTTTTTTTGTGTTGTTTCAACAATTGCTGTCAGTTTGGCAACACGCTGTCAACACACATTACTATCATTCATTTTTTCGCATTTGCAACAAACAACATGTCGCAACACGTTGTATAAGCAACAATGTTGCAACTAAAAGTATGCAACAAAAAATTTTCAACGCATTTCGATCAAGTTAACTTTGCAACAAAAGCATTTAAATGCTCTTACCTCAACAACAATGTTGCTGCAACATGTTGCTAGCTGCTATCATGTTGCTTTCTTTATTTTGAGGGTGGTTTTTTAGCCGCTGTGATTTCGTTGTTTGTTGCACTCACTTTAGCTTAACACTTTTGCTAGCTGCTGCTGCTGCTGTTGCTGCTGTTGTTGCTGTTGTTGGTGTTGTTGCTGCCACCACCCGCCAACGCCAGACGTACACCCATGCAGCCGCCAACGTGTTTTTCAACATTTCATAATTTTAAAATTTTACTGCCGCCGTTGCCAACGCAGCATCCGCAAACGCATATTCATTTCATTTGATTTTTAACTGTCATCGACAACGGCCAACGTGTGCCGTACGATAATAACAATAATCGCTGACGGACTACAACTTTCAATACGGTGGTTTCTTTTTTTGTGTGTTGAGTTTTTTGTTTTTTTTTTCTCAAGTCTGGTTGGTGGTACTTTTTAAGACCACCAAGTCTTAAGTGCTTAAAATTAAATTCAAAATAAAAAATTTTAAACAATAATAAACAAATCAAAGCGTGCGTGTTAAATATTATGACAAAGAAACAATTATCTAAAGCGATTTGCGAAGTTTTATCAGTGAAAAACACCGAAATTCAAACTCAAGAACGGTGAGTTGTACTCAAAATATTTACTTTCAATATTTAAGCTTAAAGTTATGTGTTTAACTAAAAAATCTTCCTTCCCGAAACGGACATCTTGAACTTTTAAATTATGTCCTTAATAAATATGGAAAAAAACAAATATTTTTTAATTAGAAGTATCCGAACAAGTTCACAAATTATTGATATAAAACATGAGGCATAACAATACGAAATATGTATTTTTTTTTTAAAAACGAACACTTTCATGTGCTTATAACTTTTTATGCAATTATATTAATAAAAAAAGTTCTAGAGATCAAATTTAACATATTTTCTTAGCTTTCAAAAAATTGTCTACTTTTAATGATCTTACGATTTGTTCGTGAATTATAGCAGTTTTAGTTAGCAAGCAAAAAAATTGAGTTTGTTGAATCCAAGACAAATCCGTAGAGAATATGTCAATTAGCGTGAAAGCTCTCGCCATAAGCCAACAGCTTACATAATCAGAGAATGAAGCACTTTGGGGGTACGGCTTTTAATGAAAAAGTACATTATGTAAATTATTAAATTTGCTTAACTTTAAAATCAATGCCAATCAGACAGTTTCTTAAATGCATTGAATGTCAACAACAACATAAATGATAAATGATAAAGGAGAAGTCCTACAACTACAGCAGAGCAGTAATGCAAAACACTTATTAAGTCTCTGCTAATAAGGATAATAACTGTTTGCAAATGCCAAAAAGTCCTTTGAGTACTTTAAAGTTACACACACACACAGACACACAGGCACACACGCAAACAACGACTTTAAATCAAATCTAAAAAGGGTTCAAATCAAATTCGATTGAAGTATTAAGAACACACATGTGTGAGCGACGGCAAACGGCGTTTGCCTGACAGGCACAAACTACGTACAACTTCTGTCGACACACAGTCTAACAAGCAACAAACAACAACAGGACAACAGGAAGCGTACAAAAACTCAAAAAAAAAAATATAAAAAAAAATCAGACAACATTGAAAGTTTGACAAAAGCCACAAGTGGCACATTATTTTAATTCGCAGTCAAACGTTCCAACATTAACACGCCGATACGTCATCATCATCATCATCATCGTAGCGCTTGGTCCTTGTTGCCCACATACGCACACACACAAGCACACACACACGCTGTCACGCACTCGTACACATGTCCTTACAATACGCGCCCTTGTCGACAACGCCGTCACCGTTACCGTCACCGTCGTTGTTGCAACTCATCAAAAGTATTTAAGTGATTTAAGGGTTGTTAGTCCACCACACATCATCATCATCATGTGCGCTGGTCCACCACTTCTATAATGTGACCGACCACATTCAATGTGTGTCTGCCCATGTCTGGCTTGTACCAGTGCCGTCGGATTAGTAGTTTGATATGCTGTAATTATGTTATAAGGTTGTTCACTGATGTTAAGTGCCCGTAACCAAAAATTCATTGAGTGCCAAAGCGACGGACGCAATGAGTCGCGCAAAACGGAAGGATATCTTCGTGTCCGTGTCCGTGTCTGTCAATCAATCAACACTTTCGAACGTGTTGTGTTCAATACGAACAAGCGCGGTTCATTAACAGATTAGTTTTCAAAATGAAAACACAACTTTTCGATGAGAAAGTGAAGCAATTTAAACAATTGTTCGCTAAAGGATAATTTGCATAAGGCTTTCACTCATCTTGACGATGTTTTAGCATATAAATAAATAAACTATCAGCTACTCTTCAAATTCAGCAGTTTCAACTGTAACAGTTGGAAATTTTTATGGTCTAGAAGTCTTAGACCTCAGTTTCCACTTTACAAAGACTAAAAACTCGAAGCGCAAACAACTTCCAGAGGCTTTGTAGTTCCAAGAAAATCCCGAAAAAAAAAATTCAGACCGTCGTGACCTCATATAAAAGTGGTCCTATTACATCGGCGAGAACTCCGGGCCTAGGCAAACCCCCTATCGCCAGACCTGGTCCCAAGTTATTTTTGGTATTTGAATGGTTGAATGTTTTCTGCTTTGGAGCCGTGGTTATCCGAGCTAGGAGAATTCAATGTACTTATCATATTGCTCAAGAGAAATTTAAGTAGAAATCTAAAGAAAAATGATGCCTATTAAAATTTTTTGTAAATTTCGAGAAAATCTGACAAAAATGTGGATTTTTTTTAAACTCTAACAGTTTAATGGTCTTTGTGGGGCACCAATGTAGAGAAAAGGGTATTTTGTGGTATGCAGTCTTATAGAGCCAGACTTGCCGAGTCTATATACCGACTTTAATTTTACCTATTCTGGTCTTCGCGTTATTTGCCCCTTTCACTTATTGCCCCTCAAAAAGTGTTTTTTTGTAAATTGCTTTATTTCCAAAACTACTAAAGATGTGTACCTGAAATTTTATATGTAGACTTAGTAAATACACCTCCTTAAAAGTGCATACCAGAAAATACCCCTTTTCATGTTTAACTACCTCTCAAAGGCCATCAAACTGAAATATTTGATAGATACTTCTTTTTTACTTAAAATGTGTTTATCTTTGAAATGATGAAATATACTAGCCTGAAGTTTTGTATGCAGCCTTCATCAATAAATATACCTCTTTAAAACGGCATGCCACAAAATACCCCTATATTTCATGGTTACCCTTCAAAGACACGCTATATAGCCCGAATATTCTGCTATAAGAAAAAAATATTAAAAATACCCAAATCTATTTTTTGTTTTTGGGACTTTTAGCTTTTGATTCAAAAACCCTTAAGTGCAATTTGTAAATAACGTAAAGAGAATCAAATATCTCTTATTTACTAGGTCTAATACAATTATTAGCATTATAGCCAACACTACAATCTGAATATCATCAAACCTCTGTGCCGATCACCTTGCTGACTAAATGGTTAGTTGAATCAAACCAGTGCTGTAAGGAACTTTCTGAAACGGCATTATGCTAACGGTTAGGGTAATCTAAATTATATTTGCTTATTTGATGATTTAAATCAAGATCATGGGAATGGAGTCTTCTAAGTCGTCTTTGAATCGTTGATCTGGTCAGCGGAATTGCAAGTTGGCTTTGATGTGAGTGTGGCTGAGACTGTTGAAATTGATTTCATCTTGGATAGTAGGAATCTGAAGATCGCTGTCCAGATCCAGAGACCGATCTATGCGTTTGCGATTCGTTTAACAAAATGTTGCCTTCAATTGAATGCCCTATTTCCAAGAGGGTGCTTTGTCTTGTTTATAGATCTACAGCTTATTTTCAATACTCAGTTTGCCTCTAGGACCAATGGAAAGACCAGAGATTCGAGCTTATCCTCAATCAGATTCAATTGCTGACAACAACAACTTATCTCAACAACTTATTCGCACAATTTTGATCAAAGGAGGAACACAAAAAAAAAACAAAAATAAAAAACACGAAAAAACAACATTTCAATTTCCTGCTAAAAATGCATAAATTACAATGCAAATTTGCACAACACCTGTGCGTGAGTGTGTGAGTATGTGTATGTGTATAGACAGAACCTGTGCCACAGAGGACCCAGGACACTCAAAGGTATTGAAACAATATAAAAGTCTAACGAAAAACAAAAACAAAACGGCAAAACAACAACAATAACAAAGAAACATGTTGCCAGAAATAAAAAAAAAACAAATGAAATAATAAACATATCTAATATTGTCATTGAGCGTCATGTGTGTGTGTGTGTAGGTGTGTTAAAAAGTACCGCTATCAATGCAGTAAAAAGAGACGAGCACGGCACGGGAAGGCGACAACAAAATGGCAGCTGTTAATAAGCACCCAAAAAATCAACCAAAACACAGGACTACAAAAACAAAACACTGACAAAACATACAGTAAATTAAGTAGCCATTTTGTGACAACACGCCGCCCGCGCCTGCTCATCAACACATGTCACTACCTCACCACACCTCAAATAAGCACCCAGCACAAGCATAACAAAAGTTGAAATTGTTTTAAAAAAATGCTATGCTTTTAATTCATTCAAACTCAAATTGTGCCAATCTGTTGCGGCACTTGACGCCGTCAAACGACTCACTTCGCTCTCCGCTATCGTTTATTCACTCGCACGCCACACCATACATACACCATGCCAAAGCAAGCCGAGTACGCATGTTGTTGTCGCTGGCGCTGTCGCTGTTGTTGTTGATGAGCTGAGTTGAGCAGCGCATTTGTTGCTCTTTCATTTTCGCATTTTTCCGTTAAGTTTGTCGTCGACGTCCAGTGGCGTTACAATGGCATTGGCAGAGTATACGCAAAATGCCAGAGGCCGCAGTTGCTGTCGCGGCCGCCACTGTAGGTGTCTGTGACAATATTCTATAAATTTTATTGTTTTTTCATTTCGTTGTCAAAATAAAGTTTGCGCTTCCACTTCTTGTCACCCCCACCACCAACCAACACAATTGTAGGCGTGATGAACGTCAGTTGGCTATATTTTTTTTCCCCACAGCCTGTCAAAAAAAAAAAAACAGACGAACTTTTCGTGCGCCCGCAAATTAGATTATGCTAATTAAGCTTTATAGAAAATTTTGGCAGTAAACCGAAATTTCTGCGCAAAACAACAAAATGTACATTAGTATGTAAAGTAGGGTAGGGTAGGCAGGTGGTTTTTGTTTAATGTTGATTAACTTACCATGGCGGCGGGCGCACAATTGTGAGATCGATGCCCAGCAGCAGCGACAACAATAACAACAATTAACAACGTTGTCTTTTGATGACTTTGTTATTATAGCATTTTAATATTCAATCTGTGCATTTTTGCATATTTAATGCAACAAAGTTTTTCGTCATAATTTGTTTTTTTTTTTTTTCTATCTTATTTGTTTTCAAGTGTTTTTTCCCCACACCACACGTTCAATGCTTAGGCAATCCTACCACCATTCCTGCCAGCACGACCGACCGACCAGTGATTGTCAACAAAACGTACGCTGCTGTGCTGCTGCTGCTGCTTCTTCTTCCACGACAGTGGTTTCTTTGCCGCTGTTTCGTACGTCTTCTTCTTGCTATTACGCCATTTAGTTTGGTTTATGTCCAACTTTGCTATTTGTGCAGATTGTTTGCATTTTGTTTGCATGCGTTGGCTGAGATTAATGCGTTCAAACTAAGAATAGCACGTCGTACCAAGAATTCCGTCTTTAGTTTTTTCTTAAGCCATATTTTTTTTCCGTTATTTTTCTTTTATTTTTCTTAGGCAATTAAAACACGTCGCAGCAGCGACAAATGGCAAAGTTTTGATGGATTGCATTTGTTGGCAGTAATAAAAGGCGTTGGCATTCTTTTTGCCGCCCCTTTTTCTTTCGCCTTCTTTCGCCTTCTTTTCTTCGTTTTGTTTGTGCTATAAAATCGGAAACTGCATTTAATTGCCATTAGGCAAAAGTAGCAACAACAACCAAATGAAGACAAACCCAAGTCATGTACAAATTCAACAAGACAATGCAAATAGAGCGTTATTCACGCAAAAGCGGGGGTGGCGGGTGCGTAAGCAAAGGCAAACATAAATCTGCTTGTTTCATGTCTTATTGAAATCAAAAACAACTTAAGCAGTTTGCACAAAGCGCATGCAGAAGAAGACGGCGGAGACGAAGCAGAAGATGTAACGGCAAAGATTTGTAGACGTGTATGTGTGTGTGTGTGTGTAACTCAAGCTGTGCCGTGCAATGCAAACAAGACGAGTGACGTTTGTTTTGCCAACTTCCTTTTGTTTGTGTCTTTTTACTCTCTTTGTCTTTGTCTTTGTTTTTGTTTTAAATTTTTTTTTTGTTGTTGTTCTTTTTTCGTGTGCAGTCAATTTTGTTATGCAAGCGCGCTAAACAAGCTTTTAATTTAGGAAATTTTATTTAATTGCAGACGCAACGATAACCAAATTCCAAACCAAGCAGATGGCAATGTCTGCAGATGAGCAACAACAGCAACAACAACAACAACAGCAGCAACAACAACGACAGCAACAACATAAAACGATGAAGGACAACAATGGCGGCACAACAACAACAGCAGCGGCCGCAGCAATCACTGCTGGCAGCGTTACTGCTATTACAGTTGCTCCAAATAATACAACAACAACGGCAACAACAACAACATGCAGCGGTAATGGCGCTGTAACGCCAACGCAACAACAACAGCAACAACGAAAAACAAGCATACATGAGCTACGCAATCAAGATTATGTTAGTCGTTTAATGGCAGCCACGCCTCCCTATTTATACTCAGCGCCCGTTGGACCGAATAATTTCTTCTTTAGTGACATGTTACGTTCACTTGTGCAAGCGCGCAATAATGAAACCGCGCGTGTTTTACAATTGCAACAACAGCAACAACAACAACAACAACAACAGCAGCAACAACAACAACAACACCATCAGCAGCAGCAACAACAACAACAACAACAGACAGCATTAGTGCGTCGACCACGTAAACGTTCATGGTCGCATCGCACATACTATGAACAGCTGCGTGAACGCAAAGATGCCGAAGAGAAGCAACAACAACAACAACAGCAACAACAACAACAACAACAGCAACAACAACAGGCTGCAGTCGCTGCTGCTGCTGCGGCCGCTGCGGCGGTCTCGGCGGAGAAACCGCTTGAATTAACAAATAAGTCAGGTTATTATCAGCTGACAACGCACACAAATACAAAATATGCCAAAATGGAGGAAAGCAGCGCCGTGATTGTGAAAGAGCTCGGCGGCAAATTGCATACCAAGGCCGCTGCTTACGCTGAGCAGAAACTGATCGATGGCAATGCCGCTGCCGGCGTCGTTGCTGGCAGCGCTGGTGGCGTCGGCGCTGGCGGTGGCGGTGCAATTGATAACGTTTTGCAGGAAACACCGGCGGCAGCATCATTGCCGCCGCAAGATCTTGTGCTGCCACCGCCGCCGCCCGTTTGGTATCCACCGCTGTATCCGCCATACGGCATTGATCCATTGCATTTCTTTATTGATTTACGCGTTTCGGGACATATTTACGATCGCAAGAAAGAGAATGTTTCGCCGCTAACGAATACCGCTGACAATAATGCGCTGCTCGAGCAAACGTCGACTGCGCAGCAACAGCAGCAGCAGCAGCAACAACAACAACAGCAGACGGACAGCAATGGCAATGGCATGACGCATACATTAGCAACGCAAATGCCGCATAAACAACGACATGGCTCCGCATTCACGGTGCCCATACCGAAATCGGCCACACTGGGCGGCAGCGGCAGCGGCGTCAGCAGCATTGCCGATGCCATTAATCTCAGTCCGGCGGCCGCTGCTTTGGGCAAATTCGAACATTATGCAAAGTATTATGATCTCGGCGAGACAAAGGAGAATCAGCCATTGTCAAAGACAAGCGCTAGTTATATGCTGCAACATTTGCCACGCCTCTACAGTCAATTTGCGGCGCGCACAGATCTCATTAGCGGCAGTGGCGTTGGCGTTGGCGCAATTGGCAGCACTGGCAATGCAGTGCTGTGCAATAGTATGGATGTGAACGATAACAAGTCCGATGCCGATTGCTGTGATGCCGATGACTCGGATGGTCGTGTCTCTAGCGATAATGGGCTCGCTGCAGAGCATGCCGGCGCGACTGGTGTGTCTGGCATTGGCAGCTTGGAACGTGATATTGATGTGGAAATAATCGATTCGATAAAATATCGGACCGATGGCGAAAGCAGTCGCTGTTCGAGCAATGACGAAGCTGCCTCCGTGACACAGATCGATTGAACGAACGTACACAATGCGCAATTCTTTAATACTAAGTTAAGCTAAGCTAAATGAAATGAAATACTGTGTGTTTTTTTTTTTTTTACTTGTCTATCTCACATACACTTAACAAACGACATTTAAATAAAGTGAAACGTCGTTAATGACATGCAAAGCACACTTGTTCTCATTGGCCACTGTGGCAGCTGTGACCGCTTGTCGCAGTCCTACGCTCATTCATGCCAACACATCAAACTTTTACAGCATGAAAAGTGAAAAAAAAAAAAATCGAAAAAAAATGATTATCATTTAGCAACGCTCGAGCGCAGCCTAATTGACAATGAAGTGGGCACGCGTTTGCGCTTTGCCTTTGCGTAAGCGTTTTCATAAATCATTTCCGGCGGCTTCGTCAGCTCTTGATGGCGTTGATAATGATGATGATGTGGTGGCGCGTTAAAGTGTGCCGTAAGGCATTTTTTAACTGTTGCCGTCTCTCTCTCACTCTCACTCCCTTCACATATAATCGTGTCTTTGCTACAATTGCTGCTTTTATGCTAACTACATCTCTCTCTCTCTCTCGCTGCTGTTGCCGTTTCAGCTTCTTCTCTTCGCCTGACGCTTCGTTGCCTTTCATTAATTCTTGCTTTCTTTTGTCGTTTTTGTTCTTCTTTTTGTTTCTTTCGCCAACATCGGCAGCGCAATCAGACCGCGACTGTGCTTCGTTGTTGTTGTGCTTGTTGTTCTTGTTGTTCTTGTTGTCGCCATAATCATCGTTTGCTGTGTGTAAATTAAAACTGCTCCCGGCTAAAGCATCACCCCACTCACGCCTCGCTTGTTTGCATTGCTCGCTCAATCGTTCGCACTCACAGCAAGTTTCCCCCAACGCATGCCGCGCCTCTTACTCCTCATATCCATCAGCGTGTCGACGCCAGGATATTAATTTTTACACCATTCATTGAATTCGCTCATTGGTGTGCAAAATTCAAAAAAAATTACAGTAAAAAATTAAAAAATAAAAAACTTGTTTAAAAATATGATTGCCATTCCGTTTGCTTGCAAAAAAAAAAATAAAAAAAATCTGCTTCCGTTTCCGTTTGCTTCGCTTGTTGCCGTCAACTTTTTTCCCCTTGTATTTTTATACTCTTCACGAAGTGAAAAGTATTATAGTTTTGTCACGAAGTTTGTAACAGCCAGAAGGAGGCGTGGCCGACTATACAAAGTATATATATTCTTGATCAGGATGACAAGACGAGTTGATATAGCCATGTCCGTCTGTCCGTCTGTCCGTCTGTCTGTATGTATGCAAACTCCTCCCTCAGTTTTGAAGCTATCGACCTGAAACTTTGCACAGACCCTTGTATTTTATTACGATGACACATTGGTCGGAACCAGCGAGATCGGACCACTGGAACTGGTAGCCACCATACGAAAAGAAGAAGAAAAAAAAATTTCAATCGTTGTATGAAAAACTTTTTTGTTTTCCAAGATAGAGCGCTGAAATTATACCAGTGGTGAACAACCGTAGCCAGGCTAAATGCCTGAAAATTTCATTGAGATCGGAATACTGGAACTGGTACCTGCCATACAAAATGAAGAAGAGGAAGAGAAACAAAGTTTAAATCGTTGTATGGGAAACTTTTTTGTTTCTGAAGTTAGGCTGCTGAAATTTCAAAAGTAGTAATTTAGTGTCACCAGATCAATTGCCTGTAAGTTTTGTTGAGATCGGACTACTGGAACTGGTACCTGCCATACAAAATGAAGAAGAGGAAGAGAAACCAAATTTAAGTCGTTGTACGGAAAACTTTTTTGTGTCTTAACTAATCGACTCTAAACTTCATACTTTTGTTGATAATGTGGCTTAAAAGCTATTTTGATATCAAAATGGGCGTGGCACCTCCCACATATGACCAAAACCAAAAGTTCCTATATATCTGGCACTCAATGAGGTATAACAACGAAAACTGATCTGTAGGCTATGTGGACAAAAAGAAATAAGATTCCAAAAATAAAATGGGTGTACCACAAAAAGTGTCGTGAAGAGTATACATCTTCGGCAAGGCCGAAGATAACGTCCTTACTGGTTTCGCTTTATTTTGATTTTTTATTTTTTCATATATCACACACTCGGTATCAAACAGATTGATTTCATGAGTTTGCAATTTTTTTACAATTTCGTTGTTTTTGTTGTTGTTGTCGCACCGTTACCATCAAAGCGACAAAGAAGCATTCAAGCAGAAAAACTGCAACGACAGTTTTGCATTGAAACGTTTGGCATGACAAACATTTCATAATTCTTTTTTTTTTTTTCCTTTCTTTGACACCTTCCGCCACGCCCACAAAACGCAACAAATGCGCCGTGCAACATGAGGAAATGCAATGAAAATGTTTCAGAAGAGGGACACAATTAAGCTAACTGCCTTGGTTCTGAGAATCTTGACTTGACTTGAGAAGTCTATGACTGGCAAAAAGGAGCAGCAAAGCTTCATGAAAGAACTTCAGATTGGTTTAAAACTGAAATGGATCACCAAATTCACAAACATTACATTTTTCAAACTGTATTCGGCATAAAATGTTCCCCACGTTCCTAGTTTCCAGATCTATCATTCTGATAGACTATCCGCCGATTCTCTATCACTGTGAAATTAATGATTAAAGACGAAAATCATCCAGAAATCCAGAAAACGGGAATTGAAGCTTAATATATACGAGCTAGACCGAACATAATGGCTTGGCTGAAGGATTATGTCTAGATGATCTCAAAACAGTAAAGGCGCTATTTTTTCATATTCATATTGGAAAGTATTTCTAACAAGGAACATATAAGTTTTTATAGTGGAAGCCGCCATTGTCCTATTTGTTTTAAAGAAAGCCATTGCAACAAAACTATATTTCTATCTTGTCTGCTTGTAAAGAAATCCCATTTATAAGTTATACTCTAAATGGGCGGTGCAACGCCTTTAAGTCCGATTCTTGTAAAACTATACAATAAAAGTAGTAAAGCATTAATTAAAAAATACATGATTGCAAAGCTTTGTCTCATCATAGCGACAGACAACGCTATAACGGACACTCTAGAGGCAATGATGAGACCACAAAAAGCAAAGTTGTCTAGTCTACAGAGACTAATAGATAGAATTATTGAAAGGAGAGAGACTCGTCCAAGTTCAGACGACGACGACGTGGGACCCGATATTGATAGTTGTGCAATCGGTTGGCTGGTTGGAACAGTCGAGGTATCCAAAGTATGCGGCAAAGATGGTCATCCGGTATTCTATTTCTCTTCAATTTCTATTGTTTTCCATGCAAAAAAGTAGTATGTATATTCAGTTGGTCCTTAAGGTTTATCAAAACTATTATTATTCAAATAAACATAACAACAACCATGAAATGATTCTGCTGATTATATGTTGCATATTTTTAGGGGATACTTTTTTGAAATCTTCATATCAATGTGTCAATTCACTAGACGATTCTGTTCAGAGAATTGGAACAAACCTATTAAATTTTTGTCTCTCATCTATCCTTACTAAGCCTTTAATTTAAACCTTAAATTTAACATAATGTTTTAACTTTTATGTATATTATACGACTGAAGCCAGAAACTACTTTTATTTATTTTATTTTTATTTAAGTATTTGCACAGATAGAATTTTAAAAAATTTGTTGGTATCTTCACAAAAATTACATTTATATCCTTAACGCTATTTTTTCTATTGAGACATGTCATCTCTCGTAGTCACCAGAGACAATTGAACACCAGAAGAGCTAAAGGCATGATATTCGGAATTTAATCGAGAACAACATAGAACTGAGATTAGTTCCATCAGAGTCTATGTGCATAAACCGGCCAAGAACTTAAGACTTTCTCTACAGTCTTTCGATTCTTTCGGAAGTTTAAGCCCATAAGAAGAATTAATGGCGAATCAATATTAGTCTCAAGTATTTGACAGAAATTAAAGTCGAATTTGAAAGAAATGAGAAAGAAATACATGGCTTATAAATACTTTTCGCACAAACTTTGGAAGCCTTCTTGATGCCGCCCGCTTCCTATTTCATTCATCACAGTAATGTTAACATGTTGCATACTTTCCAGCAGCAAACCGACAGCGAAATATCTTCTTTTTTGTTATTGCTAAAGCATTGTTGTTTTTGGTTTGTTTGATTGACGCCCGTGGGGTATGTCGGATTCTGGAATCCGGCATGCTTTTACGCATATTGGCGTCTAATAAGAACGAAAACGATACGATGAAATTCAACCTAATTGCGGAAAATTTACAACGCAACTTAACAGTTGACAGATGAGGAGACATTCTTGTTCATGATGCTGATATAGATGACGATGTTATGGGGAAGGAGTGAAGAAGGGGGTTGAATGGAATGAATGAGAAAGCATATTTTCTTTTGTTAAACATAAATCATTGCGTCTGCTCATAATTCATGCAATGAAAGTTTTCAAGCGTAGATAATTTTCTTCTTTATTTTTTCGACAGGATAAAGGAGATGAAGGCTGCTAAAGCCGAATAAGAAAAAGACGAACAAAGCGCAGATGAGAAACATTCGAAAAAAAAAAAAAATAAAATTTGGCGAAAATATGCGCGAGTTGACTCAAATTCCCTCGAGGGCCTCCAGAGCCCTTTTTTTTTGGCTTGGTTGTTGGATTTCTTACGTGGTTGGTGGTTTGAGGGCGAGAAAGGCGGTGAAGTGACAATACAATGCAATAAAATTAATTGAAAAAAATAATACAAAAAAAGAATAAAATTAAACATTTAAGAAAATAAATTTCAATTATGTTTTTATATCATTTTTAAATGAGTTGGCAAAGGATATGAGTTCTTGGCCTTATCATTTCGGACTTTGACCGATTTATATACAATATTACAAATGTGTAATGTGTGGCACGCCCATTTTCTGCGTCTGCTTACTGAGAAATCCCATTTTTCAGTTTTTCTCTTTATGACCGATTCTTATAAAACTTTGGAATATAGTCAATGATTAAGAAAAATACGTTATAATATTATATTATATTTAATATTATTTAATAGCAACAAATTTTTCTAACAAAAACATCTTTTTGACAGATTGTTCCTATGCTATATGCTATAGTCGCCCGATCTTCGCCATTCTCGGAGAATATCTTTGTTGACGTCTAAGATAAGCTATGCTTTCAACTTCAGTGAACGCTTCTTGTAAATAAAAACAAGAATCAAGAAATCAAATTTAAGATGGTAGTCACTATGAATGGAAAGATTTTTCTTGGACCCAAAAAGTGCATAATTGATTCTCGCTTTACGGCTCGAAACTAATTTATTGCTATTTTTTTTATTATTTTATTTATTTAAATATAAAGCATAAGTATACAAATCAAGTTGATTTGGTGGGACGAAGGGCGGCTTTAAAGCTAAAATATTTTATGTACAGCAATATTAAAATAATAAGCCTTTTAATTTTCTCTCTCTCTCTCTCGCTTTTTCGTTGTAATGGACATGCAGGTTAAATAATTAAATAATATAAAATACGTGAACAAAAAAAAACAAAGTAATTTTAAATTCAAGTATCAACTAAAAGCGCGTATGGTGAATATACTTTATGTTGCCAGTCCGCATTTTGTGCCAAATCAACACTCACAACGAGCGTCAGGAACAACTCGTGTCATTTGGCATCTCACTCACACACCACTCGCTTCGTTAAACGAAACGGCATTGCGCGCATGTGATTGGCTAAAGCGTAAATAAAAGAACCCGTTAATTCAAAAAATTGTAATGCGCAATAAAATGTTAAATGAAATCCAAGACATTTAGCGAAAATGTGAATAAATAAAAATTTGTGAATAGAACCCGAGAGCGCTTGAAAGTTTGTCTGTAACTAGCATGGCGAATAATACTTTTGAGTTTATTAAATTTTGTATGAATTATTTAAATACTAAAGCCATTGGCGCTTAGAAGCTAATCTTAAATGATGTTGTCATACAATGTATTATAAACTGTAAAAACAAACAAAAAAAAAATTATGTATATTTTTTGATGTATATAAATAAATATATGCATACTAAAAAAAAAAAAAAAGGGCGATAAATATATATGCAATCACGTGAAAACTTATGCTAGACGACTGCTGCTTTTTTTTGCATTTAAATATATATTTTGTTCCTTTTTTTTTTCTGCACGTCATATTGCACAGCAAAAAAAAAAAAGAATTGTTTGCTATTATTTGTTTTCGTTGCTACTCAATTATTGAACGAAAAACACTAATCATATTTACAGTTAAAATTCCTTTTCATTTAAAAAAAAATTCCTTTCCTTTCATGGAAAAGAAAAAACAAAAGTGTTAAAGAATCAAACAATTCAACAACATTTGTTTGTAAATCTGCTCGACCGGCAATGTTGCGCGGCGTGTTGGCGAGGGACGTGTGGGCATGGGTCAATGTTGTTAACATGACGGTTGGCAACAGTTTTTAAATAAAATTTACATACATTCTAATTAAGAAAGAAAAAACGAAAGTAATCAAAAATAATTAATTAATGAAGAAAAATTATTTTAAGTGATTTTTAAATAAAACTAATTACAGTTATAACGACATATGTGTGAAGAATTACACTTCTAAAATATTGTTGTTGTTGTTGTTTTTTTTTTTGTGTTTTTTTTCTTGTTTTCCATTTCCTTATTTACTCCTGTTCCGCTAGTTTAGCCTATAATGAAATTCATCAAAGTCTTATAGTTGAACGCACACAAAAAACGCGCGCGTTTTGTTTTTTATGTTTTTTGTTTTTGTTTTTCGTTTTTTGTTTTTTGTTTTTTGTTTTTGTTTTAAGGGTCATGCGGTACGTGTTTGACTGGGGTATGGGTGTGGACAGCCGTGTGCTGTAACTGGTGGCGCCTGACGGCGGCAAGGATGTAGGTGGGGTGGGTGGTTGGTTGGTTGGTTGGTAGGTTGATTGGTTGGTTAATTAGTTGTTTGATTGGTTCGTTGATTGGTTTGGTTAATTGTTCAAAGTGTCATCAAAGCATACCGACTACTTGCGTCGATTGTTGTTGTTGTTGTTGTTATTATTACGTCTACCACCAAAATTACGTTGCATTTGCTGTGGCATACCCGGACCGCCTGGTCCAAAATTATTGAAACCAAAGGCCGGGCCGCCCATTATGCCGCCAACACCACCACCATTACCACCGACGCCGCCAACATTGCCGCCGCCGCCGCCACCGCCAACGGCATTCATGAGACGCGCATTTAATGTCAAATCATTCATATTATTATTATTATTATTGCCGGCGCCGTTACCGTTACCGTTACCGCCACCACCACCACCATTGCCAGGTGCACCTGCAAAGGGATTAAACGCATTGGGACCAGTAGCGCCGCCGCCTGCACCGCCAACGCCACCACCACCGCCACCACCCATTATGATTGGCGGCATGCCAAGCAAACTGGGACGTTGTATTGGCGGTGGTTGACCAAACGGTGGCAAATTCAATGCTGGCGGTATATTTACATTAACATTCAATGGCAGACCACCGGCACTGCCACCACCACCACCAGCGCCGCCGGCATTGCCACGTGCATAGGCGGACGCTAACATATTTGGCGGTGGCTGTTGCAAGAAACTCAATTGATTTTGCTGTTGTTGTTGCTGCTGTTGTTGTTGTTGTTGCTGTTGTTGTAATAATGCATTTGGCGGCGGTTGTGATAAATTGGGCAATTGTATAAAACCACCGCTATTACTTGTTTGCAATGCATTGCCATTGTTGTTGTTATTATTGTTGTTGTTTCCGCCATTGTTGCTGTTATTGTTATTGCCGCTGCCATTGCCATTATTGCCCTCATCATTCATATGACAAACTTCGCCAGTGTCATCGATATAAATGCCCAGATGCGCAAAGATCTGTTGCAATGCCATATTCTTAATAATAAAGCTCACATCGAAGATCTTGTTCGGCGCATCGCTCTGATGGAATTTCTTGAGTTCAGTCGATACATGCGCCAGCTGTTGATTCACCATGATCTTGTTATTCGAACCCAGATTCTTATACCATTCCGATTTCTGTAGCAGATTACGTATTTCGATGCTTTGCTTATTTGCGCTCGCGTTCGTGCCGCCGCTCAGCGTCAATGTGGCCGAACCGATCGCCGAGCCCGCCGCAGCCGCGGCAGCAGCACGGCGCGGATCGCCACGCGGCGCGCTGATCGTCGGTGCGGCGCTAGTTGCCACCGCTGCTGCGCCTGCGCCTGTGGCTGCACTGCTCAATGCACTGGCGCTGCCGTTGCCAGTGTTGGTAGCGCCAAGACCAAGACCAAGACCAACTCCACCACTGCCACTGCTGCTGCTGCCAAGTGTCGATACGTGTGGCGGCGATGTTGGCGTAAAAGTACGCGGCGGCGATAGTAAATTGTTGATCTCGGGCGAGGCAATGCTCATTTTGCGCTGCAACGTTGCGCTTTGCGAGAGTTCGGGCAGTCCAAGTATGCGACGCATGCGTGGATCTTGTGTTTGATTGTCCTTGAAGGTGGCGCGCAACTCAATGAAGCTCGGTTCATCGAGCTCGAGCAAGGCCAAACGCCAGGGTATAATCTCGTGCGACGAATAGGAGGCATCGATTTCCGATGATGCCGGAAAGTGTACAACCGGCTGGAATGGTAAACGCAAATCGACATCCTTCAGTGCATTGCCCTTCGGATAACGCATATCGACATCGGGTTTTTCGCTGCGCGGTTTCTCACGCTCCTTGTTCGTATCCAAATCGTACATGGAACGGCGTTCGTAAAGTTTTGTATTTTCCGAATTTGTTGGCGATTGCGAGGAAGTCGGCTCCGGTGTCGATGACTGGCCGGGCGTCGGTGTCTGTGAACGTGAATCGCGCGGCATATAAAAGCCGCCCTCATTGCTATTCGTATTGCTGTCATCCTCGTCCATGCGATGCATCTTGAAGGGGTTCCTTATCAAATCACGCATGAAGTTTGCACGCACTTCGGGATCTTTGTTATCTCTGTTGGCAGCAGCGCCACTGGCACCGACGATAAGGCTACCGTCTGCGCCGAATTGTAGTCTACTGAAGAAGGACGAGGCAGATGAGTTTATAGACTCTGCGCTGAATGGCGCATAGGGCGCATAGGTCGCATTTGTAGCTTCATTTTCCACATCTTGCTTGGCAACATCTTTTTCAGCCAGATTGTTATCGGCGCTCTCATTGTCGCTGGCCTCACGACGTGGATCCTTGTTAATCTTTTGTGGCGAATTGCCGCCGGCCGGCTGTGCCGCCTCCTCCTCGTCCTCGGCACCACCATCATCTATGACCAGTTGCTCCTCATCTTTCTCGTCATCAACTGCACGTTTTAGCCGCAACAATGGAAAACAAAAATGTGTCAGTAAACAAAAAACAAATGAATTATAATAATTATAAAATGTTTGACTAATATAATTAATATGTTTGTATTAATGACTCACGTAAGTCGCTGCGATCAAAATTCGATATATTGGAATCCTTCAGGTACTGTGTGTAATCCACAATGACCACGCCGCTGCTGCTGTTGCTATTCGAGGAGATGACATAGTCGGCGGCGTTCTCTGTTGTGCCGCCAGTTGTGTTTGTATTGCTGCCGCTGTTGCTGTTGTTGTTGCCGCTGGCGCTGCCGCTACCGCTGCTATTGCCACCAAGTGCTGAGCTCATGTACCTGGGGGGTATACGCATATCAACGTCACCTTTCCGACTTCTAATATTTTGTAGTTGTTGTTATCGTTGGACAAATTGTCAAACACACACAAAAACAACGTACAAATAAAAATATAAAAATAAACAAAAAAAAAAGCAAAAGAAAAAAAAACGTCACAAATTACAATAATAAACAACTAAGTACATAAATAAGCGCAATACTCAACATATAAATAAATTAATAAGCATTTTTAAGCGCTAAAATAAATACAAATTTAAGAAAACAGTTTCAAAATATTAACAGTCGTTTTTTGAGTGCTTAACCTTCCTATGCCCGCAACAGTCAAAACTTTCAACATAACAGTTCATCGCTCACAAGCAATTATTACTAAACTGTCATATGTGTTGTGTGAGCGCTTTGTAACATAAGAGAACATGTTACTCATGCACTGCGTCAAACACAATTTTTTAACTAATGATTCAGAAATATGCCTT
The DNA here is from genome assembly GCA_037044515.1 of Phortica magna. NCBI lineage: Eukaryota > Metazoa > Arthropoda > Insecta > Diptera > Drosophilidae > Phortica > Phortica magna. The sequence goes on from JBAMBP010002306.1 coordinate 31,197, forward strand.
ACAACATCATGAGTCATATTGTATAAAAATTTCATATTATCTTGAAAACCTGCCACTTAAATAGGCGAAGATTTCTACATTTTAATTTGCCTTATAGTAAATGTGCGAAGAAATGTGAAAAACTGAAGTGACAAATATGGCTGGCTCTGTTAACCTAATGTTACTGTAAATTTTGGAAAAATAGAGCTGTAAAGCGCTTTAAGACGAATTTCGTCGAATCTAATGACAGCTCATGAGTTAAAAAAAATTCTTTGCATTTCGTAGAATTATTTAACTATGACAAAAGTCAAAAAAATAGCGTGAAATATTTGAAGATGCACTCAAAAAACATAACCCCCTTTAAAAGCAGTCAAATGAAAATTATAATATAAAATTTAAAAATATTTTAAAAACCAAAAAAAATGTTCTACACTTACATGATGCCATCGGTGGTCGGTTCATTGAAGGTCGCCGCTTCTGTATCCTGTTTCTTTTTATTATCAGCTTCAGTCGATAAGCATTTTTTCGCTGTTATTTGTATCTCACTGAGATCGTCAATGTTCAGGCCGACTTGGATCATATGGCCAATGGTCAATTGATTCATTTGCTCCAAATTGCTGACGCCCAATTTATTTAGCTTGGCAATATGCTCTGCGCTGAGCACATCATTAAGATTCTTTAAATCCAAACAGCTTGGCAGCTTTTTAGCACCAACACCAGCGGCAGTATATGTTGCCTCCATGTTACCGAGATTGCGATTACCAATGCCGGCAGCCTTTTCGGCCCAACGTGATTTACGTTTCTTATCCGATTTCATGTCAGCCGATTCGGGTGGATTAATGACCATATCGAGTAACGATGGTATATTACTATTGCCGCCCATTAATTGTTGTTGCAATAATTGCAACTGTTGTTGTTGTTGTTGCTGCTGCTGCTGTTGTTGTTGCTGCTGCTGCTGCTGTTGCTGTGAATTATCCAAGCACATGCCAACATTGCCTAAGCCCGCATTGAGTATGCCACGTGAACCGCCACCACCGCCGCCGCCGCCACCACGTTGCGAGCCAGATGATGGTATCGAACTGAATGGTGGCCATGTGTTCTGTATGCCAAATTTTTTGCATAGCTCCTCATGACGACGCGTCATTTGTGTGATTGCCGTGTCACGTGAAATACGCTTAAAATTGCCCAAAATCTCTTTTGGCGCCGTTTCCAAATGTTTAAGTAAAATATTGCGTAATTGTTCGTTAAGCGGTTTGCCATGATGGAACATACAAGCGCCGGCCTTACTTATGCAATCCATGCCCAAATAATAGTATTTACATGGGAAATCCTGATGCATGTAGGAGCATTTATCACGCTTAGCACAACAATCCATTAAATAAAATTTACACAATTCCAATTTACGTGGCTCCTGACGACCGCCACCAGGCTTACCGCCGCCGCCGCCACCGAGCATATCATCATCGGAATCACGACGTGAACGTTTCTCACCATGACGATTACGTTCACCGCCGCCGCCACCGCCACGTTCACGTCGCTTACGCGTTTCCTTCTTGCGACGTTCACGTCGTCGACGCATCGGACGTTCATCATCCTCCTCATCCGAATAATACGATTCATATGAACTATAATTATCGCCGCCACCGCCGCCGCCCGCTGTTGGCGAATCAAATGGCGCATCCATGTTGTAGCCAAGCGCATGACGTGTCTGTGCAAGCGCGCCAGCGCCAGGTAGATGACCACCCGGCGGTGGACTGCCGCCGCGTACATTCATCATTTCATATTCATCCATGTCGCTGCTTTCGTCTTGTTGTAGCGCTACTTTCAAATTACTAACCTTCGTGCTGCCAGCAATAATGCCGCTGGATGTGGTAGCCGTTGCAGTTTGTGCTTGCTGCTGCTGCTGTTGTTGTTGTTGTTGATGATTTGGTGATGTAAGATTATTTGTGCCAACTACACCGTCATACACTGTGCCCGGCGAATTTTCTCGTAATTTTTTCTACACAAGTAAGAAAAAAAAGGTACAAGCAAACAAATGTCAAATGTCAAATAAAAATTTGTCCAAAATTCAAAACGTGTATGTACACTTACTTTTTCCTCACGCTCGGCCTGCTCACGTTCTTTCTACGTTGCGTCTTACGACTATTACGACTCTGGCCCTGTCCCGGCGGCATATGTTCCATTTCATTCATGCCGCCAACGCCATCTTGTTCATTAGCACGATGATCCAATTTCGGCATTGGCGGTTCAATGCCCTTCTTTTTGAGCGCATTTGCAAGCGCATGTTCAATACCGCTGGCATGATCATCTGTCAACAGAAAAATGTTATTAATTTGCATACAACATTGGTGATTATTAAATGTACCTTCATAGACTAATGGCTTCTTTTTAGCAAGACCCGCGCCCGTAGCACTTGTGCCACCACTGGTCGATGGCAATGGATTATCCAAATCACTGTCGTAGCCTTGTGATTCTTGTGCTAGCAATTGTTGTTGCAGCTTCTGTTTCTGCTGGCGCAATGCGGCGATATTCGATGTTGCTGTAAATGTGTCGTTGTCGTTGTCTATGTTTTTGTTGTCGCCACTGCCACTGCCACCGCCACCGCCGGCGCTTATGTTGTTGTTTGTTGCCTTTTGGCTATTATTGCTTAAAGTTGCCTTTGTCATGACGTCGCCATTTTGGGTTTGTGTTGTTGTCGCCAATCCTGCTGTGGCTGACGCAGCTGCCGCTGTGGCTGTGACCGTGTCTGTAACTAGCTGTACATCATTGTCCTCATCATCATCGTCGTCGTCGATCTCGCCATCTTCAAGATCTTCTTCATCGTTGTTGGGCAATAAAGCATCTTCTGTTGTTAACATTTTAATTGTTTTTGTTTATTTAACGCATACAACAAATAATCAAAATAGTTTTTGTTGTTATTCTTTTCAAGTGTTAATTAGAGTTATTAACATCAATGGTAAACGTTGTTTAATTGTATTGATTAAAGAACTTTTCCCTTTTTATTTGTTTTTTTTTTGTTTTTGTTTATGTTGTTAACCTGTAAATAAATGAAAAATGAGGAGTTCATGATTAGTTAACTTGTTTAATTTATTGTTTAATTAATTGATTAACTTAAGTGTTGTGTTTGTCATAAATTGATTGCCTCTAATCGAATTTAAGTGATGGGGGAAGACGCCATAAAAAAAAACATAATATTTGTTAAAATCTGCAACACTTTGTTTTTTGCATTAATACAATTTTAAATAGTATTATTTAAATTCATGCCGCGTTGAAGACGTTTAGCATTACTAACTTTAATTGTTAGAAAAAACATGTTGAGCATATCTTCAATTATAATGTTTTGAGTTCTTGATTTCATGCCCATACAATTTGGAAACCTTTCCAATTTGAGCCAATCCTATGATGCTTTCCTGATGGCTACCAAATGCATGCATTATACATTCTGTCTCTTTCACTTTCGTTTTCTTACGCTCTAATCTAACGGAATTCGCTCAATTAATAAGAAAGCGTTGTTTATTGCTACTGGTAACTCTCTGACAGAGTCTCGATCGGTTCTTTAATGCACGTTTTCAATGATAACGGTAAAGGCTAGTATCGATCTCAGCACATATGTATATTTTTTTTCTTTTCTTTCGACAAAAGTCGAACATTGTTTGCATTATTTCCGATCGAACGATTCGGCGCCCCCCTCCCAAAACACACTAGTCTTACATTGGCCGCTATAAGAGGCGTGTACTCAAGACGCCCTAATTTTGTACGCCTACGTAATTGTACTGCAATGACGTCTTCACAACCATTGCGCGAAACGTGCCCCTACTGTACTGTCTGCGCAACAACAAACCAACAGCGGCAAAAAAAAATTTTTTTTCTTATTTTTTTTTGTCAGAATATAAAATAATTTTGTCTGCATGAAAATGTGAAAAAAAAACAATAAATGTAATGAAAATTGTGCAACAAACAAAATTATTTGATATTATCAATAATGTTAAATGACGACGTAGCGCTTTTAATAATTAATAAACTATTTACGTGATAGAATATCTTTTACTGCAGGGAATATTATTTGATTTAAATGACAGTAAAAACCATAGGTACTCATTTTTTGAGCAACAAATTTTTTCTTTTTTGCTGAAATGAATTTTCTGTATTATGATTATTTGATTTTACTATCAATTTGGTTTTCCTTTTTTCCTTTTGTCAAAACTAGCATTTAAGAGCAGTGACTGCAAAGACTTTCTGGTTTCTTTTCTGTTTTTTTTTTTTGAGTAAAAAAGCACAAGCGTACATGGCAGAGAAATAAGAGCAGCTGCTGACGTGCCACTGTTAAATTGGCGACGCGAATTTGTTAAACAGTTAAGAGCTGTTAGTACGAAACGATACTGTTCAACAACCTGGCAGCTAGCAGTGCGCTGTTAACTGTGTGAGCATTAAATTAACACATTATGATAGGTAGTAGCTGTGCGCTGTTAATGCGCTGTAAAATAGTTTTTGTTTTTTCATTTGCTGAGGTCACACAGATGTTTGTCTGTTTGAAAGTACTACGCAAATGTTTAACAGCTGCTACTAACTGTAAATGGCATAACACTTTATATGACTTGCGTTTTCAAACTTTTGTCTGTATGTGTAACAAGATATATGTATATATATCCATAAATAACAAACAAGTATCTATATATAAATATACAGTAGAACTTCGATAACCTAAACGTTGCAATAATTGGAGCACCAATATTAATTGTACTTTAACTTCTTCAAATAAGTTGCAGATAACAATTTATAACATTATATTTAACTTTTAAATAATCAAAATTATTCATTTTCAACATAGTTCGTTTAAATACATTAGGTAACACTGTAAGGCAAAAAACTAAAAATCCAGAATTTTGGACAATTAAATGATTTGGACACTGTTCTGTTTTCGATTGTCCGAATTTTCGAAGTTCTACTGTATACATATACTATAAAGACTTTGTTGCTGCCGATTTGAAAGTTTATATCGCTGTTCCGTGTGGCTTTTCATCTTAACTTTTTTTTTTCATAGTTATTTACTATTATGCTTTGCGTGTGCTTCGCTGACAGCTTTCGCAGATACGATGGTACATACACAAGTACAACCGTGCACACACATTGCACATGTATGCAACGGCGTTAAATAGTGAGGAAGCGAGCGAGAGAGAGAGAGAAGGAATGACCAAATTGACCAAATGTTAGCCAAGCAAAGGCAAAGAGTGCAAGCGGCAATTGAGCAAGCATATGTGCAAGCAAGACGGACAGACAAACAAATGCAAATGCAGTTGACATTATTATTACTCATCATCATCATCGTTGTCAATAATAAATGTAAAATAACAAATTAATTATTATGAAACTGTCGATTTTGAATGATTTATGTGTATGTGAATTTTACGTCGGTTTATGTTTTTATATAGAATATGTTTATTTTTTGGATTTATTGTTATGTTTGATTTTGTTGGTTTTTGTTTTTTAATTTGATTGCGTTAATTTATCGTTCGTTTGTGGTTATTGGACAGACACGTACAAATGGCGCACAAAATATTTAATTAGAATTGACTTGTTTTTGCTTTTAAACTTATTCGTTCGTTGTTCATGCTCGTTTTGCTTTGTTTTATTTTTGTTTATTTATTTTTGGTTTATAGTTTTTTTTTTGATTTCCTTTTGGTTTTTGATTTATCAAATTGATAGTTTAAAATTGGTTTGTTTAGAGGTTTTACATATTGATTTATCGATATTTGAATCAATGATAATAATGAACATTAAAGCCAGGCTTATTTTTGTTAGGTTATTGTTGTTGTTTGAAAAAGAGATAGTTTGTTTTTGCATTATATCATATCAACATTTTTGCTTAATACTTTTGTTGTGCATATTGTTTTTCCTTGTGCTTGCGTCGCAGTTTTTTTTATTCTCTTTTTTTTTGGCAGCTCAGTAGCAGCGAAAGTAGCGCAACGTGCGCAGCACCAATGCGACGGCGGTGAGGGTAAAGGCAAAATGAAATAATAAAAAGCAGTGGCGACGCAAAAAAACAAAAAAAAAAAATAGGGGGTGAAGGTAATAAAGAAAACGAGTTATGTGCAAATTGATATGCTGAAAAGTTTGCTTTTAGACAATTTTTGTTTTTGCGTTTAACGTTCCTTACGCTCTGCGTTGGCGGCACCCTCCTACCGCACTGCTGCGCTGGTTTACGTTGGTTATTGCCACTGCTCGATTAAATAACTTTTAATTAGTTTTTGCATTTTAAGGCGCAACTGTACAAAAACATACGTTTTGTTTGCCTTGGCTTAAATGCGTCAATGAACGTTATAAATATTTAACGTAAAATGAGACATAAGGTTGTCAATGCTAAAATCATAGCAACAAATCTGAAACTACACGTCGTCGCCTTACAAAAAAACAAAATTTGCTTTTAAAAAATTTTTTTTCTTGGTTTTTTTCGCTGCTGCTGCCGCTGTGCACGTCGCTGTTGGTAATGCTGCCTGCCATTTTGTACGCTCGCAAGCAGAGAAAACGCACAAATAACAACAACAATGATGATATGCGATGAAATACATATTAAAATAATTATATATATATATATCGAAATACATATAAAAAATGTGGTTATTATATAAAATGATTATTACTTTGCTTTTAGTTATTTTATCCCTTCTTTTTCTTGGCTGGGTATGAGAACTTTCTCTCTCTCACGCGCTCTCTCTTATTTACTTTTTGAATACTTTTTTCGCATACGCCTTGAATTTATTTTCGTTTTTTTTCTTTTTTGTCTTTGCTTAATTACATAATGAAGCGTGAAAATTAGTACATTTTTCAGAGGAAATGTATACTCTGTCGCCGCTTTGCTTTAAATTTTTATCTTTTTTTGTTTCTTTTATTTCAGACTAACGCTGCTGTGCTCAGACAAAAAAGTAGATATACGTATATACAAGATATATACGTACACATATATATACCTATATATATATGTATAGTAGTAGATGTAGATATTACAAAAATAACAACTTGCTCAACATTTTGCGTGTGTGTAGTGTGTACAAATCAACAATCTCAACTTGAATGAATTAGTGATGAGAATTAGTGATGAGCTCATGACTACCAGCCTAAAACAACATGAACGCCACCTGGTGAGGAAAATCGCCAACTTGCGCTTTATGTATACATATATATTATTATTATTATTTTGGATTATTTGGGTTACTTGGCGTGCGTGAAACACAAGTGAGCCAAAGCGGCTTCTTTCGACGCAAAAGTGTCCGCGAAAAAGGGAAGAAGAAGCACAACACTACCAAGAAGGCACGATAGGAACGGGAAATCGGATGAACGCGAATGCAGCGCGACATGCGACAAATCAATTTTGCTCTTGCTGTGTCATTGTGTGTCATGCGAACATTGACATTGACACATTCTCTCATCGGCTCTCAAGAAATGTAGAAGCGACCGCCGTATGTTAGTAACATTCACAGTCTCTGTTAAGACGCGCCCTGTTAATCATTAACAAGCAACTGAAACAGCTGTTTCTAAGATATGACCACCACTATACTCTTTTTGGACAGAATTTGTTAGTTGCTAATAAATTGGCACAGAACTTATAGAGTGAGAGAGAGAAGAAGCGGCATTAACGAAGTGCTGCCACCTTAGCATTTTTGCGGATAGACTTGTTCATGTCTAAACTAATTTATATTGGCAAATAAGTGCCTTAATAACTAGTTTTTATCAAGTTTTACACGTGGGACTTGTGCAAACGATACGTCTAAGGCGACGTCCATAAATTGCGTGAAGTTTTTTTTTTAAGTTTAGACCCCTCCTTGTCTCTTGATGAGTTTTCATGAGATTTTGACGAATCCCACTTATGCAACCAACAAGAGACTGCTTAAAGTTTTTAAGTATTTGCTGAATTGTTGGACTAAAAAATTGTCAATGCCAGTTAATGCAAGCATATAATTTATTTTTGATATTGATCATTCACTCACTTGTAAAAGTTTTTGAACACCCTGTTGTTTAATAAGTTCGGAGCGTTTGCTTCGAATGTTAAGGGAATTCATTTAAAACTTAATTACAATAAAAATATTGTAAGTCATATTAATCAATTCGATTTTTTATAGTAGAATTTTTAATTTGCTACTACACGATATGCTCTGCATTGGAAATAGAAAAGTGGCAGCACGTGTTACAAATCAGAAAGTTAAAATCGAGTTAAATTTTGGCAAATACTTTTGGCCAACTTTTTCTGTTAATTTAACAGAAGTTTGCGTTCGTTGTTTCTGATTTCTTGGTATCGTTAAATGTTGCCAGATCTTGCACTAAGTAATTCTGGTGGTGCAAGCCTCTTCCTGTGGAAGTTATAATATTATATGTTTGCATATTTGCTTGTCATGTATCAAGTTTGGATTTTGTTATATATATTTTTAAATGTATTAACCAAATCTTATATACACACATATATCATTAAAAGGATCACATTCATATCAGTACGCTAGTTGTTCAGTAGCATTGTATCATGTTTATAGAGATATTGCGCTTCCAAAACAAATATCAATAAACCATAATAGTTTAGATTAACTTATTAATGTAGAAGTTCGAAAAGCTCACTACTTTATCGGGCGCTGTTGGAATAATATTTAATGTTATAAATCTAAAATATGCAGTTTAAAAGCATACAAAACATTGTCAAAACCGACATACAATTTTTACACCTGATTTGGTGGACAGGTTCTGGCAACACTTTTAAAATGTTTGCGCTTCCAAAAACTTCTCTTAAAAACTTAAAATTGTTTTTAAGAATTGGTCTATGTGTAACATTACCATGTGTAAAATACTGCAACACAATATAAAATGGTCTGAAAATCTTCTGACGGCTATCGTAGCCCCCTCATGATTCAAAAATGATATGAAAATTACAAATCGGTGGGGGATACGTTAGCTCATGTTACAGTTTAATAGCCCGAAATGAATGTGGGCAATTGTGTAAACAACAAATGTTAAAAATTTTAATTGATTAAATATTTTCAATTGTAAACGACATTTTTAGCACTGTTCGTCAAGCTGTCGTCAACCAAAATACCACTAGCCACATGCAACCCTGCAGAACAAACGTAACAAGCGAAAATGTACAACACTGACCGCTGCAGCCCTCATATCGTGGAATCAGAAAAGCAGCGCCGCTGCCACCACCCATGCCGCCTCCACCAGTGCCACCACACGTGCAGCCGACCGCACCACCGATTTCGGCTCACCCGTTCTGGCAGAAGCATCAGCCGTACCAAACATGGCTCCCGCTGGCTTTCCTACTAACGTTCCCACCGTCAATCACGACTTTTTTCCCGGACACAACCTTCGTAATTGAAGTCGTCTGCCAACGTCTTCGCC
>JBAMBP010002311.1:0-79274 GCA_037044515.1 Phortica magna
CTTTTTTCGGCTTGTCACGAACAAAATTTCGCAACGACATCGATGAATATTAAATGATTCACGAAAAAGACACAAACAAAACAAAAATAAGCAACAAATATTCACTGCGCAAAATTTTCGACATGAAATGACGCAGCAAAAGCAAAAGGCAACAACACGAATGTCAACATGGCTATTAAAATATAAAAAATTCAATTTCGACGTTTTATTGATTGATAATAATGAAAAGTAATTGAAAGGCAATTATGGCAAGAATTTCAAGAAGTCAACAAACAACACAGACAATTTTCGCTATTTATTTTTGTAGCATGTGCTTGTGTGTTTTTTATACACGGCAAAAAAGACTAGAACGGCTGAAGATGGGTGGCAATTTTTGGTGAATCATGGTGCATTTTGGGAACGACATCACTTGGAGCCCATTTCAAAAATTTACAAAAATAAGTGAAATACAGTCTTGTTATGTGTATCATATTGCCGAATGTGCTGCTTAAGACATCCAAAACTTAAGCCAATTCAATGCTAGTGTTGCATACTTTTCGTTGCGCTGCATAATGCAATTTGATAGCTGCAATGTCAATGCACAAAAGTATGCAACACCAATGCAATATTAGTCGTAGAAGAACGCACGCTAAGCCAGGTTTCAAACCTATTATTTGTACCAATTGAATGCAAATAATGTCGAAGACTTGTTAAAAATATGTTCTACATAATTATGAATTTATTTACATGTGCTTAGTTATTAAATACATTATCAGTTTATAATTATTAAATAATTAAAACAATTATACATATACGTATATGTAATTACTTAAAGTATATACACGAATAAACAAAACTACAACTAGAATTTCTGAAGCTTTAACAAAATTAAATTGTTTATCATTTTCGATTTTTGTGTTTGGTTTTTTTTTTTTTTTATCGATTTTATATGCATAAAATACATAAAAATTAACTATTAACATTTTGTACAGTGTAAAAATCCTTGCAGGATTTCAACATTTACGAGACAACGTTGCATATGACGTCATATCTTAAAACTTTTCTCATCGACGTAGTGCCTGTGTGTGTGTGTGTTGAGTACAGAGTTCAGTCTTCATGCTGCCGTCGTCGTCGACGATGATGATGATGATGCCATAAACAGTTGAGCTTTTCTTTATTTTTTTCCTAAGTGTGTTTTGCACACTTTGCGCAATATGAAGTGTAATTGAAGTGCGCTTAATACGAAGAAATTCCAATCACAGGTGAGTACTGCAAAAAGGAAGGACCAAAAATTGTGTTAGAACGGCAGATAGCAGAAGATTTAAGCAAGTAGAAAAAGAGATACAATGAAGGTTATAAGTTGTTTTATAAGGAGTTTCATTGGCTTCGTTAAGAGTGCTTTAGAAGCAAGAAAGATCTTTGCATAAGTCTTTGCTAAAGAAAGTCTTTAGACTACTTTCATAAAACACAATTTAAAAAGACATTCAAACTGTAACAAGTTGTGATTTTAAGGAGGAAACATTTTACGAGGATAGATTATTCGCTTTGTGCTCACATCAACACTTACCTCTTCATCCATTGTGCTAGTGTGATCATAGATGCGTGCTGGCAAATTCTTGCGCAAGCTGAAATGATCCTCGGTTGTTGTCTTGCGATAAATTGGATTCTCAAAGTTCATGGAATTGATGCGTCGACGACTGCAGAAGCGATAACCCACAAAGAGCAACTGCAATGATTTAATTGGCCAAATATCAGATAAAATATACTTTAACTTATATCGCATAAAACTCACCACAGCGAACAAAAGTGACAGACCGACCAAGCAAGCGGTCACGGCCAAGGCGATGCGTCCGGAATCGGGCTTCGGCGTCTGCGCAATGTTCTCGTCGTTGCGTGTCACGTTCTTCATGACATGTTCATCAACTGTTGTTGTTGTTTTTAGTGAGAGAAAAAGAAAGCAAAAGTTTTCTTTTTTAATTAAATTGACAATTTTCTTTATGAAAACACACACAAATACAAAGATAAAATATTTACAAAACAAAAGATTACAATAAATAATAAGAAGAAAACCAACACCGTTTTTTGAGTTCGCTTTGAAACCATTCAAGTGACACATATTGTAGATAAGATAGAGTGAAAAGAAGACAACAACAAGTTGCTACACACCTCAGCCGACGATACAACAACAACAACAACAGCAACAACACAAATATTTCTGCCTGTCAAATCGATAATTTTATTGCTCAAAACGCTGAAGGCATCGAAGCGACATTTGTAACATGGCACTGCGATTTGTGTTAATTTAAGTAATTTGCATTATTTGCAAAGTCGTTCCAGAGGAATGCCAACAACAAAACCAACAACAACAATAAAAAATGTAACAAAACTCATTAAAAGTTGCCAAGGACATGAACAGCTGTGCTCATATCGATTATTCGTTCCGACTCCTCTCGCTTGTCGGTCGCACTTGTCGTCGAAGCGTCAAAGTGTCAGTTCACAAACAATGCAAGACAAAACTTTCTAAACACCGCCAAATGCGCCTGCCCCTCACCGCTGTCAAGTTGATTGGTTGTGTGTCTTCAAGGTCGGCCAAATAAAAGCGGCAGCTAGAAATGCTCAAGAGACAAGCACGATGACATGGCAAAAATTCGGCGCATTTCATTTTCAACCAAAAAATGGAAATAACTTCGATGAGTTGTTGAAGTTGCGCACATTTCAATAATCAAACGCAACGAGTGCTTTGATCTCTGCGCAAAAGAACAGGAAGTGTGCAGAAGAAGAAGAAAGGCGCGACAAAGGAGGAAGTATGAAAAAACCAGCAATAATAATAAAAATGTTTGCTTTTCAGCTTCACTGATTATGCGATTTTGACGCCATTTTTTCACTTCTTTCTGCACTTCACTTCACTTTTCTTTGCACACTCACATCACAATTCAATTGATCAAAGCGCGCTTTTGGGCGCAAATAAACTGCTCACCAAAGCCGCCATTGTCGACCGTGCGCCTCAACATTTTGATGGTCGTGTTTATTGCTTACATAATGTTGTCGTTAGCGGCATTTAATGCTTATTTTACTTAACTTAAGCACCGTCAGTTACTTTGTATCTTTGTATCTTTTTTTGCTTTATCCTCTGTCTGAATTTATATTTTTTTTACGCATTGCTTTACTGTTTGTAAGTAAACTGGTTATCATTTGACTGCGCTCCTTGTTGTTATTGCTTTTTTTTTGTACTTTTTTATTTGGCATTATCTTCTACTTTGATGTTATTGCATATCTTTTTCGACATTTTCATTTTCATTTTCATTTAATGCTGATTGATAATATTATGGCATTCAACATCAGCAGCATTTTACGGTCTGTTTGCATTTTGGTTTCGCAGATTAACATTAATGATATGAAAATGTTGCTTTGAAGGGCTTAGCTTTGGGAATTTTAAAGTTGAGTTGTGCTCTGTTTTCTTCTGCTGAAAAACCGCATGAGTTGTTGGGCCTGTCAGGGCTTAGACAGCATTTATTTGCTGTCGATTTTCATTTGAATTCGAATTTGAATTTGTCCTTGGCACATTTGACGACAATAACGAATTTTATCTTTTTTCTGCACATTTAAAAAAGTTGCCTTCAAATTGTAGGCTACAACAATATTAAAGTTAACGCAGAAGTGAGTTTGACAAATGTGCGCAAAGTACCTAAGAGGCTTAACTTTGCTTTGAAGCTCAAAATTTGTATGAAGCCAACGAAACTCACAAAATATGAAATATATCATCTACCAAAATGCCATTTTAACAAATTATTAAATATCAAATAAAGCATTTGTCAAAAATATTTGGTTTTGGTTAAGATTTTTGCCTAACTATTCTGACGCCAGTCACAAAAAGTCACAGTGAGTCACAATAATAACAGAGTCACAGCGTCATTTTGCGACTCGTTGTGTCTTTTAGCGATTCTCATGTGATGTATTGACTTGTCGACAAAACCGAATTTTATGTCATCTGTAAAATGATGAAGTGTGAGGTGTTTTTGTGATGATATATTTAAAAAGTCTTAGCAGATATGTCACCAATATGCAATGTCTAGACCAAAGAACAAACCAACCGAAGACAACAAAAACAATTCAAAATAGCAGTTTTCCGAATATTCTATCGAAAAAAAACTTTTTTAAAATTTAAAACAAAATCGAATATGCCAAATTGGCATTGCGCATTGTTCGTAGCTTCCTGTTGAATATTCAGTTATTTTTTATTTAACATATTTGCTTTTGTTTGAAAGAACAATGACGCGCCTTATCGAAAAAGAATTTCAGATAAAACGCGACTGAAAAAATAAACAATACAAAAAAACGATTTTATCAACATTGTTGAAAAACAGAAAAAAATCAACAAATATTAAAACAAAAACATATTCTACCAATAACCGTTAACAACAACAAGATGATTTTACCATAAGTGAATTGTTTTTTTGTTGTAATTTTCGTCGCAATTTAAATTTCAATTAGCACGGCAAAGTTTTTTAAAACAGTCAGGAAATGCAATCTGACACAGAATATGCAAAAAATGAAAATAAAAGCTGAAAGTAAAAAAACCAAACCGAATTTCATTCGTTGCCAACAGAAAATTAGCTCACAAAATGCGCGTTTTTTGGCTGAAGTTGAATTGCGTCGAAAAGTTTGCATGAAGCGCTTCAGCGTGAACATCAACAGCAACAACAACAACAAAGTCTTCTGCACTTGCAACGCTTTCAAATGAATTTCCTTGTCTCTTGCATGAATATGCGCGATTTTCAGATTTTCGAATTTTCAGATATTTCATTTGCAGCTGTGTGAGCTTCTTCTTTTGGTTAGCATTGTTGTTGTTGGCGCATCGCTGGCAATTGTTGTTGCTGTGCGTAAGTCTTCTGCACATGTTGCTATTTGATAATGCTAATGCCGAAAGCATTTCCGGTTTGCGGTTTTACTTGCAGCACAAAAAAGATACAAAACGAAAGAACCAAGTGCTCGAAATTCACTCCATCTTTCATCACTGTTCGTGGCTTGTTGCATGTGCTTGCCGTTGGTGGTGCTCATGCTCATCATTAGCACTGTCATCATCATTGTTATGATGATGTAGAAGTGAGTCAGAGACGCCTTGTTTGCGGTTAACCAACGGCGGAAAGACAATGAGTACAAGAATGATGAGGACATTGTATGATGATGTATGTGTGTATGATGATGTTGTACTTGGTTGATGTTGACGTCGGTGATGATTTTATATACACATTCTGCTGATGATTAACGAGCTTTGTAATGAAGGGTTTTCTTGACGTTGTTTTTGCCATAAATTTCAGTAAAAATCAAATACAAGTGTCAAATATGAAATTGCTATGATTGAAAATGTATATTTTTATAAGTGTATATACAAAACATAAGCTGAACGGCACACGCACACATATATATATGAAGGTTTAAAGAACATGTCATGTCATACCAACGTTGGACGCCATTTCGACGTTAACCGATGAAGCAGAAGCAACGGTATTAGGCGCCGTAGTAACATGTGTGTGTCTGTGCAAAGCACGTGTGCGATTCGCACGTGGTCTGACAGAAGGTCGGACATATAAAGCTAAATTTTTTAGTTAAATAAAAAAAAGAAAATTTTCATGCAAAACAAATAAATTTTTTTAAAGAACTTACGATCTTCGATGCACATGAGTCCGTCGGCCATTAACTTTAAGCCGGTGGGACAGGCGCAGGATATGCGTGAACTGCGCTCATTAATGCGCGGCGCCGGCAGGCACAAGTGCGAGCAGTGGCCGTTCACCGTCTGACAATGATTGATGCCGTCTGGCTGGCGATAAGGATGATAGACATGTATGACCATGGGATGTTGCAACTGTAGCAAAAAGAGTTCGCAAGCGCATGTGGCACAACAGTATTATTATTAATTGATTGATTGATTGATTGAAAGGCGTTTATTTTTAGTTTATGTATTGAAATTTGAAGACTTACCATGTGTATGGCAGTAATTGGTTGTACGCCTTGACCATTAAACTTGTTCGCCTTGAAGACAGTCTGCTTATCCCAATCGGTCCAATAGATATAATCCTCAAAAGTTGTTATCGAGAATGGATGACGCAAGTATTCGCTCGAGTAAAGTATCTGACGACGTTGTGTGCCATCATAATTAGCCGATGAAATTGTATTCAACTTGCCATCGACCCAATAGAGACGTTTGCGCACCAAGTCAAGTGTTATGCCATTCGGCCATTTGACATCATAGCTAATGATGGTCGTGCGCTGTGTGCCATCCATGCCCGAGCGTTCGATGCGTGGTGAGGCGCCCCAATCTGACCAATACATCCAACTGTTTCAAGTGGATAAAAACACATGTGTGTGTGTGTGTGTGTGAGTGTGTGTGTTAAGTGAAAAGCAATTATGAGTAGAAGCACTTAACGACTTACCCATCAATCGGATCGAGCGCAATTGAACGTGGTATGTCGAGCTCATCTTCAATTAGCACTTTGCCCATGTTACCCTCAAAATTTGTCAGCTCAATGGTGCATTTGTGTGTGTCCGTAAAGTAGACATGATTATAGATCCAATCAACAGCCAAGCCATCGGAGGTCACTGAGTGTGCCTTAAGCACAACAGTCTTCTCATAGCCTTCATCGATGGGCGCTCTTTGTATGTGTGAATTGAACAAAAGCAAAGAAATTTTAATTGATTTTAAATTTTTGTTTTGTTTGTTTTCTCTTTCAAATTCAAATTCAAATGCACATGACGTGCTCACAATTACTTCTTTTTTTAAGAGGATACTCACTTGTATATGCTCTGGGTTGTCACATCGCTCCAGAAAATCATGCCGGTGCGGAACACGAAGTCCAAAGCCGTCGCTGACTTTGTGTCATTAACAATCGATGTCATTTCACTGTGATCGAGCGCAATTTTTCTAATGTCATGCCTACGTGCCAGCAGCAAAGAGGCATGGCCTTCGGTCGCCTTGCAGCGTGTATGATTGCGCGGGTCACGCATGTAGCCGGCCTCGCACTCACATTTATAGCTGCCAATCTCATTGATGCAGAGTTGCGAACAAATGCTCGGCTCATCGCATTCATTCAAATCGACGCATGACCGATTATCGGCTGCCAGCTTATAACTGCATGAATGAACATATTAATGCAATGAAATGAAGTTAGTTGCCGCTGGCACAACTCACCCCGCTTCGCACACACAATGATAGCCAATCTGTGTGTCCACACACTGATGCATACAGCCGCCATTGCGTATGGCGCACTCATTCACCGCACACTTGCCCGCCGGCTCATCCTCACCGTCGGGGCAGTCCTTGTGTCGGTCACAGACTTTGCTCAATGCAATGCATTGACCGCCGCCGCAATTGAATTGCGTCGTTGTATTGCACACGGTCAATTTCGGTTCGGTTGGACAATTCTTCTCGTCGCTCTGGTCGGCGCAATCTGCCTCGCCGTTACATGTCAGACGGCCGGCAATGCAGGTGCGGTCACCGCACTGAAATTGATCGGCACGACAAGTGGCATTCTTGCAGTGCAACGTGGACTCATCATCGCCGTCGGGACAGTCGTTTTCGCCATCGCAGAGCCAACTGTGATGCAGGCATGTCATGCGATCTTTGCATTGATATTCGTGATTCAAGCAGGGCGTGGTCGTTTTGGTAATATTATGACAGGACTGCAAAGTTAGTAAAAGTAGCAAGTTTTATAAGTTTTCTATTTTCTTCTATTGTTGTTCTATAAAATTTCATGTATTGATAAATTTGATAAATAAGTTTAATCAATTTTGCTTATTGTTTTTCCAAAATAACGTTTTGTTTGTCGCGCACAAAGAATTCCTTTCATTTATTTAACAACTCTGTGTATTTTTCTATTTTAGTATCGAAAATATGTGAAATTTTGCAAAGTAAACATTTTCGTAGCATACTTTTGTGCGCGCACATTTTGAACAGACTTTGATGCCATTTCATTTTTTATGACTTTTTTTGCTGTTGTTCTTTTCAGTTTGTTGCAATTTCCGGCAAAAACAAAAGGTATAAAAAACAAAAATGAAAAAAATGAAAAAAAAAACTGGCAAGCTCGTTGACAACAAAAGCTGCAGTGAAGTCAGCGTTGAGTTATATGAACATCATGCGAAATTTATGCGCAACTGTCGGGCTTAAAATGCCTGTGGGACGTTAGCCAAAAATAAAAATAAACCACAACAACGACAACAACCAGAACACTAGCAACAACAGTAACAACAACGAGGAAAAAGTGTAGAAAAGTTTATGCGTTGAACAAAGTTTAGTTGCGCATAGAAAGTGAAAAATTCTTCTTGTACTGCAGTGTTGACCTCAAGCTTAGCTTAGCACAACTGACTGAAAGTGTTGGCGGCCATTCTAATGCTGATGCTGATGTTGATGGCGTTGGTGATGCTGGTGATGTTAGTGACGCTTTTGCCAGTGTTGGCAGCGGCGGTGAGTTGTACAAATGTGCACTGGTCCGGCATAAATTTTAATTTAGTGCAACTAAGCTTGTAACCGAGGCTTACCGCAATGGGTTTATGTGCATTTTTTGGGCTTCTCTCATGCATATTTGCCAATTTATGAACTTGAGCACTCTTTTGAGTTTCTCTGCCTGTGTGTGTGTGGCAAAGGTTGCTTGCAATATGCAACTTTGTATGACATTGAAAAGTTATTTGGCATTTTACTATGTTTTTGTTGTGCTTTTTTATGTGCGTAGCCATAAAGCGAAATGTGTTATAAAATATGACACAAATAACAGTAAATTGGCTAGGGTAAACTTTATTTGGCAGTTGAAAACTTACCCGCTCATCGGAGCCATCCGCGCAATCGGGATCACCATCGCAAGCCCAGCGTTTCGTTATGCAAGCGCCATTCGAGCAAGTAAAGTCGGTCTGCGCATTACATGGCACCTTTGGACAATCTTTCTCATCGCTGAAGTCGCTGCAATCGTTGTCGTGATCGCAAACCCAACGTTTCTGTATACAATGACCATTGCCGCAGGTAAACTCATCCGAACGACATGTTTCGTCTAAGGTGTGACAAGAGGCGAAGCGCGAAAGGTAAGAAAAACAAAGCAAATTTAATGAGCAAGTTAATTAAAGAGAAGTTATTTTTGTTTGCTCGGTTTTTGTTTATGTAATAAATGAAACATAATGGAAATAATGTAAGCTTTGTTAGAATTAATTAATAAAAGTATATTTTGTCAAACAAAAGTCAAACTGAAATTGTCTCCAAGACATTTCAAAGTAAAACGTTAATTAAACGAAATTGGTTTTGTATCGAAAAACTCAAATTGTAATTAACGACCAAAATAAAACAACGAAAGGAATGTAAAGTCCTTGAAATTGGCTTACTGCAAAGCGCCTCATCGGAGCCATCGGAGCAATCTTTATTCTGATCGCACATCCAAGTGAGCGGCACGCATTCGCCCACGCCCGTTTTGCAAGTGTATTCATCCGAAGAGCATGGCTTTTCCTCTGTAACAAAAACAGATTACCATGTTTCTTTAAAGGATTTGCGCTTCAGAAACCAAAAAAGAAAGACCATAAAATGCGTCTAGACACATTATCAGAGGAATAAAATAAAAGTCGCAAACAAGTCATGAAATGCCTCAGGCGACTTGTGAGCGTCGCGTCGTGTTTTAAGTTGACGTGACTTAAAAAACACGCGAAAGAGTTTAAATTAAATTATAAGCAGAGAGAACGAATAAAGTATTGCTGCACCTATTTTTAGCACACGCATTGCGTATACAACATGTTGACGCTTAGGTAAAAGTTTAACAGTTCTAGAGTTCATAAATTAATTTACGCACACAATAACAACAACAACAACAAACTTTTCTGTCGAACACACAAGGGCAATAGAACGGTACATGTGTTTGTTTGTTTGTTGTTGTTGTTTTTTCGGGTATTGTTTTTGGCAACACAAATAAATTCAAATCAAAACGTGTGAAGGAAAACAAAAAAGGAAACGATATAAGAGCAAAGAGCAGAAATTACATAATGCTATTGAAATCAACAACAACACGCACACACACACAGACATACGTTATGCTTAAACAAAGCATAAAGCGCTTTGTTGTGTAACACTTATTATATATGGGCATGTGCGAATTACGCTTGAAAGTATGCTACACATATTTATATTTGTCGCTTCAGTCATGCACAGTCGCTGACGAAATAAAGGAAGAGCATTGTCGAACGCATTAAGCAACCGCAGATTAACAAAAGCAAACACGCAAACAAAGAGTGTGAGAAAGAGAGAGAGGGAGAAAAAGCGAGAGTGTAACTGAATCACACACACATGTATGTATGTATAAATACAACATTAACATCTCAGAAATAAAAAAAACCAAAAACAAAAAAAAGTTCAAGCAAGTCAAATAAGCTTTAAGGGTTAAGCTAAAACGTTGCTTGCCAACTGCTGTTGTTGTCGCCATGCCTTTTCATTCTGCTTGTGTGCGTGCGTGCATGTGTGTGACTATAATAGCATTGAGCGCTGTGAGTGTTTGTGTGTGTGTGTATTTAATACCATATGCATTATGTGCGATAATTGCTTTCATGTCTGAGTAGGTGCTGCTGCCTGCTGGCTGCCGACAGACTTACCCACTGACTGAATGACTGACTGACTGTCTGCTTGACTTGTTCAACTTCTGTTTGGCAGTTAGTTTATAAACTGTTGCCTGATAATGTCATAATTGCGCACATAAAGAATGCCAAAGCGTGCTAAACTATTTTTGGTATGTGTGCACAAACGACTTCTGCTGCCAACGCTGCCGTTGACGGAAATTTATAATTGAAATGTTGGTGTCGTCAAGTACATAATAAGCGTGACAATGAATGTGTAAAAGTTGATGAAACTTAAGGAATTTTATTGTAAGACACGATTTTTTACTTTTATAGTTGTGTCTTGTGAAATTTCTTGAGGTGTTTAGGTGAGTGAAGTTCTACAACACATTGAATGACTTTGAATGAAGTGTGAGAAAAAAAAACAACTACAAACACAACTACTACAATTAAATCTCTAAGGCAATATTAGATAGATAAATTAGATAAACCTAACTAATAACATCAAGTTTAATTTGATAGATTTAAGACTTTTGTTTGTCAAATTTTTTGGTTTGAGGGCTATGTTCGATAGCGCTTCTAAGCACATACGTCAGTCTAGCATTAAATATGAAGACAAAATTCGACTAGCCTATGTGAACTATGGTCATGTGTAATATAGAAGCAAATTATATTGTTTATTTAAAATATAAATTTAATAAAACAACTTTTCTTCTGAATTCAGAAACTTTTGTCGGTTCAGTTATGAGTTTTAAGTATAAAACTTTTTACTTAGTAAGCAAGTATCATGAGTGTTTTCTAATGAAGTTGAATGCCTTTTTACACCATCAAAAATGAGATAATGCATTGATAAGACCAACACAAGTCAAGATGAAATATGATTAGCCAAAATAAGCTTTAATGACAGCAAAACACCAAATTCGATTAGTTTGTTAATGGGCGTAAAAATCAATGGCGCGGAATAAGGAGGAAAAAGAATAAGTCGCTTACTACACTCAGCCTCATCGGACTTGTCGCGACAGTCAGGACTGCCATCGCAGACCCACGAACGTGGTATGCATTGTTCGCCATTCTTGCACTTGACCTCATTGAAAGCACAGAAATTCACTGTGAATGGTAAGTTTTTTTTTTGTGTTTTTCTTAATAATAATAACAACAATAATAATGAGACACAATTGTCATCAAAGGCTTAATGCGCTTTCAAAGTAATTGAGGAGACTTACTGCATAGTGCGGCCGTCTCATCGGAGCCATCGGCACAGTCGCTCTCCTGATCGCAACGCCATTTATTTGGTATGCATTTACCGTTGGTGCAACGGAACTGGTCAGAGCTGCAGGTGGTCTCTGTAATCAAAGCAAAGCAAAGCAAAGTTTATAAATAATGAATAAATATTTGTTTGAAAAAGAAACTCCATTTTTCATAGTTGAAAGTCAGTTAAGGGGCATGTTTATATACGCTTGACCTTCACCCCCAAAAAACGAATATAAAAACTTTCAAAAGCGCTGTCAGTGAAGAGCGGTAATCTATCTGTGTGTATCTGTATCTGTATTTGTATCTCATGTTTGTATTTATTTGCGAATTATTTGCGCTTGTGTGCCTTTATTTACACACACTTGAGCACGTGCTATGCTCGATAAGGACATCTTATGCCCGTGTCCTTTTCATACAATCTTTGTCGTTACACACACACACACACACATACACGATGTAAGTACAAACATTTGTAAATATAAACACATTTGATATCGCATGCGAATTGGCATGTTCAAATGGCCGTGAGCAGTGAGAAATGTGATTTGCTCGATTTCTGTCTGTGTTGGTGTTTCGGTAATGTATATAAGTGGATTTCTTTTTTCGGTTATAGTTTCGTGCACAAAATGACAATCAACTCGAAGTGTAAATAAAATATATGCCAAAACTTTAAATTTCGCTAAAACTCACAAGGCTTTAAAGTCAAGACGGGAAATGAGACTAATGATCAGTGCGTGAGTAACAAAAGTTACTCAAATAACTGCCGAGCTTGAACTTTAATGCTTTAGGTATATTTAATAATTGTAAGAGTTCTTTAAACAAAACGAGATCATCTTGAATCCTATATATTTGTCATATATTTCCCTCTTTTTTAACACTTTAAATATAAATTTGTAAAATCTTATAAAAAGTTCACAGAAACAACAACTTTTGTGTCTTCGTCATGCATCATCATTACCATTGACAGCGCCTTCAACTATCAACCAACAACAAGCAAATGTCTTAATGCCTTCTGCCTTCTGTCTTCGCTCTTCTACTGCGCTTCTGTCTTGGCAACCCTTCAGACAAAAGTTTCTAAGCTGCAAAATACTTGTATATGCACGAAAAGTAAATTTCTAATCAAATTTAAGTCTCATGCGAAAAATCAAACCCTCAAATATCATTTGACCTTAAAAACTAAGTCAGTAAGCCCGAAATCGTACGTTCTGCCACTTGTGCGCCTCTTTGCCAATTCACATGCCTCACACACCAGAAAAAAAAAAGCTGTCAACGCATGAAATATCGAAAAACTTTATGCAAACAACATTTTCAACTGAATTAGTGGCCACAAAGCATTAAGTCTAAGGCAACAACAACAACAACAACAACAACAATAAAAGGGCAGCACAACAATGGAAAAAAGTTCTGCTCTGATTTTGGTTTTGGATTTGTTGGCATTTGTTTAAAACAACAACAAAATGAGTGCACAAAAATTTACGAATTTGAAATCAAACTGAAAAAAAAGTACAAAAAAATAAATAAAGTAAAATGTGAAAAGTCAACTAAATTTTTTATATTTTCTGCCAATTTCAATGCAGATTTTATTATAATTTTATATATTTTTTGTATTTTTTCTTTTGGTCGTTATAAATGAAAATGTTCGACACAAGTTTAAAATGGCCAACAAAAGGCAATCAAATTTTATGTAATTTGTTTGCCGTCAACGTTGTTGAACTTTTACTTTATTTTTGTCAAATACTTTTTTGTTGTTTTGTTTGGTTTTGTTTTGCTATTTGTTTTGTGCTAAATGTTGCGTAAAAAGTTTCCACAGCAACAGCAGCAACAACAACAATGACAATAACAAATGCCAAAATCATTATTAACAATAAAAAATGGTCACATATGCAAAGCAAAAAAGTTGCTCATTGTCCTTGCAGCGTTTGCCTTTTTTGTTGGTTGTTGATTCTTGTTGTTGTTGCTGTTGTTTTTAGCACAAAAAAGAGAAGCGTAAATGTTCAATTGCTCTTCAAATATTCCCGGCAAAGTGGCCCCAACGGACAAATGAAGCACGAAAAAGCAACGCAAATTTTATAAAACAAAATGGCGAACATTTTTATTATGAATTTTTTATTTTTTTTATTTTTGGGAAATATTTATGTCAATGCGCATAAAATTTCATGTTTGCAACACTTCAATTTGTAATTAAAAATTTTATAGAAATTCATTACGTTTGTGGCGAAATATTTCATAAAATATTTTCTGTTATATTTGATTTATATAAATTTTAATAAAAATTTTAATGAATTTGTTTTTTTGGTGTTGAAAGGAGATACTTTTATGAACAACACTTGTAAGGTTAACTTGTTTGAATGTTTGCTTTTGGCAATTTTAATTGACGATTTAGAAATATGAACGGAAGGAACTTGAAGTTGGTCATGCGACGGTCATCTTCCATATATCATATAATCATGTACCATATAATCATACATATATTTGTAAACTAAATTAAGTTTCAAAAAAGAAACATGTTTCAAGTGTTTAATTTTGATCCTCAGTTAAAAAAAAATAAACAATATTTAAATAATAATTGAAAACGTGAAAATGTTTTTGTTTTCATTCTGAATTTATTACCATTGAGCGCATGTGCCTTCGCAATCACAATGCCAAGAGACGCAGTGGGCAGCTGCGATAATCCAGCGATGATAAGCAGCAGCGTGCAAAGGACCTCGCCGCGCCGCTTAAATCCCATGTTGGTCATTTATTTTCGACGCGAACGAACAATCGAACCAACGAACGAACGAACGCACAGATAAGTGAACCAGTGAACGAACAATGAACTAAAATTAATTTTTCAATTAAAGGAATGTTTTTTTAGGGCGACACTTGAATTTAAATGAAAGCAGTTTATCATAAAACGTTTGAGCAGCGATTTTAATCGTATTGAACATGAATTGAATCACCAAAAAAATTAATTATATCTCATGCTTTTTTGAGTTTGTAAACGATTTGAGTTCATTGAAGCACAGCAAAGATTTTTAAAGTTTTTGCCAATTGTAAGAAAATTTACATGTTTGAAATGATTTGTGAATTTAAAGTATTAAAATAAATTTGCCAATTGTAAAATATTGCAATCATTTCATTATCCTTTCTTCATACAATTTTCGATCGAACTTTGCCATAAGCACAAGTTTCCTTACTTCAAACACTGTCAACTGAATGATTTATAATATTAATGAAATATTCAACGAATTATCCTTCTTTTTATATTAAATACGTTAATTTAGTCTGTTGTTTTGAACTGTTTTAGTCGACGACCGCTTCAATTAAACGTTCACTGCAAACTGAGTTTGTTGCGAGCGCCAACAATCTTAATAAACATTAACAACAATAGCGGATTTACAAATTGCAATAAAGCGAAGCATTGAGCGCAGCTGAGCTATGTTTTTGAGCGTTTGCAGCATCTTTGAGTGCAGAATAACACTCAAAAGTGAAGCGCTCAAAGTGAGTTTTTGCTCATGCATTGAGTTTGAACTTCAAGTTGAGTTGAGCTAAAGAATCAAGTTGAGTTGTACGCCAAGTGAGTTGAAGTTCATATTATCAAATGAGTGGAACCTCAAGCCAACTGAGTTGAGTTTTTCTTATGCCAAATTCGTTGGTTTCCTACCAAAAACATGTTTACGTTTGATTGGCTTATGTCAACATAGCAAAGTCAGGCACATAAGTGAACTGTACATTCAAAACTGAGGCAATCGTGAACTAATGCTCACAGCTGTCAATGAAACATAACCTAACCTAATGAGTAATCTTCCTGTTTTGATTGTTGCAATCAATTGCAAATCACCTTTGCACATTAGTTCGTTGCATTGCATTTCAGCGTTGCCTTTGGCGCCTCAATTGGCATTATCAACGCATCTTCTGTGCTTATCGCTTGCGTTACATTTGTTTGTTTTAGGCGTCATAAGCACATCAACTACTACGTCGAAGATTTTCATTTTGTCTCGTGTGCAGATTACAACAAAAAGACTTCGATGCAATGCAATGCGACGCAATTTGAATTGGGAAATCACAAAGCGAAACTTTTACATAATGAAATACGAAAAATGATTATCAACTTTGTATTAATTTCAGCGTCAAATGCACTCGAACCAGACGATTTTAACTATGCAACTTGATAAAAGTCTAAAAAATGAAGACATTCGCGCGACATTTTGATAAAAACAAAATGTATTTCAAAATGAAATCGTTAAACGTTTTGCTTCTTCTTGCTGCTGTCTCGTCCAAAAGCGTGTCTCGTTTGCCTTGTTGCACGCAACCCTTTTTGGCTCCGCCAAGTGATGCAAGTCCAGCGTCCAGCGTGCAATGCTTTAATTACGCACTACGAAAATTTGCTGGCGAAAAAAGAGGTCAGCGCAGAAATTGAAATGCGCAAAAAGCGCTCAACGAGTTTTGGTTCTGCTTTTTTCCTACAACTGTTTTCACTTATTTGGCGCGCAAATTTTTGCGCTGTCTTCTTTTTGTTGTATTTTTTTTTTGTCTGACGCAAGTTTGCGGTTCGATTACGCGCGGATTTTGCTTGCATCGCGTTGAGTGCATGAAATCGCTGCTCTTGAGTGAGTTTATAGTTGGTTTTGAAAGCTTAAAACTATTTTCATGTTTAAAGTTGAAAACTGAAAGTTTGTTGAAGTTGAAAATGTGTTTACATTGTGCAAGGTCAAAGTAGAAATAAGAGAAGAGTTAAAACAAACCAATTACTATGCCAACATTTTTTCTAAGCAAAATAAAACTGGAGCAATTGTGTCTTTACATCAACCTTGAATAAAGTATACGTGAAAAATTGATAAGACTGATTTAAAAGCGTTTGCCTGATTTGAGGTACAATATTCTATATGCGACTGTTGATATTATGTGTATAATTTTAATGATAAACGATCACTTTGTAATAAGAATGCTAAAAAGCAAAAGCTTTCGATTGCGTTAACAAATCCAGAATACAAAAAGTATTGCATACTTCTTGGCTTGCATATTGACAGTCGCGTATAAAAATGTAGGCAACATATTTATAAGAGGCTGTAGAGTTTTTAGTAGCTTCTTTCTACGTCGTTGTGTTGCAAGTTGAATGTGAAAACGATAAACGAAACGTGCTTTTCTAAGTATTCACCATGTAAAAGAGCTAAAATGTTGCTTAATTGTTAAGTCCGTGATTTTGTGGTCATTTTTATAAAACGTCTGTAATAATTTTTCAGTACATATTTCCTCAATATGATTGATGAACCAAGTGAAGTTCACTTACCTCGGAATTTGCATTCGGTGACTTCTTCATCACTGTGATCCGTGCAATCCGCATCGCCATCGCAGACAAATCTTATTGGTATGCAAGCGCCATTCAAGCACTGAAATTGTTTGTCCTCACATTTGTTGATCAACGATTGAGCTGAAAAGAACATAAAGTATATATTAAAAATGATTTCAGCAAAAAAACAAATTACAAAACAATACGACAACAAAGCCTTTAAGCCCTTTTTAATAAAGAAAACTTATGAAAGCAAACAGAAATCAACGCTTGAACGGAAATGTTTTGCACACACACATTTACACATTCACACATAAACCGCCTTGAGGGAAAACCGCCAAAAGAACGATGAAGCACAAAAAACAACCGTCAGCATTTTTAATGAAACAAAAGCTCATTATTATGGCTTGAATTAAGGCGATTGACGAAACTCAAAACAAAAATTAAAATAAAAAAAATTTTTGAGTTGCAAAGCGTCTGAAAAGTTTTCAGGTTCAAGTTTGCTTTATGCGCAATCAAAATGACGCACAAATGAGTCTCAGTCGCCAAAAAAAAAAAAAAACAAAAAAGGCCTGTGGCAAGTCGTAAGCCAATTGTCTGTACAGCAAAATCATGTATAGCTAATTAAAAAACAAGCATATCACACGCAGCTTTGCTTTCGTGTGTTTCACGCCAAAGGATTCTAATTTGACACCTGAGCTGCAAAGGATTATGGCACGCAGACAATGTTGACGTCGCTAAGACAATGTTGACGGCCGTCTGACTGATGCCTAAACGAGCTGTGAGCTAAGCATTGACACCGAGCCATGCGATGCGAATGTTATTCGATAAGAAGCTCATAAATATAATCGTTGTAGACCAGTGATGAGACAAGAAGTTCGCATGGCAAGTGCGTTGGACCAACAAACTCTTGACGAATACTTGCGTGCAAGTCTTTAATATTTCTTTCAGTGCAGACATGACTTAAAGAAATTTCAGCAAAAATTCTTGACTCTCAAATAAACAATCAATAAAATTATGACGTGAATTGCAGACCACTTCAACTCAAAAAGGGTCAAATCAATTCAAAAGCAGTAACAACAAATTAATGCAGAAGCGAAAAAAGTTGCTTAAATGCTGATTTATGTGAATGCTAATAAAACCATAAAAATTTGCACAAAAATCACAAAAACAATCGTTTTAATTCGTTGACGATAACTTATCATCTTATGACCAGACTAAAAATAATAAAAAAACAAAATGAGGCATAAAAAAAGACACAGAATGAAACCACTGAAAATATAATAAAAGCAAAATTCCCATAGTAATCTCGATTATTACAAAAACAAAACTTTAAAGAAATTAATAGATTAGCAAATATAAAAAACAAAAGTAGCAATAATGAAGTGTGAATTAATGTTGATAAGGCGAGACTGAATGTCATATAACGCCAGCTGTGTGCTGATCATTGATTTCGCATGTTTGAACGCTCATCAGTATTAATTTGTTTCGCTATAAATTCGATTGATAAGTGGAAGATGACAACAGCAACAACAACGATAAACATGACTTTACGTGTGGTCGCGCTGAGAAAATTTTGAGAATTTGAGACCACCAAGGTCTGTCTTGCCGATAAGCCTTATTGTTTTATGAGTTTGCAATGTGAATAAAACAAAAATCACAGATTTGTCTGTTTATTTTGGGATTGATACATTCACATGAGTATGTGCAAATGACGGAGCATATTTTATTTTTAAAGATTTTAATGATTTTATGAACTGAAATTTGTAAGGAAATGTCTTTCAATGACAAATAAAAGTGCAAATAAAGATTAGGAAATATAAAAAGATAAAAATATGCAATAATAAAATTCATTATGAGATGAATGAAGATTAAAAAAATGTTAGCTTTGATCATAACACTGATTTTAATGTGTTTTGCTCAAATATAATCTTATGTCTCATACATGAATATGAAACTTGCGACATGCCAATGTTAAAATTCCGCTTATACAACTTTATAAAGTATTATGTATCATCGATTAATTTTGTTAGATAAAAAAAACAATTTGTTGTTTTGATCAAAAAATAGTCAATGAGAAACAATAAAGATTATATTCGAAAAAAACTTTGAAATCTTTGATTGAAATTGATTAAAAAAATAAACATACGATTTTTATATATTTAATTCGTCATTTATATTTTCCCAGCAAAACTTATCGCATCGAATGATTAATGCCATTTTGTGGTTTAGCCAAAATAATAGAACAATAACAAATATCATAAATTATTCCAGACTATTAAAACACACGTGTTTTATAGTCCTCACGATTTCTTTGATATTTCTTTGTTTATATTACTTAACTGATTTTTTTTAAAGAACAGCTGAGAATTGTTTTTTCTTTTTTCTGCCGAATCACTCGAAATTTTATGTTTTTTGATAAAAATAATGATGTATACAAGTCATGATGATGGGTTTTTGTCATTTCTTAAAGCTCTCTTTTGTCGAATAATGAAATGCCAATTGTATAAAAATAAACTAGAAAAACTATTATTATGAAAAAAAATTATTGAAATGTTTTATAACAAAAACAACAAATTGAAACATTAATAAAACGAAAGTCAAACTAAATTTGTTTACCACAATTTTTTTTTCCTCTCAAGTAAACACTTTTCAACAATCAAGTGACGACGATGACGTTTATGTTTATTGTTGTTGTTATTGTTTTAATTGTCATTTGTTGTAAAAGTTTTCTTTTGTAGAATTCTAGAAACAAATTGACAGTGTCTCAATTGGCAGCAAACTCAAGTCGACACAAATCGACTTGAATTGATTAAACAAAACAAACAACAACGAATTACAATCTACAACAACAACAACAACGAAAAGACAACAAAGACAATTTTACATAAACAAATCGTTTGTGCGCCAAGTTGGCAAAGCTTGCGAAGGTCAAGGAGCAAGAGAAGCTGTTGACAGCGGGGGAGGCGTGTGTTGAGAGACGAGGCGTGCTGGGGCGTTGTTGGAGCACGAGTTTCTCGATTTGAAAATAATTGTAGACAAGCAGGAAATGATTGAATATCTTAAATGATATTATGGAAACAAATTACTTTGTAAAAAAGTGAAAAAGAAACATTAATGAATATTTATAAAAAATATAAAGTATATATATATTTTATTATAAAAGTTTTCCCAAAACTCTTCTTTACCATAGTTGGTACATTTGAACCAAAAATGGTTCTTTTCGAAATAATTTTTTTATCATTCATTTAAGAAGTGTCGCCAATTTTATGGCTTCGCATGTGTTCAGCAAAACTCATTACTGCGAAAATAAAATGTGACGTATTTTTTTAAAAACGTTTTTGAAATATTTGGGCTTAATGAAAATAATTTTAAAATGCGACATTTAAAAAACACAAATTGAGTTATGAATATAGAACAAAGTCCAAAACATTAAAAAATAAATAAAAATATACAAAAATAGAAGAAAAAATTGTAGAAAATGGAAAAAATAATTTCCTTTTTTCAAAAATCGCTGATAATAATTACATTTATGACGTCTGCTCTTGAGAAGCCTTCGGGTAAATCCATGCAAATTAATAAAACTTGTGCAAAGTGCGATAAGATATAAGCGAAAGACTAGGACGCAGAAATTCAATCAATTTAATAGCTTAATAAAAAACAAAAACAACAACAAACACAGCAATAAATCGCATGTCTGTTACAGCATTGATAAAATATAATAGAATTGCAACAAATATAAATGACAAGAAGCGCATTGAAGTGCCATTAAAATATGTACAACTGTGGTCAAAAAAATAGTAGTGCTCAAAATAAAATTTATTATCTTTGGCAAAATATTTAATTTGTCGTAATTCAAATTGGTTGGAATAAAGGTCAATCAATTTTGCAACAACAGCATTTACATGATGCAGTTAGATTAATGAAAGTGATGGGGCAAAGCAATAGCCGCATTATTATTGTTTTGACCACAACTGTAAATGTTTATATGCCGCACACTTGAGGCAATCAAGGCACTTCTTCAATCATTCAAACATTGATTGCCAAACGGCGACAACGACGACGAAGAAGACGAAAATGATTTAAGTGAATTAAAGGTTATTAAATGCGCAAAAAAAGATTAAATGCGGAAATTTTCAACAAAATATAAATCAATAAAAATCACTGATGTGCGACGAAGAAATGTTGTCGAACACACAAAAACAAAATGCAAAAAGAAATGAAAATAAAAAAAAACAAAAAATAATGGCAAAAACTGCAAAACTGAAATGCAATCGAAAGACTTTGCTGAATGGCAAAAGTTTTGAGGCAAAAACTGTGCGCTGTCATCGTAAAATGTTTTAATATTTTAACAGTTTAACGGTGTTTTTTTGGTATGCTTCGTTGTGGGCGTGAAGGAGATCAGCGCAGCTTAGTTGACAAGGCGCTTTGGTGTGGCATGTTGCGGATTTTGCAACATGATACTGTGGTAAGAGCAGCAAAATAAATTTTGAATTCAAAAAGTCGCCGAAAAAGCATGAATTTGGGGATTTCCGCTACAGATTCGAAAATAAGAGATAAGATAGATTATCTTATAAGCAACTGGAATACAAAAAAAACTAATGTAATGCAAACAGAGTACAAATACAAATCAAATAATGTAAATCAAAACGTTTAATGGCCTATAAATATGTCAATAAAAAACAAAAAAGATAAATAAACAAATTAAGTAAGATTCAGAGAGAGAAGAAGAAGCATGTCTTAAGGCAAATGCACAAAGTAAAGTAAAAAACAACAACAACAAAAATGCTACATTTGTGGCGTGTTTGCAGTTGTGCATGCATGAGTTTCTTTGACTCATTTATTTTTAGCACAAGCCGAAAATAAATTTCGCCAGTCAGCGGTCGAAAAGGTCTTCAAACTGCATAAACTCGTTGCCATGTCGCATGCGCTGCGCTCATGTAAAAATTGCTGCATTAACAAATTGTACAAAGACATGTTACACTCATACACTTTTTGTTCAACAATGCAAAATGCCAATATGTATTCTAATAACACAGTTTATAGCGTATTGAATAGTCGGCTATGCTTTTTTGTAGTTGCCTTTGCCGTAGTTGGTATGCTCACCTATGCCCAACTGCGTGCCAATTTTGCCCGAGACATTCAGAAAATTATACATCATTTGTTGTTGTAGACTGCTGCTGCTGCCGTTAACGCCTTTGTGCACAGTATGCGTGGAGGCTCGACCGCTGCCGACGTCGCTGCTGCTGTTGTTTGTTGATGCTTTTGGTTTATCCAACAAACGCAAAGTTGACGCTGTTGCTGTTGTTGTTGTATTGCGCAGTTTTGCCAACAACAACAAAGATGATGTGTTGGTTTGATTTTGTGTTAGAAAATTATCTGACGTAGCCGCTGTTGCGGTCAATGTGGCCGCCGCCGCTGCTGCTGCCGCCGTTGTATGCATGTGCGCGTATGGCATAGACGACGCGGTCGACGTTGCCGTGGTTACCGTGGCCGCTGCGACTGCGACTGTGCTAAGTTTGCATAGACTGAGAATGCATGTAATAAAGATGAAGTTCGTTGAGATGAAACTAAAGTTGATCACTTGTTGGATTTTGCTTTGATAACGTTTCACATGCTTTTTGTTGCTGTTGCTGTTGTTGTGTTTTATGTTTGTTTTGACGTTGTTGTTGTGCGCCGCAATTCTTGGCGTTAAATCAGGCTTGTGGGCGTTCTGTTGATTGTTGTTGATTTTTCGTTGATTTCTTTTAATGTTGTTGTTGTTGGTATTATTTATCGGTTCGTTGTCATGGCTGTTTATTTTGCTATTGACGCCGACTTTGGGCGCTTTTGCCATTTTATGTATAAAAAATTGTTTTTATTTTCGCTTATTTATTCGTTTTATCTTCTTCTTGGTAGAATTTAATAGTGTCTTATTTTTTGTTTTTTTCTTTTAAACGTTTTGATTATATAAAAACACTTATGGCGTCTTTTTTAATTGCTATTTAAATAAATTTGTTAAAACGTTGTTTTTATTTTGAAGATAACATTTTATCTCTATGACAAAATCAACAATGATGATAATTTTGTGTCTTTTGCTGCTTCCGACTTCAACTTTATAGTGACAAAAAAAATCAAATAAAATTCATATAAAATAACACAAAAACTAAAATTTTTGTATATTTTTAAATAAAACTAATTTGAAAAACAAATTTTTTTTTATTTTCGTACATTTTTGCTGCCAAATTATACAAGAAAAAAAAACAAATTCCGAGTAAAAGCACAGCATTTTTTTCTCTTTCTTTTTTTATGCTTGTGTTTTCACTGCGCGCCTCTCCACAAGCAACCTGTTTAAGAATTTGACAAAAACGAAAACAACAACAAAAAATGAAAATGTAAATTTTTGCCGCTGTTGTTGTTACTTTTACAGTTTGCTTATGTGTGTGTGTGTTTGTTTTTTCGGTTGTGCGTCGTCGCTCGCCTTGAAACAGGTTCAAAGCATGCCAAAACATAAAACGCAGACAATTTTTGGCGATATCAAACAAGAAGCAATGGCAACAACAAGAAACAAAATGTTATCAAACGCGTGCGTACGATCAGTGGAGGAGAAGACAATGGCGAAGACGGCAAAGCGATCGCAAGCAGTTGCCAATAAGGTGAGCGTGGCTCGACAGTGCTGACCAAGTCAAACGCATAGTTTATGTGGCATGAAGTTATGCTCAATTAATTGTTGTAAATTAGATGTTTTAATTGCTTTTGTAGAATCTTTTAATTATAAATTTCATTTCTCTAAGAATTTTCATTAAGATTTTGTTTAAAAATTTATTTGCACATTTAAGAAATAACTTTTTTTTGTTATAATTAATTGTATTTTTTAATTTTGTTGTTTTTAAGTTAAATTAATAAAATGTATTATTTATACAAAATTAAAAATGTTTATTATGAAACGTTTTTCAAATTAACTTTTTTTTTTTATATAACAATTTACTTATTTACATTTGTTTTTAATTTGTATGTAAATTTCTTTTTGCCTTTTCAGCATTTCTGCTTCATTAAACCGCTAAAAAATTGCTTGTTGTAAATGCACAAATGCAACAATTACGACAACAACAAAAACAAAACAAAAACTCGGTCAACGAACACGTGTTTAGTGCTTTAATGAATTTGTTGTTGTTGTTCACAAAATACTTTAATTAACACACTTTGCTGCACTTTGCATTTGATTTGTGCATTGCATTTGCTTGCAATTTTATTTATTTTTTTTTCACCGTTCACTTTTTATTATTGCTTTTTAAACTTGATTTGTGTTTTTCGTTTTATGTTTTCAAGATTGTTTCTAATACACGTTATGCATGCTCAATCATAAATCGAAGTTATTTTATCATAACACATGCACACGCGTCGAGAGACGATCAACGAACTGAAATTCTGAAATCTACGAAATTGTTCTTGTTTGACATAATTAGAAAATATTTGCAAAATATTCCAAAAAATAGAAAATTAATTTTTGAATAACGACTTATTTTGGCTTGAAGCACAAGTGAGACAAAAGCGTCGTCTTTGATGCAAAAATGTCGACGCAGTCGCGAAGGGAAGAGAGGACAAAAATTCGTAGCATATAACGAAAAACGTATTAACGAAGCGTATTGCATTAAAGCCGTTTTGAGACGGAAAGTAGTAGTAGTAGTAGTAAAATGTATCTGTGTCTGTGTCAGAGTGCGAGTGCATCATAATAATCATTTGTTAAATTGATTTCAAACTTGAGTGAAAATTCACACACGAAAGTTAAATACGAACCGAACAAGAAGAAGCACTTTTTACTTATTTGATGCGCGCAATTTCCGATGTTAACACATCGAGTTCATAAAAAAAATAAAGGAGAATTTCGAATTGCATTTCTTTTTATACTTGAAACACAAGTGAGCCAAAAGCGTCGTCTTTGACGCAAAAGTGTCCACGCAGCGGTGAAGGGAAGAGAGGACAAAATTGACCCCCCAGGTAGAAAACTACCTAGGATTGGAGGAACGGGAAAATCGTCCAGCGCACGCAGCGCGATATGCGACAAGTCAATTTTGCTCAAGCGTGTCATTCCGTGTCAGCGTGTCATGACACATTCCTCTCTGAGCGGATCATACTCTCTGGCACCGATACTCTACTTGTGCTCTCTTATCGTATTTTATTGCACGATAATCGCTTGTGTTTGTACTCTTTGCGTTTGTTGCTGCTCTTGCAGGTGTAACACACTTGTCTTGAGATAAGAGCGCATAAAGACGATACTTATACGTTAACTCTTTTTATGCACCAACCACCTACTACCCCTCGGTGATTTGTCTGGCACACTTCTCTTCCCCCGCTCAAATAAACACATGTCATTTGTGGTTGTCGCCTAAGTTTAGATGTATCAAGTTTAGCAGCGCTTAATAGAGTTATCCAAGGTCGAGCAAGTCATGCAAAAGGAAGATGTCATAAGTGGTTTGAGCGTGGAAAAAACCAAAGCATTTAAAAATATTCCTTTGTGCATTAAATGTTGAATGGCATTGTGAAATTATTTCTAGAATCCTCTTGCGTAGTCGGTTATAACTTGTTACAAGTTACACAATAAGATTCAAGGCGATTTTTAAGTGCATCTCAGTTTTCGCTTTGAAAATGTATGAAGATAACACTTATGATAAGATGAATGTTTGCGTGAAAGTGAAGGCATCTCATACCTTATAAGAGCTTCAATAGTAAACAAGCTTAAAATGATCTTAAGCACTTTTTTGTTGTACTCAGTTCAATAAATCCTTAAGTAAAAACAATTAATGACCTAAACAGAGTACAAGAAAACCCAAAACCAAATAAAATCAAACGTTGACTTATGTACAAACCTTGATATTGAACTACAAAGAACTTCAGCAGGAACGCCAATGTAAATGATAACTTGAACATATTCAAATTAGACAAGAACGCTTTGGTTTAATCAAATTCGGGCACGTGTCCAACAAATTTGTGGGCGATAAACTACTCGGCGACTTCCGTTAAACGGACACACGAATATTTTCTTTTTTCAATAATTAACTCTGCTTATCAAATTAATTAAATTAAAACGCTTGGGAAATGCCCAGCGTGCGGCACTTGAGTTGATAAGCCGTGAAGTGAACTCGGAGTGGAAATCGACCAATAAGAGAATTGGTGGCGCGTCGAGCGGTCTTGTTGCGTTGACCACGAAAGCTTCGCGAATACTAAAATGCCAAAAATTCTAAACCAAAATCGCAAAAGGCGTTTTACTTAATGCCAACTACGCCAAATGGGAGTCACTGATAAAGCCAAATGGTTCCAATGAGCGCAGCTAATGATGTGCCGTGTGAGGTGAGGTTAATAATTTATTGAAAATTTATTTCAAAATCGAAAAATGTTTGCTTTTTAGAAGAAACTCAAACAATTTGTGCTGTTTTGACATTAATGTCATTTGAAGTCGACGGCCAACTGTCAGCGACACTCATTCGACGCGCCCACTTAATTCATAATTTATGAAATTTTACACGCATCTCACACTCACACACACACACGCATACACAAACACACTCGCATAAAAACGACACCCCAAATAGTTTATGTGTGCTGCCTTTGTTTTATGCCGTCGATAATTGTTGTTGGCTGTTGTTGTTGTTATCATTGCTGCGGTGGTTGTTGGTGTTTGTTGTTGTTGTTGTTGTAGGCGTTTGAAGCACTTTTGACAATTATCAATTATTCTGTGAATATTTTGTCACTTATCAATTGAAATCAATGCACGAGTTTGATTACCTCGTCGAATGTTCTAAGTGTCTGAATTTGGCATATTGAAGTGCATCGGATTGCATTTGAAGTATGATTTTCCCATACTTAATGAGTTATGGCACCATTACTATTATTAGCTAATCCCTGAAATACTCCTTTGTTTGTTTGATTACTTTAATAATTCTTAACAGAACTATTTTTAAGCTAAAAGTGCAAAAAAATAAAAGTTCTATTAAAATGAAGATCAACAAATTCAGATCAGCCAGTTTAGGTGCTGAGAACTCTTTTTAAATTTCTGACAATTAATCTTAACTAAAATAAACCATGAATAAGCTTGGAAAAGTTCTAAAAGTTGTAAAAAACCTCTTCTATTATAGATCAAAGAATCATATTTTATAGTAATGAAACCACATTGACTATGAGTCCTCAATATGATTTTAGATTTGAATATATCATGACGTATGAAGTATATAAACTCATTCAACTCTATAAATAAAAAACAAAACACGCAATTGCAATTATTTCATCACATAATTGTTTATTTTTTGTTAAGTTCAACCACAGACGTTTGCGATCAATGATAAACTTTAATGAGAGCACTTTCACATGATTCAGCTGCCTTAATTAATTTACAAATTGAAGATTATTTTAACGCTAATAATAAAGCATCTTTACACAAACAACAAATCGCGTACCGAAATTGCACTTAATGCCCATGCGGAATGTAAACAGTGAATGACGAAAGCGCTAAGAAATAATGCGAGCAAAGGACTCAAAGCCAGGAAGCGACATGTGCTAGCCAAAATCAAAGCCGCAGCAGCTGCGCCAGCGCTAGTGGCAGCGACCGCAGCAGCAGCTCGGCTTAACGGCGGCAACAGCGATGCGCGTGTGGCTAACAGCGAAACGGCTGTGAACAGTGGCAAAGTAACATTCATTAACAGCCGTTAACATGATTGAATGCTGTGGAACTTATGCACAGACCGGCTGCTGTGTGTGGATGCTAATGTTACTAGAGTGCAGTGGCGTAACAGTAGGGCTGCAGCAGAAGTGCGCAACCATCTGTGGCCAGTTACACGCCACTGGCGAGTTGCCAAAAGGATGCCGACTGCCGTCGTCGTTGTGCAGTCAAGCGTGCATTTTTTTTATGTGTAATGCAATATGAGCGCAGCAGCGGTGCGGTTGGGAAGCGTAAGCGAGCCACGTGCGCTGTTAAACGATAACAGCAGCAGCGCCGTTGCTCGACGGCGACGTCTGCGTCAAGAACAATTGGTGTGGAAAATGTAACCGAAAGTGAAGAGGGGGGAAAGCAAACAATTGCAAAATAAGGCAGTCGCAGGATCATCATCATGCGCATCATTATCAACGGCGTCAACTAAAGGACGCTGCCTGCGTCGGCGTTTAGAGCAAGACAAAGACGGTTTTGTTGTTGCTGTTGTTTTTAATGGTGCTGCTCTGCCGACTGCTGGTTCATAAAATGCATCGAGGCGTTGTGTGTGTGTGTGTCTGTATGAATATGCTTGGCATATAAAAATTAATGTTATATTTACGGCAAATCGAAGAAGTTGTGGTAAAATCCGCCGCCGCCGCCGCTATTTCACACATGGGGTGTGCGCGCAAAGGCGCCGTGGGGTTATTTGTTGTACGCTGGTAGTTGGTCGCATTTGTTACGGTTGCCTCTTAGTTCTTACGGCATTGATGAGCGTGACTAGTTGGCCGTGGCGTACAATGTTGAAGGAATCCAAAT
The DNA here is from genome assembly GCA_037044515.1 of Phortica magna. Classification (NCBI taxonomy): domain Eukaryota; kingdom Metazoa; phylum Arthropoda; class Insecta; order Diptera; family Drosophilidae; genus Phortica; species Phortica magna. Next base: position 28,551 of record JBAMBP010002311.1, read on the forward strand.
GATTTCTGTTATGAGCATTGCCTGGAGCTTCTTGTACTTACACGAGGCACAACACACATCATGCATAACTCTTTGGCATAGTCTAAGTTCTCTTTCAAAACTAACTCGTTTATAAATCTTATGTTGCCAGCATGTCTCGCCAAAATGTATGGCATGCAATTCAATACACATGATACGGTAGTCCAATTGGCTTAAACCGTTGGCCAGATTCCACAAATGTCGACAAACTGTACATGCGAAATTCAATTATATATATTAAAATTATAACGGTTGTTTTGCGGTAATCTAAAACTGCAAACAAATTCAAGCGATTAATGCGCAACAGCGAACCCTTCTTGCTCGTTTTGATGAAGATGATGAAGCTTTGCCAAAAAGCAGAAACCCGCCATGAAAAAATGCGCCAAAAAAGTGGCCAACAACGAAATGATGGGACAGACAGAAGAACGCGAACAAGCAAAAAAACGTTGCCAACTTCTCGCATAATCGTTGAACATTCTAACTGTTAAAACATATGTATGCCACACGCAAATTTGCAACGCTTTGCTGCATGCACGCATGCTTGCACACAAGCTCGCAACCAACAAAAAATTACTGCTTTGTCAAAGCAATGGCAAACAGTACGTAATTTGGCTGGTGGCGCCACCAACATTACTGCCGTCGTATTGCAGATCCCGCATACCTTTTTGCAATGCTTTTCCACCGGCATCCTGTTTGGGGGCCGCAACATTTGTTTAGCTTGTTTTGCGCCGCCAAATAAAATCCTTGTGTAATGAAGATAATGTGCTGAATATCGTGATGAGTTCGTTGCCAGTCGGCTGTGGCAGTGCCACTTTTTGGCAGTATTGGGCTGAAATTGCATGAAAATTAAAAGTTAATAAGCTCACGTGCAATGACATAGCAAATACTTACTTCAAACACACAAAATGCATGTCAAATAACAGTTGAAGCTGTTTGAGCTCCCCAGTAATTGATTGCCTCATATTTAAATGCAAACACTAAGAAACAAATCGAAAAGCAGCACGAATAAAGCAATTTAAAACACGTTTAAAATTTAATACAATGAGGCAAACTATTTTTATTTATTTGGTCAGTGCTGCCATTTTCAGCAAAATCGCACTTAGAATTGTTACAATTCATTTTCAAAGAACGCCATCTGTTGGACCATCATGGCGTCTTCATGACATTTATTGAATTACATAACTAATATTGAATAAGTGAAAATATTTATTTTTTTAATTAATTTTCCTCAGCTGGTGGAAAATCGACATCAGCACAGTTGGTGTTTGATGAGTCAATCGATTCTGTGTCGTCACTGGATTCCGAATCTTCATCGCTGTCAGTTTCATCCAGTACTTTTTCCAAGGCCATTTGCTTCTCGCTCTCGATTTGTGCCGCTTCATCAATGGACAGAATATCGCCAACGCCATATTTCTTAACGAATTGAAGCACCGTCTGCTGATATTTTTGCGGTTTCATGTTGTAAATGATGCTGGCATGCCAATTGAGCGCGTCATCGGGATTCGGCGAAAACAATAATTGCGGCAGATACAAATCCAATATCATTAGAAAATTGAAATTAGTTTGCCATTGGTTGCTCAACACATCCATGCAAATAATACCCGAAGGATCATCAATGTTCGGATGATAGATGCGATTAAGGAACTGTACGCCTGGAGGCTCATTTGGGTATTCATTTGACACAAAGAACTTGATGTACCAAATGCCGCCCTGATACAGCGAATTCTTTGGGCCTGAGAAGAGAACAATGAACACTGATGCTTGCGTCGGCAAAGTGCAGTCGCAATAGAAGACTTCATACTGGTTTTCCTTAAGTGCCATGATGTCTTTATGCAAACGAGTCATGTTCGACGCCATTTTACCTCCTAATAAATAAAAAATATTATTTTGTTTAAATTTGGTTTAATTTTGTTGGACTAAAGCGTTGCACACCTCAAGAAACTCGCCAAATGAAAGAAGTTGGATTGCAACGTTTTGCAGCGCTGTCAAAATTATGTGAGGGGCACACATAACGTTCTTTTCGTTTGCGGTGTTGCCATATGATAATCTATCCTTAATCATATATAATCGAAAGTAAGGAATCGATTGGTTAACAAATGTATTTAACTCGTTCTTGTTCAGTGATTGAATGAAGAATACAAACTTGTTGATTGAAGAGAGAAAAAGCGCCTGCGCACTTATTTTAATGTAGTTTAAATATTAAGCTATTAAAATCATATCACACTTTTTATGCGATTTCCTTCTATTTTCATAATTTTAGGCAATTAAATGACAGTAAATTTAGAAGCATGAATATTAACGTTTAACTTAAAATTCCATCAACTAATTAATTCAACCAAACAGTTTAACCGCCACCAGGATACGCCATGCAAACAAATATACAAACAACAACAACAATAACGAAAAGGACATCAACTTAATGTTTACTTTTGAAGCACACAGCTTCGAAAGTGTTTAGATTAATGATGGTGAATGTCATCATCTAACCCCGGCACACCAAATCAAAGTCAAGTCAATTCCCTGGCGCTAAAAGCCATAAAAGCCAAGTAAACAACCTAATTGACAAATAAAAGAAGTCTTGTTTGTCTGCCAGTCTGTCTGTCTGTTTGTCTGACTGACTGACTGACTGAATGAATGAACGATTGAATGAATGCCTGTCTATCTAAACAAGCGTCTGCATTGTTGGCATTTTTTTGTTCACACTTCTTTACGCTTGGCCAGGGACTATTAATCATAACTGGTTCGGTTTCGAGTGTTATTCTGTCTTTTGTTGGCAATAAAAATAATGCCAACGGCTGAGTTAGGCGCATTGACAGATGCTACAACTTCCGTCTTTAAGAGATAAATACATAGACTTATAGCATGAGTCGGGATGAGTGCAGTTTATGTGTAAAACAAAGACATATGTTAGTCAGGAACACATTTAGCAGATTCGAGTGCTGCCTTTGCCCCAAGCGCAATGAGGCAAATTGACATGCGACATACGATTTCTCAGTTCAGCAATTTTTGTGGTCATAAGCCTGAAACCACGTTTTATGTTTCACGCTCATTGGAATTCCTTTGAAGTTCCTATTGCTTTGATAATGACAAAGCTATCGATTGATAGATCATACAACGAATGACACAACTTGTGAACTTCATAATGAAATCTTGTCAAATCACAGCGTCTATTTTAGTTCATTTCGTTCGCTTGTGAACATTATCGTTTGTTCTCCTAACCCATCAATTGTTTTGGCACATGTGCCGATTGTCCAAAAAAGTTCGTTCGTTCTTTCGTGCGACATGTTGCCTTTACATTGAAATTTGCGACTTCAAACGATGACGAGCCATTTTTGTCTGATTAATACCATGTGGCATGTCGTGTTGGAATAGCCACCAAATCGACCACAAGCTTTGTGCACACAAGCGCTCTGGCAATCAGTTGTCGCTTGTTCTCCTTTGCTACATCGGCCAACTCAACTTCAACGGCTGACGTCTGGTCGTGTGTGCGGCGATTTGGTTGAATGCCACTTGGATTAAATGTGTGGCTTTGAAAGGCAAGTGTTGTGTGTGTTACATATTGCTTTAGTTCTGATTATTCAGAAATTTAAAGAGAACATCAACGATTCGTTTCAGATCGAGAAAGTTCTGTATACTCCTAAGCTGTACTTGAATTCGCCCGTTCAGAACTTGTTCACAACTCGTGAAAATAGAACGCCTTCTGTGCCACTTACACGTTGTGGATCTGGATACCATTCACATATATATATGTAAGTCATCATAAACACTTGCTTGATACAACATTTGTTTTCAATTCACTCACAAGTTCCACATTACTTCTCTATCACTTTACTCATCATTGGTTTCTGTGCAAATTTAATGAAACATAAATCCGATTAGCAACGAATTTATACATCAAATATTGATAAGATTGTATCACAATGACAGGGCAAAAAGAACATCTGCTGATTGTAAGTGAAACTGGTAAAACTTCCGACCGAAAGCCGTAAAAATTTGCACTCACCACGACAAGAGCAGAGGAAAATGTCAACCCTTAACTCCGCTGTCGCCTCTTCTCATACGCTTTCTATTTTGTTTTATATTTTATTGAGTGTTGCAAACATGTATCCTGTCTGGCTTTATAAGGATCAACAAGCGATTATGTCATGCAACCGCTCGATTGTCAACAGAGGACGAAGAAGAATAATGTTTGACAACAGCATGTCGGTAGATTTCTTTACGGGGGCAGGCAGAAAGTGGTCTTTCACGTTGATTGGCTTTTAAGGCGAACAATGCATTTATTGGTAAGCGTTTTTATTTGAAAATTTAAAGTGAAATAATATTTCAAAAGCCATCATTTCATTTGACCTTATTATAATTTATTTGACCTTGTTTGTTGTTGATCTCAACTTAATGTCGTTTTTTTTATACATTTTCAGAACATTTTACATTTGACGCATAATGCAGCATGCCGACTTCAAACAGCCGACATCAAGTGCAGTCGGACACATTATGCTAACTGACATAACAAACAGACTTTTCAGACCGCCAATTTCAGCCTGTAAATATTACTTTTTTTTTCATAGAAAGCGAAATTTGTGAAACATATTTTTGTTGCCAATTCACATGAATAAATTTAAAAGTCTTCAACGATTTTCTCTTCCGAAGTTACTGTTTTTTTTTTTACATTTTGTGCATAACAATGAGTATTTAATTTGCATGCTTAAAAAAACGAAAAAAATATGCAATAAATTTTCAATTTAAATAAATTTTCCGTGTCATTAAACGCAACGCGATTACATCGATGACATTAAAGCGCTTTGAATTTATTGTTTTATGTTTGTTGAATGGTTTACAAATATTTAAATGCATATTTTTTTTGTGTTTTAAGTTGACTTTGGCAGTTATTTAAATCAATGTTGAGCTTTCCATTGCTTTACGCAATTGTTGTATTCAAACACTTTTCGCTTTCATCAGTCAAAAGCGGATTTGTGCCTGAAAGTATGCTTGTAAATAAAGTAGTATTCATATGAGTTGAAATACTTTTAACTGATTTTACACGTGTGTGTGTGTGTGTTTGTATGCGCATAGTAGCGCTTGTCTATGTCCTTTGTCGTCTTTTTATGCTCTAGTGGCATTCACACACACACACACACACACTAGCATGTAAAGTCGCTTATCACCGTAGTTTCCTGTTTGCTATCCTTTTATACAACTGCCAAAGCCGTATGTGTTTCAATTTGCTTCGATTAGAAATTCCAAATGCGCATTTGTCAGCTCGAACGTCATGGTTGAGAGATTTATAGTGATAGCACTCTGAATGAAAATGTCCTTCGTTCATTGAAAAGACACTTCAAGTGTTGAAAGGGTGGCAGTGCAAGTGTGAAGTTGACAAGTGAAATTAATTTTTAATATTTATTTTTAAGTTTTAAACTTTGCAAACGGCTTATTCACACGCACACACACACACACACACACGACAGAGATACTTCAGAATTTCCGGTTTGTCGCCGGTCGCCTTTGAAAGGTCACAGCTGTGTACTCTTCAAGTTGTTTCAGCACACGCGCCAATAAGTCACCGAGGACTGCTCATGGCTGAATTTTGTTAGTGTCACGTACGCTAGACTGTCCTCGTCAATGTCCTTTCATACGACAACGGTTGTGTCTGTCGACTTTATTGGCTCGCCATATCGCAAAACGTACAACTTCGAAGCCTATCAGTCAACAGAACCGAAACAGGCAACTCTTTCACACTCTTGTCTCTCTATCTCTCTCTCTCTCTCTTTTCGGCTGATTGACAGTCTAAATTGAAAATTGCTTATTTAGCTCTGACGATTTCTCATATCAGAACTTTGCGGCTTTATCTGTTTGCAACGACGCCATTTTGTTTCGATGGGTTCCAATGTGACTGGACTTGACAGATGAGAGGACAAAACTGACGCTTGATGCTGAGGTGATGTTCTTTTACACACAATGAAATGTCATTTTATGCTTTAAGCGTGTTTTTGATTGGCTGATCGATTTGTTAACTAATATCCAAGCAGTCTTTTGGCATATTCGGGAAGTATAAAAAAATATTTAATTTGTTTTCTTATTTTTATTATACATGTTTACAAATTGGTGGTGGTCACTTTAAAATTTTGTCAGAAGGAGAATGATTGCACTTAATTGTTCTTCAATTGTGCTGAACAACAAAATTATAACCCAAGACACGATATTTCACGATACTCAGGACGCTTCTTTTCTGTTCTTATCAGCTTAGACTCATTTTAAATGTGCCCAACGAACCATTGAGCGCTCAACTTCAACTAGCAGTCGAACAGGCAAAGTGGCTGCAGCTCGAATGCATCGACATCGTTACATAAATGCAAAGCAATCGCAACTTCAGGATGCGGAATTATAAGTGAACGCGATTTATTTAAGCAATCGAAAGTGAAAAAAGTGGAAAAGTGCTTCAAGTTGAGCACTTTGGCATTGAATCGCTCGGTTGCGTTGCTCGAGCGTTGCGCGTTTCTTGTGTTCGGAGCTTCAAATGCAAATAGTCGAATTGTCGATAGTCAAGTTTGTGTTTTATGTGCTCAAGAAGAAGAACGAACAACGAACAACGAAATAATGCAAAATAAACCGTCACGGGAATTTGGAAATGAGCCACAGAATGGCAAAGAAGGAGCTCAATTCGAAAATGTTTACAGCCGTTTTGCCTTTTGCTGATGTGTGCGCAAAAACGAACAGAATTGAGCATTGAATAGACAGAAATAAGGGTTGCGGTGGCAAAGTTGCTTGATGGCCAAAGCAATGGAAAACGAGTTGAGCGAATCATCGCACATGAATTTGCGCAGAAGATAAGCGAAGATAAAAGCGAAACATTTTACAAGCAACGAAAATGCGAAAACATGAAACATGTTTGGTTTAAACTCGAGAATAATCTTCATTCAAAAGAATAAAATGTATGCAAATTACTTTGTGTCATTGAAAAAAAATAACATTATTGAAGCAGGTGAAACACTCACACACACTGGCACTTCGGATATAAGTAGTCCTGATAAAAGAGAATGAGTCGAAGTAAAAATTTTTATGCTGTTAATATTTCTCTGTATTCCACTTTCGTTTCCGTGCAAAAACCGTTAAAGCTTCGAGCAAAAAGTCTCAAAATTCTTAACAAAAAAATTTCCATTTAACCTTTTGCTTGCTATCAACTCACACTTGGCACAAATTTTCAAGCCCCAAACAGAAAGGAAGAAAAAAGGAAAGCAAAACCAAGTTTACATTCCAATCAATTAAAAGCAAACCAAAGACAATTAAGTCAAGCACATGCATCGCACACTTTACACCGACAAGCCCAAAATGGTGCAACACAATTTTTCACTTCAACTTCATATTCGATTCATGTCGTTTGCCGACAATATTTCAAAACGATTTTAGTTCAACGTCAAATTGCTGCTCGATGGTTTCATAGCGAATGATTTTTGCGGTTTTAAATGTTTGATTTTCCATATATGATGATATGATGAACATATATTCAAATTGTTGCAATCTTTTAGGCAGCTTTAATAAATTTCAATTTTCAGAAGCCTTTGACAATTATGTGAAATGTTTAACAAGATAAAGAAGAATTGGCTTGAAAATGAGAAAACTGTGAATTGTGTGTAATAAAATATGTATCGCAATTGCATTAATATGAGGAATAATGCGCCATTATTGTGCATAATCAATGCGTTAATAAATACCGTTAAATATTTAAGCACTCAGCGTTCATGCATTAAAATGTACGCATTTTATGTGTGCTCGAGAGCTTTTAAGCCAGCAATAATACAAAATTTCAATAAATACATAAACATTACACTCGAACTTTTGCTTTGTGCGTGCACATTATTAATAAATAATACTTTGAATGGCGAAAATAAATTTACTTTTGTATAACTTTAAAGCATGCTGAGCGTAAAGTCAGACAGACAGACTCATGCAAGTTATGTGCATTGGGAAATGGCTTAATTAATTTTATTTGCAAAAATATAATGGCAACCACAAAAAGCCACTCAAATATGCGGCCTAAAACTCACACACAATGCAATTGACAATTTACTTGGCATACTTTGAGGCGCGTAGGTAAATATTGTTAACCTTTAGACTGATGATAAGAGAAATACAATTTGAAAATTTTTTAAATTATTATTTCCCTATTTTGAAGAATGTGAGAGAGTGTAAGAAAGTAATCCAACAAATTGAAAGCTGCCACAAGGTCGTTTTACCGCAATTGTGATAAACTAAAATGAATTAAATTCAGTTTGATTGTTGCCTTTATTGGCCTTCATTGGCCTTTATTGTGCGACATTTCAATCAAATTCCCAACTACCTTTTCGTTACATAAATACAATTCAACTGAAAATTGATGGCTCTTCTCTTATTACTCTTCATATTTTTTATGAACGTCATAGATACATACTTATATGTATTAGTGCGGCGGCTTATCGGTTACAAGCAGACGCATTTATTAATGAAGTCGGTACAGGAGCGTATCGATTTTCAATTGAAGACAATTTTCGCACAAATTGTGCCGCCGCACACAATAAGGCTTCTTATTGAACATAATTGATTTGCTGAGTATTATTGCATTATACAAACTAATTGGTTTCCGTTTCCGTTCCATTGTCATGCAATCAGACGCGTCTGTATTCGTAATTGCAAAAAACAACATGAAATAAGTAACAATTGACTAAAACGGCAACAAAAGCGTAAACAATAAAAGTCAAGTGGCTCAAGCGGCAAACCTTTTTGCAATGCAAAAAAAGATGAAAGCTGAAAAAATATATTTTAATTACAAAACAATAATAATTTTATAAAGCACGAATTGTGATCATGAAAATATTTAATTAAGGAAGCGTTTTCATTTCCCACTCTTTCGATCTTTCTCACACTTTTGGATTTGCTTGCAAGCATACACAGATTTGTTGATGATCTTTGGTCATTCTAATTTTAAGAGCTTCCTTTCTTTTTATGGTTTCTTATTGTATTTAAAATGCATTCAATGCCTCAATTGCGGGAATTGCAAACTCATTTTGTTTGTCTTATTTGCGTTTGTCTGCTTATCTTTTGTATGTTAGCAAATATTTCAATCCTTACTCATTCTTCGCATATGTTAGTATAATTTATCTAACGGTGTGCAATTTAATTTTCACACTGCAATAAATTCACTTTTCTAGACACTTTAACATACACAGAAAGTAAAAGTTCTTTACGCTTCTATGCAAAGTTCCTTAGTGGCATTTTGAAATCTCATCTTGCTGAAAACAACATTATTCATAAATGCTTTTTGGTGTAAAAGTTTTCAAGCATAAAGTATCTTTTATGTTTGCCTATTTATAATGAAACTGTTGGCGGCGACTTAAATTTATGATGCAACAAAGAAATTTGAGCTCCAGGTCGAGATTTGCGAGCGAACAGCAAATGTCTCACATAACTAACAATATAATTATAAACCAAAACGCGATATTGAAAGCATGAAACATGCTTTAACATATGTTTACAAGCTCACTTTAAATAAACGCATGAAGCATTAAAGGTTACTAATGTACTGGTATCTTCAATTCTTTCACCGATAAGTGCGTGGCAGATTTGTCAAGATGACTTAACTACTTTGATTAGCTGCTAAACCACAACTTTTTTTTATTACTCACTTGATCTCGTGCGACATTTAACGTTCGCAGAATTTTCATATACATTCATGCTAATATTGTACGTCATATCAAATAAAAACAAATCGGACTTAGTTAGTATAAAAGTAAATAATTATTTTTAAATAACAAACATTCTGCTTGTTAGCTACGACAGAAAAGCATTGACTTGTGTCTCAGTTTGATCTTTGTTAACAAAATCAAAACCATATTTCAGTTGAGTTAAAACGTTCGAATAAAACACAACTCAATGGGCCAAAAAAATACTAAGGTAAGTTTTGAGTTTGAAATAGTCTAATAAAATTCTATATATTTTCAATATTTTTTTTTTTAGCACGAGATAACATTACATGAATTACTTTTAAAAACTATGACAGACACTGTTAGGGAAATGCAAGCTTTAATCACAAATGTGGTAAAGGATCTTTCTAAAAACAAGAACAAAACTGCAGCATTGTGCACGCTAGTGAATGAACTAAAAGATTTGAAAATATGTCTGAAAAAAGAAAATTTTCATTTAAAAAGTGAGAGGGAGTTATGTGAAGATATGGGAACTTTTCATATGTCGTTAAGAAAGTATATACCATGTAGCCAAAGTAGAACCGAAGAAGAAAAAAGCATGTGTGAATTTTTATTCAATCACAAAACAAGTAATCATCAATTAACTGGAGAAGAAGAACTCGTAGAGCAAACTTTCTTTAAATATCTAGCCGAATTTACCAGTAGGCTTCATAATATACGTTATACTGCTATGTTTGGAATGTATGCCATTTTTGAACCGATGTTATATAAAGCTTAAAAATTATAAAAGACTCATTTTTCACTAAATATAATTGCAATTCTTTCTATAAAAAATAAATTTGTTTGTCTGTTTCCTCCACTATTTATATTTGTTTTTTCATTTTTGTCGACTTTCGGACGTTGTTATTCTAATGATACATTTTATGGACTCAAGTATCGAATTCTTTATTTATACTCCTCTACAAAATAAAACAGCAAAAGCTTCTTATTTCAAGCAACAAAATTACAAGCGAAGGCACGATATTTAAAGCTATCGAATTGTCGATAGTCAAGTTTGTGTTTTATGTGCTCAAGAAGAAGAACGAACAACGAACAACGAAATAATGCAAAATAAACCGTCCCGGGAATTTGGAAATGAGCCACAGAATGGCAAAGAAGGAGCTCAATTCGAAAATGCTTACAGCCGTTTTGCCTTTTGCTGATGTGTGCGCAAAAACGAACACAATTGAGCATTGAATAGACAGAAGTAAGGGTTGCGGTGGCAAAGTTGCTTGATGGCCAAAGCAATGGAAAACGAGTTGAGCGAATCATCGCACATGAATTTGCGCAGAAGATAAGCGAAGATAAAAGCGAAACATTTTACAAGCAACGAAAATGCAAAAAGATGAAACATTTTTAAGCTTGAATTTCAAAGTCGTCGAAAAGGCTGCAAAACTGCAAATTTATGCAAATTACTTTGACTGAACGAATGGCAACGACTCAAAATAAAGGCCATTGTGAAGCATCCTGAAAAAAACAACTATGTAAATCAAGGACAAAATGTGAAATTGTTTGCTTTTCTTCGAATTGTCTCTTTTTTGTTTTTGTGTTTTGTGTCTTTTTGAGTGGCAATCCTTTTATCCAAATGTAGTGTATTGGAGCTGAGATACTTGAATAGGCTGGTAATGGTTTTGTGTGTGTGGAATGAAATTGAAGTGGAGTGACATTTGTTTTCGTAATCATTGAACATAAAACAATTTCCATCGATACTTTTGTTTCTTACCTTTTCTGAAGAAACAAAATATTTTATCGTTTTTTATAACTTATCGTTTTGCATTATCATGGCATTTCTTAGCTCAAAACTAACTAACAATTCGAGAAACTACTACTAATATTAAAAATAAGTAGTACTAAGAATTCTTTATGTTAACACTCAAGCCAAAATAAAGTTGCATACTTCTGGGCATAAAAGAAATAACGCGATTAGTCGAACATTATTATATTATATTATTTTTAGTATTTAAAAAAAAATAAAATAGATATTCCTTGGGTTTGTCTATATAAAAAAAAATATTTTCTATTTTTGATGATAAATAAAATGGTTAATAAAAAAAAACTTGAGAGATTTCATTAATTTTTCGTAAGACAAGCGATCACTTTGGAGAAGCATCACTGCAAACTGAATTAAATAACATGGATAAGGTACTTCAACAACAATGCCATCAATGAATACAGAGCGTTTCAAAAAGGCAAACTCACTTTTTTAGGCTTTATCCATGCAAAGTAGATCGATGGTGTCACGAACAACTGAAGAACAGTTTATAGTTGAAAATTGGTAAAAGTGTGAACGCAAGATTCTCACCAAAAGATTTTATACATCAGCTTCTTGACTTATTGCATAGTCAGTTTGATAACTGCAAAGAGATGGTTATGAAAGACCCCGACTTATATAAGGCTTATCAAGATCTAAAGGTTGGTCAAGAGGCAGATCTTATTAAATTGCTAAAAAAGCCAAATATTAGAAATTCTTGCTAAATGTTTATGATCATTTACTCAATTTGATGAAATGTTTTCTTCATCAAATCAGATCGGTGGTTCTTTCGGTTGATTTCAATATTGTCTCGGAGCAAGAGAACGTTAAGTAAAAAATAAAGCTCATTGCAAGCGCGGAAAAATATTTGTGCTCCACTTTTAGACGCTTATCACCTCATTGTGTTTGATTATTACTTTCTGTCGTTTGAAATAAATTTTGTTTCTTATTTAATAACCGAATTGAGACTTTTGATGCCAGTGGCGTAACTGTAAAATCTGGGGCCCAACTGTAAATTTGTGAAATGTCAGGGTCTTTTGCGAAGAAGACCTTTACATTGTAGTTTTATTTTAGTTAAATCAATTGACTTGACAGCATCATTATAACAATTTTCGACATTTTTGGTTAATGATGCTTTTTTTTTTTGGCGCTCCTGTTTGACACAAATAGAATCTGAAGAAGATTAAATATTCATTGTGGCAAAAGCTTTAGTCACTTGAACTTGTATAATGTATACATGTGTTTGTATGTCTAATTATGCAGAGAAATGTACATGCAGACTCCATATAATAAACACATAATCTAGGTTGACTGTGGGTCAGCTATAGACTGCGCCGGACTAATACAGATCCAGTCAAATAATTCAAATTATTTAAAATAATATTAATGAATTTTAAATCATCTTTAAGTTGAGTCAGAACTTTCGAACCGAACGCAGTTGGCTTAAAAATGAATCGAATTATTTTTTTTGCGCTCTGCATTTTTGTGTTGACTGTGGTAAGTCTTGATTAAAAAATATATATAAATAATTTATTTAATTTAAATAAAACCTAATTTAGCACGTCTCGGCGCTGCCGGCAACAACTCAAGCCAATGGAAATCGTACGCAATTTGAACGTGAAACAATTGACTTCATCAAACAGACATATTCGAAAATATATATAAGCACTGTTATTGAATTTAAAGCTTTGGTCACGAAAGCGGTAAGAGAACTTGAAACGAGTCAGAATCAAACAGCGCCATTACAAACGGAGCTGCAACACATGAATGAGCTGCTTACAAATCTAGAAAAATGTGATTTTAATGCAACTCAAACGATTGGCAAAGAGTTTCTCGAAAAGGTGAAACCGCTTCTGAGTCTGATGCTCAAGTATAATAGAAATAAGCAACAAAAAACAGCTGAAGAACAACTTATAAATGACAGTTTCGATAAGTATGAACGAGAGACTCTGGAGAAAACAATGGAAGCGAAATACGGTGATTTCTTTCGTCAGATTATCGAAAAACTACAGAGTCATTTCAGTGGTTTGACAGAGGAGGAGAGCGTGAAAGAGAGCGATTTATTTAATTTATATAAAGATCTCACCAATGGCAGATTTATCAGCTTCAATGAATTGTTATTGAGCGCATTTAATTGAATGATTTGAAAATGTTTATAATCATAATTTTCTTAGAAAAATATATTTGAATTATAAATTGAGTTGTTGAAATGATAAGTTGTTTTGATGCTACTAATCTTTTTCTTCAGCAAATCATGACGTTGTTTCTTATCACATGTCGCAGCATATTTTTGTTTTCTTTTTTGCTCTCTGCTAAGCAAATCTGTTGACATTGAAAGTAAGTTTTTTCAATTAACAGTTTCATTGCCACTTAACAAAAGCGCTGTGAAATGTTTTGAAACTAGAATTTTTCTTAGTAGCTGAACAAATCAGCAATTCACAAGCGAAACCAGAATATAAAATATAAAAATCTTTGTATTTTCAGTGTTATTTCTCATCTGTCAAACCAAATTGAAGCATGTCAAAAGAAAATGGCGACGAGGCGTTGTCAGTGCAAATGCAAACAGTTAAAACCACACAATTCGCATATGAAAATTTATCAAAACTACGAAGGCAATTTCCAATTTAGATTGTCAGTCAGTTAGTCAGTTAGATAGATAGATGGGATAGACGAAGCGCGGCATGCTTGTGTTATATTAGTGCGGTCATACAACGTTGACTGAAAGGCTGCCGTGGCAAACACTTTGCCCAACTGGCGAGCCAATAAAGTTGACAGCACGTCAGTTGAAGTTGAAATATTTCGGGTTGAACGCATGTCGTAGACAGTCGGCAAACGTGACAGTTACAAACTACGGCAAACAGCATGCCGTTGGTCACAGCTGCGACCTTCAGACGGCTGCTTCCGGCAACAAACCGGAAGCGTGTGCTGCTAAACTTTTTGAATAAAAACATAAATCTGTGTGTGTGTGAGTGTGTGCTTGTATTTAAGTAAGAGAAAGCGAGTATTTGCAATCTGAGAAATTTGATAAAAGTCACATGAAATCGAGTTTGCATATTGACTGATTTTGATTACTAAACGCTCAAAATGAAACTGAGAAAGCGCAAGTTTCAAATAACTTTGTCAAATGGTTATGGTTGTCTGACGTGTGAGTGCTGAGAGACAATAGGCTCGTAAAGGTGATTGAGAGTTCAGCGCAAACAACAATAAAAGCGAAAAACGCAAATCAAATGAGGAAATGACAGCAAACGGAAAAAAAATTTGACAAAGTTTTTTGTTTGTGTCGAACAAATAGAAAAAAAATGAATAGAAAGGAGTTGCTGCGTACACATATGCAAAACAGCAAAAAAGCGAAGCAGGCAAAATGGCAGCCTTACATGAGTCCTTTCGTTTCGTTTACAAATGGCGACATTTTGCGCACAGATTTCAATTTAAAATTGAATTCTTTGAAAAATGAATGGTTGAATGACTGAATGAGTATGCGAAGTGAGAGAGTGAACCAAGCCAAAGAACAACGAACCAACGAACGAACGAACGAATGAATCAAGGAGTAAACGCACAAATAAATGAACGAATGATTCATTGCTTGAAATGGCGCTGTAACACATTTCGTTCAAATTGATTTGCTTGCCAAAATTTTTGAACTCGTTTGTTTTTGTTTTTGTTTTTCTTTTCAAATTTGTTGTCATTTTTATTTTTGCTCTTTTTTTATTGAAATCATTTATTAAAAGCAAACGAAGGCAAAACAAAATATACAACAATTTTACAAGCATCTTTAAACAATTTTCATTTTTATGAGCGCTTCATAAATAAAAAATACATTTATCGACAGCAAAAATAATAAAAACAAACAATTTTACTTCAGCCTTGCTGAAGACTTAATGCCTTTTTTCATATCTTATCTACACTATCTATATTTTGCAATATTACTTAGTAGCACCGCATTTCTATTTCGCGCTAGTCATGAGTATTTAGTGATCAGATTGAGAAGTCATTTCTCAACAAAATGCGATGGTAACATATGTTACTAAATGTGTTACATAAGGCAGTACAGCATGCAAATATAAATTAAATAATCATAAGAGAGTATAATATAAATGACTGGGTGAGTTTAAAAAATTGTACGCTTAGCGTATGTTAATAGGTGTTGTATGCAAACATAAGAATTGCCTGTCGCCAATCCTAAGAAATCTTAGACAATCATTACTAATATGATAAGCCAATATTTATTTAATTCGAGTATATTTCGCTCATTTTAATTGGAACTTCAACATTAAACATTTTCTCAGCCAATCGTAGAGTAAATTTTCTAATTTATATGATTAATACTCTATGAATATATTGTTCAAGCATATTTCCTGCTGTTTGTTTGTTTCACAAACTTACACAAATGTAATATGCCGACTTAAAATAAAAACAGGGTATTAATATATATGCCTTTTCCGGCTTTCTTGCCCAAAATAATGTTTCATACAAAAAGGGTTTTCCAAACTTACTACAAAAATTATGCTACAACAACAATAAATTATGCGAAGAGAATAAAAATATAAAAAAAGTGTACGCCGCGAAATAAGAAGCGTAAAAAGCGACGCAAAAAATAAACGATAAATTGAAAACTCGTCTACATAAACGGCTTTGGCCATAATAATTCACAACAAAAATGGGCAAAAATATGTTGTTTTTTTGCGCAAAGTGTTTGAGTGAAGACGAAATTTAACAAAATGTAAGTAACAAAAAAATACATAAAACTCGGTGGCATCGTTTTATGATTAAGTTGAGTTGAGTCGAGTTTATATTTGCGGTTGAAATAATTTGTCAGCGTTTGGTTTGGTTATCTCCACACAGGGGGCAGGGGGAAACAGGCAACTGACAACCAAGTGAAATATGAAGCCAAAAATGGCAACGTTTTCATGCTTCTTTAAGCCAACGGAACACGAGTTGCTGTCTGTGTGTGTGTGGCAATATGCGGCACGAGTCACAGTCAAGCAATGAGATCTGCGGCATATTGACCCAACTGAGAGATAATATAAAAGCAAATCTGAAATGAATATGAGAAAATATAACAAAATCAACATAAATAAAGTTCTTTTATTTTTAATATTCAATCTTTCTTTTTTGTTTGCTTGATTTCAGTTTTGTGCAGTGTTGATGGCAAAAGCAGCGAGTCTGTCATTGAACACTTACAAGCAATTTATGCGGCATGTAGCATGTGTGCACTTTGTCTCTCTGTGTGACTGACTGAAGAGCTAAGGATTGCCAAAAGGATATGCATATTGAAAGCCAACTTTGCTTTAAAGGAAAAGTTCAATGAAAATTAAAAAGTTGAATGTTAAGTGAAGTTTATATGTACAACGAAAAAATAATGGTTGAGCTCAAAGTTTGATTGACTTCAGAAATTTTTAATTACTAAAATGAAGCATTGCTTTTGCTTTTTTATATGATTTTTGTACACAATTTTGCACGAAATTTCAAGGTTATCGCTTAAGGCGATAATTAAGCGATGCGAAGCTCATTTGCGTGTAGAAGAGAGATAAGGAATGAATTTACATAGTATTTTTTATTAGAATATTTAAAATACACATTCAATAGTGAGTGTGTGTGCGTGTCAGCGTACATGAAACTTGTGTGTGTAAGTGAATTAAGCTAAAGAGAATTATATGTTAATTTATAATCAAAGTTCTATGATAGTGAATCATGATGGTATTGTCGACGACTGTGCTGTTGTACAGTACTGTACAAAATATTGGCTTCGTATGCTTTTTCTACTTTAGAGCTTCTTGCTTATGTGATAAGCACATTGATTAACTTGTTGTTGTTGACAACACTTGGTAAGCTTAGATGTTAAGCTCTAAAAATTGTATGAATCGTGTAGAAAACCAAGGACCTCGTAATCACAAGTTATATATCAAAGTTAATTGACCATTTATTGTTCTGATTGAACAGACAATAAAATCAAATTAAAACAAGTCAAATAATATAAGTACTAAGAACAAAATCGCAAGCAGAAACGCAAAGCGAATAACAAAATCAAATGAAATGACTAGACAAAAACACACACACACACTCACACACACGTAAAGAAAAAGTGCCAAGGCAGTAAAAATCGAAATCGAACGATTGAGCAAAGTCAGCGACAATTAAATAGCATTTGAGAATGTCCTTTTGGCGCACTCGATCGCTGGGCCAGAACGACAATTTGTCAGAGCATTGAAAATGTGTTACAAACAAAAACAATTGTAACGAAAAAAAGAAGAGGAAGAAGAGGAAAAACCAGCTGAAAAATAGTAACCCTTTTTTTCTCGTAGAAATTCAATGGTGCGTTGAAATTGCTGTCAACGTAAGATAAATAAACAAATAAATAAATTTTTAAAATTACAAAACAAGAATGTCACACAAAGGACAACGTCCTAAGCGGAAAGAGCGAAGGATGCGCAAATTAATGAAGGACAATGCCAACGTAAACAAATAAACATAAACGAGCAATCCAAATTGCGAACGTTACAAAGCTGTTTGTATAAGCGTACGGGGGAGGATGAAGTCTGTCTGATACACTGGTGTATCTCTTCGCTTGTTGGTGCTTGTGTGTTGCTGTTGTTGTTGTGTGTTTGTAGTGACCAAAGTGCGACGTGAAGCCAATCAATTTGAACGCATTAACGCGAATTGCCGCGAAGTTGAATTGTTGGTGCCGCCAAATGGCCAAATTGACATTGTCAGACAATTATTTGCAGCTCGTAATGCGATGCGCAAGCGAAATGATGCGCCGGAAACGAAGGAAAATGGTTAATAGCATTTTGAAGTGCGCGGCATATGCGTGCCATGGCCTGAGCGTACATGTGTGCCTTCGATTGTCCGTGCGTCACAGTCATTTAAGCAAGTACCAATTCAATTAAAAAAGAGTCTGACTGAATGACTTGTCTCCACACTCTCTTCTTGTCGCTGTTTGTTTTGCCTTCTCTGACCCAGCTTGTCGATCAGGTTGCTTATTATTTTCAATAATTGATTTTTCTGAGAAAACTTGTGTTTTCAATTCAACATTTTTGATAACATTTTGAACTGAAAATTACTTCATTCACTTAACGAGCATTGCTTATTTGACTCTTTGTGACCTTATTCATCATTTAACTTATGCATGACAATATACTGAAAAAAATATTATTACTCTACGTATAATACACAAAGAATTGGCCTATGTTATCAACTGTTAATATTTCCTTGCTAGAAGTCCGTATATTAAAGATTATAGATCGATCTGAAAAGTTCTGTTTCATGTTCATACCGACCCCTCTAATAATCAGACCGTCAAAAATAGAAAAAATGCTGTTGTGCCTTATGTTTAAATACCCCCATTTGTAACAGAGCAGAAATGAATATTTAAATGAGTGTAAGTTTATATGAACAAATCAGTTCATGAATTTTCTAATTTAATATAAATTACAAATATTTTTTTAGTTACACAGAAATATTTCAATACAACACACGTGTCTGCAAAATGGGTACGCGTCATTTTGGTTTGCTACTCAGCGCTTTGGTTTTGATCCTGGTGAGTTTTTACTTTCAGTTATTCCAAGGATGTTATTTAAATAATCAATCTTGAAACTCGAAAATATTTATAGCACGTAACAGCACAGCCGATGAAGCCGGAAACAAATGGCAACCAAACGCAATTCGAACGTGCAACAAATAACTTCATCAAGGAGACATATACGAAGATTTTCTTAAATTTTGTTGTTGAATTACAAGCTTTGTACACAAAAGTTGTAAAAGATCTGTCAGATAGTCAGAATCAGACAGCACAATTAAAGGAGCATTTAACTTACATTAATCTGTTGCTTGCGGATCTGGACAAATATAATGTCAACGGCACACAAGAACTTGAAAAAGAGTTTTTAAGAAAGGTGAAACCACTAAGTAAGATTTTCTACAAATATGAGAAAACTGAACATGAACAACCGGCCGTAGTACCACTCATAGCAGATGCTTTCGATAAATATGGCCGACAATCTCTGAAGAACTCATTTCAGGGGAAATTTGATGATTTAGTGGAGCAGACCACCAACCGACTTCAAAGTCATTTTGATGGCTTAAGTAAGGAAGAAGGTTCGAAGGAGCTATACCTATATGTACTTTATGATAATTTAAAACAAAACGCCTCTCCAACGCAAATGCTCAATTATTATATAAAGTTTATTTTTGAAGCTTTTTATTTTTCAAAAAATGAATAATTCATTACGAACCAAAAATTTCAATATTAACATTTTAAAGGCAAAAATGATTTACTAACATTTTTTTATTCAAATAAATTGTAAACTTAAAAAAAATGTAGTATTGAAACGCAAAGAAATCATCGTTAGATGAATTGTAGGGTGAGATAAAGTAGTGAGTCATTGCTAGAGTAAGTAAAGCTCAGAAAATTTGCCTACAGAAACCCGTTTAATTGTTAATTATATGATTCATTCATACTAAATAAGCAAAGTAGAACTCAAGTTTTATTTATATTCATTATTATATTGAATGTGAACTTCATATTACTCGATTTTGAATTACGTGTATTATTAATTGAGACATGCTTTACAA
The DNA here is from genome assembly GCA_037044515.1 of Phortica magna. NCBI lineage: Eukaryota > Metazoa > Arthropoda > Insecta > Diptera > Drosophilidae > Phortica > Phortica magna. The sequence continues at coordinate 48,600 of JBAMBP010002311.1, forward strand.
GGCGTCAATATAGATCAATACTAATAGTATGAAATATTTAAACAGAATAAGTAATCAAAAGATTGCAAATTGTGAGAGAGTTTAAGCTCATTATTAAAAAAGCTTGATTTACTTTGTTTACTGCAAATATTTAAAATCTTATATAGTCATTATATATACCTTGAATCGAACACAAGTGCCGCAAAATGAAACGGAATATTTTTGCACTGCTGCTCGGCACTTATCTCTTAATTGTGGTGAGTTTTTACTTAATTTCTGATTTTCCGCTTAAAGTCTTAAATTTATTTTGAAGTAAAAGCAAAAATATTTTTGCATATTTTTAAAGCCAATTGCCGCCTTTCCGTTCAAATTGAATCTGCAAATACCCACGGAGCTTAGAGCAGAAACGGCAAATGCGGAGGCTCCAACAGCCTTTCAACGTGAAACACATGATTTTATTAGAGCTTCATGGTCGAAAATCGTGAAAGATGCGATGACTGGCATACGTGTACTTGTCAACAACACTGTTAACGAGCTATCAACGAAACAGAACCAAACGGCAGAGATGCAGAAGCATTTAACTAATTTGACAAACTTTCTGATTGAGGAAGAAAAATATGAATCACAACCGAAACTAATAATCGATGAACAGTTTTGGAACAAGACAAATGAAGTGCTGACGCCACTGCTAAAATATATGAAAAATGATACTGAAAAAACGATAGAAGAGCAACTCATAAATGATAGTTTCGATAATTATGGCCGTGAGACTTTAGTTAAATCAGTTCAAGACAAAGTAGAAGACTTGGAAGAGCAACTGTTTAGTCGACTACAGAGTCATTATGATGTTTTGACAGATGAGGTCGCTGTGAAGGAGAGAGACTTTTATAATTTATATTGGCAATTTACTGTTGCCGGCACAAAGAAAAATAGAATCGGTGTATTTTACAGGCACCTTTTTACATTTTGATTAACAATTATTTGCTATTAATGATTTAATTGGCATTTTGTTCGTTTAATGTATTAAATGTTGATTTCAAAAATTAATTTCAAACCAAAAACAACAAAACATATCAATATAGAAATGAAAATTCAATGAAAACAATTTACGAAATAAAATCAACACTTTAAGAGAGCACTTCTAGTTTTGTTTACTATTAATGATAATCGAATCTGCCATCAATGACACGGTTTGACCTTAAAGCATTTCGTATCACGAAACGTGACGTAAATAATTTTGATTAAAATATAATAATATTTTAATAAGCAAAGCGAAAGCGTATTTCATTTACTTATATTTTCTGGCCGTTTTATATCACAACTCGCTAAACAAAAGTATTAAGACACAGAGAATTGGCCTATCTGATAATGTGCCTCTCGAACGACCGCATATCATTGAAACGGAAAGACTGGTCTCTGGGTTAGACGAATAGTAGGGAGCGTAAAGAAAATGGCAACTAATCAAAAGAGTGCTAATTATTTGAGAGCTTCTTGAGCTCATTATATTCACTCAGAGAAACAAGCTTAACTTACTTTGTTTATTTCAAAGACTTAAAATATATTTCAGTCGTTTTCCAAATCTTGAATCGAGTGCCGCAAGAATGAATTGGAATATTTTGACTTTGCTGTTCGGCACATACCTGTTGATTGTGGTGAGTTTTAACGTGAAAACGATTTAATGGGTTAGATCAGTTGGAACACGAAAATATAGGTATTTTTTAAGTTTTTTTCGTGGCCATACAATAAAATAATTTATACCAAATGTTTCCCCACATGATAGATATGCATTTAAAAAAGATTCCAAAAAATTGTATTTCATAATATTAAAAAATGAGTATGATACAGCAATTCTCGTAGGGGACTAAATGAAAATGTTTTGCGGTGATCACTTTAGCTCATTACTAGATCATAGGAATTCAGAAAATAAAATAAAGATCGACAGGTAGTTCCACAATGCTTTGGTTGGACAAGGGGTTTGAAAATTTTGAAATTTGAGAGACTGCCGTTCATTTTTAAATAACTTGAAAAGAATTCGTCGGATCATCTTGAAATTTTCAGAGAATATTTTCTCTCAGAAAAAGCAAGAATAAAAAATTCTTTTAAAAATTTGTATTAGGGTAACTCCTTAAAAATAAAACAATATTTCATTACTGGTTTTCCGCTTAAAGTTTCAAATTTATTTTGAAGTAAAAACATTAATATTTTGTAATTTTTAAAGCCAATTGCCGCCTTTCCGCACACATTAAATCAGCACATACCCACGGAGCTTAAAGCAGAAACGGAAAGTGAAGCGGCTCAAACAGCCTTTCAACGTGAAACACATGACTTTATCAGTAAGTCATTGTCGAAATTGGCAAAAGATGTGATGACTGACATACATGTATTTCTTAGCAAGACTATTCAAGAGCTGTCAATGCAACCTAATCAAACGGTAGAGCTGCAAAAGCATTTAACTCATTTAAGAAACTTACTGATTAAGGAGGAAAAATTTGAATCACAGCCAGAATTAACAATCCATAAACTGTTTTGGAATAAGTCGGATGAAGTGTTGCTGCCATTGAAAAAGTATGCTAACAATGATACTAAGGAAACGGCAGAAGAGCAACTCATACATAGTTTGCTTAAGAATGGTTATGAGAATTCTGTTAAGTCCACTAATGACAAAGTAACCGACTTCGTAGATCAATTGTTTAGACGACTACAGAGCCATTTTGATGGCTTGCCCTATGAGGTCGCTGTGAAGGAGAGAGACTTTTACAACTTATATAGAAAACTTACTGTTGCCGGCGCATTTAACGAACGCTTTGGTGAAATTTTTTATTTTCATGTAAAATAGGATTTTGATGATTAAAGTGCATTTTAAAAAATCATTTTAAAACCAAAAACAAAAATTTTTTTTAAAAAAACTGAAAATTTTATGAATAGATATTACGTAATAAAAGGGCTTATCTCTTATATTTCAATAGCATAATTTGATACAGAACAAGGAAAAGTGGCTTAAAATCATTTTCAAAGACACTTTATTGGAACGACTTGAAAGCGTCAATAAAAATTTAATGTAAACCTCAACGAAAAGAAGTGCAAATAATTTCTTTGCTGACGCTGCCGAATTATGCACCCCAAGATGACTTTTTTTTTTATGGCTAAGCTAAGGTTTGGTTGTGAAATTGATATGCGTGTGTATGTGTATGTGTGTGTGTGTGTGTATGCAAATTTCTTAAAAGCAAAAAGAGCACAAAAAAGGATTGCATTACAAATTCGAACGCATATGCAAAATAAATTGTGACATTTATTATGTAAGCATTTTTGAAATTTGAAACACATTGAAAGAAACACAAGTGAGCCAAATAACAGTACTGTGGAAATAATGTGGATTATGGCTGTTAATAATGATGCTACATGCTGTTAGCAAGAAAATCAAAAAAAAATAAAAAGCAGCGCCAACCACCAAAGGCAGCAAAATGACAGAGCAAGTAGCAGCGACGGCGGCAGCAGCAGCAGCAACGACAGCGACGGCGACAGCAGTAAACGCCAATAAGAAACATCAACGGTCATGGGTAGAAGAATGTTGGCTTGTAAAAAAAAGGTAATAAGAAAAACGGAAAACAATTGCAAAAAAAAAACCAAAAAAAGAACATTATATAGAGTAGTGTACTCATATTTGCTTTGTGCTGTCAACATCAACGCTGCCAGCAGTTCGCAGGCATCCATCATAATCAGCCAAAGAAGAACTTGTCGTTGCGGTAGACGTGACGCAGGGGCGAGCGGTCGGCAAACTGCTTAAAGCAAATAAAGGCAAGCGTTGCTGTTAGTATTAGATACGTGTGAAAGAATTTTCTGCCCCTTTTTTTTTTTTGTTACAAAGCAAAAAAACACAAAAACAAAACCAGCCACTGAAATAAAAACAGAATAGTATTATTTGCTTGTGCCGTGCCTGCAACCAGACAAATTCATTCTACACGCTCGGCCAATTGAATTGGCCAAATTGTTGTAGTTGTTGAAGTACGTAATTTTTGGTAATTCCATTTGGTTGTCTTTCTTTTTTTTGTCGTTTTAAACTTCAACTAAAGTCGTCGTCATTACTGTTGTAGTAGTACAACAACAATACCCAACAAAAAAATGTCAACGTAACCATTACAATAGCAACGACCCTCATGCACATCCATGCATACACGAATGTCTGCCGTCTGTTAAATGTCGAGCGTTCTCTGCACAACCCAGACTGACAGACGGACTGCCTGACTGCCTGCCTAAATGACTGCCTGCCTGCCTTCATTTCTGTCTGCCTGACAGTCTGTCTGTCTGTCTGTTTGCCTCATTCAGCAAAATGTTTCGTGCCAACTTTGAACTCGAAATGTTTTGCGGTAAATTTGAAGTGAAATGAAATTCGCTACACTTCATCAACAAAGCAACTGTGGCATTGTTAATGTTGTTGTTGCGCTGATCTCCTCTGCTGTCCACTCCACTCCACTCCTCTGTTCTGCCCTGATCTGTTCCCTTCGCTACTGTTTGATTCCATTCTGTATTGCTTGCTTGCTTGTTGGTCTTATTGCAATGTTGCTTAACAATTTTGCATTGCATACTGTTAGGGGCTCTAGTAAAAAAACACACACACACACACACATGCTAAGCGAAATTTGCACATTTCTAAGCCCTCATCTTGCATACCTTATGTCATGCCTTTGGCAGAAGCTTTTGGTAAACTTATGTACCTTCACTTGTTCTGTCTGTCTTTGTCTCTGTCTCTGACTCTGACTCTGTCTCTTGCTCTCCTCTATCATTTCGTTTCGTTTGGTTCAATGCAGTGTGTCTGCATGCAGACAATGCGGCGTATGATTATTTTCCTAGTCCGTTGTGTGGGCAAATGTTTTGTGGTCGAATTTGTTGTGTGCGCCTTTGTCATTTCTGTAGTATTTGGCATGTGCATGCACATGTTTAACAATGGCGATGATAGTTGAACAATTTTACTTTTTTTCTGGCATTTATGTATTTTAGAAACAATCGAATGTTACACGTACGTATATTGGAATAAATTGTTGTGAAGTAAGTAAAGCCAATTAAATAACATAAAAATATGATGAATAGAAATATCAAAAAATAAAGTATTTAAAATTGAATTGCTTATTTCGATTTAGAAAAACAAAAGCAAGTTCGTGTAACATAGGAGTCCTCATAAACTCCTATGTAGTTTGTGTTTTCTTACCTCATTTTTAAAAAGCCTGAACTATCAGCTCGTCGCATATATGATGCAGCATTCAAATCTTTCGAATGCTTAAGTATCTTCCCTTTTTAATTTCAATGAGCTAGATATGTTTATTGCTGCTCGAACCTAATGCGCTTTAGCAGCGCAAATCTTAACTTTCTACTTATGGAAAGATGTTGAATCATACAAACTCTTCATTTCATGGTTTAGCAAATCAGAGTTGTGGATTGCATTCGAACTTTCGTAATATGCACAAAAACAAAGCGAAAATCGTATTGAGCAATGATAACATTTGCGATAAATGAAGTGCAAATAAGCCAAAAACAACCAGACTTATTGAAGCTCACCGCTTTCAGTAAACAAGCGCAGACACTTAACTGAGCACTGCGAAGATGGAAAGAAAGTAGGAAAAGCATGTGGCTAGGGTAATACTAGAGGGCAGAGCACGATTGTTGTCAGCGTCATTCTGATTGGTGTTTGACCAGCAAAGTGTTGACTGAACATGAGAGCAACGCTCAAATACACATTTCAGGCAAGTACGAGCATCATGTACTTGTACGCTGAGGCAAGCCATCAACGGAAGTTGTAGCAGCTGTCATTGTTCGACACTTTGGCAAGCGGCATTGAATGGCTTGTAGTTGTTGTTGTTGCTGCTGTTGACTTTTTTGTTGCACTGTTATCTGCAACATAACCGAAAATCGCCGAGTCGCCGAGTTTGATTAATGGTTTGTGAACAAACTATCCAACAAACAAAATGACAGAAGGCAGGAAATGAGAATAACAACAGGAACAACAACAACAACAACAACACGAACAACGGCGACTTTTTTATTTGGCAATTATGTTGTTGAGTTTGTTTCCGGGTTTTTTTTCCTCTTGTTTGTTGTCTATCAAAAAAGGTCTTTGAGTTACATTTGCCATAGATTTTGATTTCTTGTTTCGAGGTTTGTCACTGACATTTGCTGTCATTAATTCTCAACACGGAAAAAAACAAAAAAAAAAGATTTTAAACAGAACGTGAGCCAACGTGAGCGTCGTGAGCGCGTGCACTTTGTCATTTTTCAATGGTTTTTTCTCTTTTCTTTTTATCATTTGCCAATGTCAACTTTTGTTTGAGCAACGCTTTTTCAACATTTTTTCTTGTCTCAGTTGTCTCACGGCTTTGACAATTGTTGTCTCTGTTGTATAGCTTTCTCATACAACCTGAGTGCACACACAAACACACACATACAGAAACAAACAAAGATAGCCAACAACAGTGTTGGTTAATGCGGCGATTTTGTGGCTGTTTAATTGTTTATTGGTTTTGTGTTCATCATAAGGTTATTGTTTTTGTTGTTGTTGTTGATTCGGCTGCCCAATGTGGTATTTAATAGTTTTGCCATGAAATTAGCACGTTTTCATTTCATTAACATTAAACTGGCATTATTTCAATTAAATGAGCCGGAAAACACGATTTGCGATTGCAACCCATCAATTGTGTATATCCTTTTTGTTGACGAAGTTTGCAAAGAACATTTGTTGAAGCAATGATTTTATAGATAAAATAAAAATATATGAACAGTAAAGGAAAGGGATTTGATTGCTTTTCCTTAGCGTAATTGCTTTAATTAAGAAAATTCACATTTTGATTCTGAAATTCTGAAAAACCTTCTTAGTTATTTGCAAAAAGTTACATTACTTTCTAAAAAGCTTGAAAAAATATATTATAATAAATTACTTAAAAAAAAATGCTGATTTCTTTGTCTTGGAACCCTTAAAGCTGCTTTGAAAATTTCACTTGCTCTATGTTACGAAGCATAGCATAGCACATAAGTCAGTCTAGTCTTAGATTTGGGCATCTTGTCAATACAATCATCATTTCTGTGATGCAAATCATTATACACCATGATGTGAGTTTCTACACAATTTCAAATTTGCACAACACATCTCACTGCCGAATTGGAAAACTGAATTTATTTCCTCATTACTTTCACAACGTTTAATAATTTATTTATTTCACTACAATTAACAATTCAACATTTTCGCATTAAATCAACTTTGGCTTCTTCCTGACTACAACTGATTTTACCCTTTTTGCTTGCAAAGGCAATTTTTTTATATTTACTATTATTTTGGGGTGCTCATTCAGAAGCATTGAAATTTTCTTGCCATGCATTCGAATAACTTAAGCCGAACTTTTTCATTGTTATTTGATGCGATTAGACTTTTCGTATGAATTATTAACGAAGCGTATAGTTGAAAATATTGTTGGTTGCATAATTTTAACGAGAATTCAGGAACGAGTTATTCAGCATTCCACAACCTTTGGTATGAAGTCGGAGATCTATAATTGTTTTTAATATACAATTCAAACTCATTTCTACGCAAGTTTTGTGGTAAAGCAAAGATGATGGTTTGCAATGAAATTGTAGAAGGAGTTGCACATTTCGTATTACACTAATGTCTATCATTGCAGAGCTTTGTCATTTGCATATTTAAAGGCCTTCATTATTGTTTGTTTGTGAGCTGTAACAATCAGCTTTGCTTACTCGAAGGCATTCTTGAGGCATCTGTAGAGTTTTCAGTTGCCTTAAATTATGATTTCTTGCGGATGAGGCATATACATGATGAATTGTTAGCAAAGAAGCCTCCCGCTGTGCGATATAAGGTTCACTATCAAGTGCTTTAATATATCAAATTAATATTGGAACAACTTCTTTGAACACTTTCTTAACAGCCGCAGACATTGAATGTGCAGAAGAAAGATCACGTCAAACTTGAAAAAAGTAGCTTAACTAATTTGTCATACAACTCAACTTACTTGCTTATGTAGTCGGTTGAATATCTTTGTCATATTTTAATGTGCACTTAAAAGGCAAATGCAAAGCGCAAAATAAAATAAACATATTTAACATTTTTTACTTTGGCTGGTGCTGCTCAACGCACCGGAAGTCAACAAACAGCCATTTTTACTTTACACTTGAAGATTTCCCCATACGCCAAAAGTCAAACATCGCATGAGGGGCCCCCATGCAAAATGCTTTGCGTGCTTTCTGTGCTCGTCGCACTTGAAGCGATTCATGGTGGCGTCACTTCACTTCACCTCACCTCACCTCACCTCACTTTACCTTCTTTCATTATTATTGCTTTTCTTTTTTACTTATTTTATTTTCGGTATTTTTTTTTTGTTCTGCAAGTACTTTGAGTTGTCAACCTGTAGATTCTTTTCACTTGACTTTCAGCATTTCAATTTTTTTTTGCTTTCTTCTTGTTTGAGTCCTTGTCGTTTCCTTTGTTTGTTTGCTTGTTTGCTCTCTGGCACTTTACTTCATTAACATTCCTTGCAACCTGTTTTATTTTTCGCTTGGCACTGAGCACGGCGTTGCGTTAATAATGCGCTTTCCGTACACTTAAATTGACTTCGAGTGTTGCGAATACTTTTGGTTTCCTATTTTTTTTACCTTCACTTTGCGCCATTTTCATATTAACTTGACTCTCTTTTAACAAATTTTAAGTGTTTTCTCAAAAGTGCAATTAACAATTTTCTTTTTCTCTTGTTACGAAAAACTGCATTGGAGATGCCATGCTTTATAAGACGACAACAACCTTGTAAACTGTCATCACTCTTTTTACATACTCACCATGCCATTGAAGCATATTCGATTTAGTCAGCAGTGCGTTAAAAAGGCCTTTGTTACATAGACGCAGATGCGACAAACAGCAGTTTAGAATTTAAGTTTCAAAAAGAAATCTTGGGTGCCCAACTACTTTATGTACGCTATGTAGCATATGCTCACTTATTGCTTATAACGTTTGGTTGGCAAGAGCACTCTTTATAGCCAAAGTGTATCTCAAGTTGTTGCTCTTGTTTTGGCTCTGCCTAAAAAGTACAAATTGTTATTTATACAACAAATAAATTACATTACTTAAAACGACAGCCTTAAAAATTCACGACAACACTTGCACAAAATGGCGGCTCATCAATATTAAATGAATCGAAGAGTTTGAGTTCCGCACAATTTAAGCAGACAAGCTAAGAAAAAATAATTTGTTGCATAAATATTTTAGTACTTTTCATTTTGTCTTCAACTTTTGCAATTTACTAACATGTTTACTCAATTGCATCAATCATATTTTTATTTTGCTTATGGTTAATATTTTATTAAAGAAAGGCAATTGTAAAGAATACTTTTCATTTAAACGAATTGACAGTATTGCAGTTGAATGAAGTTCAATTTTTATCGAAAAAAGACTTATAATAAATCAAACTAAGTTAAAAAATTGTATATATTCATGGTTTTTTATTTTAAAGAATTAATAACAGCGGGAAAATTTTGTAACATGTTGTGATTTTGTAACATGTTGTGATCCCGAAAAGGTCTGTTGTGATAATATTCAAATGCTGTGACAATCTTAGCAACAATTGATTATAGACGAAGAAAAGTTAGTGTTTTCCTTTGTCAACATTCGAATTTGTCTAATTAACTCTTAAAACATAAATTTCGAGAAGGATTGTAGTTTTGAGCAATATATACGCCTATGTTACATAGAAACACATGGCACAAAGAGCAGTCTAGTATTGAAGTACGTAGGCAAGCGATTCGTGGACAGAAGGCCTCAAACTTCTTGCCCGCTGTCATTGCTATTAATAAATTCATTTGAATATTAGCAAATTTCTATTCAAATTATGTTCAAAATATACAAAAACTTTACTTTGGTTTCTGTATTGATAAATTCAAACAAAAAGTATCTGAAAATACAAAAGCCAAAGGAAGTGCGCTATTATGGCATAGATTTATTGCAAAACTTTTCTGATTACGTTTTTTTTGACTGCTGAAATTCATATTTTATTTGCGTATTGTTATTTGTTCTTATTGTCATCGGCCTCGTGCTCATTGTGCCTGTTGCATGAAATTGTTGTTGCTATGTTCGCATTATGCATGCTTTTGTTGAAAGTTTAAATTAAAAACAAAAAACTAAAACATAAAAAAAAAAAAACAAAAATCATATAAATCGTTTGTATTTTTGTTGTTTTGCATACATTTTACTAAGGCTTTGATTACGTACTATGATTAAGTACACTTGAAAGTTCAAGGCAAAGCAAAGCAAAGCGATTTCTCAAAAAAAAAAACCTTTGTCGAAAATTGCCTAAAGCGGGTTGTTTTGTAACGCTCAAAGGCCTTTTTGGCTTGCGTGCTTTTGAGTATTTTGCCAACTAAGCGTGGCACTTAAAAACTACAAAACAATTAAAAACTAATTACTTTCATACACAAAAACAAAAAGGGAAAATAGCACAAAAGCGTTGATTCAAACTTGGAAAAACTTCATTTAGCAAATAGCATTGAAGTCAACTCAACTCAACTCAAGTCAGGCGAAGTAAGGTGAAGTGAAGTTCACTGAGTACAAAAACAAAATACAACGAAGAAAAAAAAACAATTAGGTAAAGTGCATACAACAACAAGAACAACGACAACTATCAGGAAAGCATCAACAATATCAACAACAAAAGCAGCAAAATTACAAAGAAATCAAGAAAGTAGCATTATATGTGTGTGTGCACCACGTGACTGTGTGTGTGTGTAAAAGTGTAACCAAGACAACTTCCAACAACAATAAAATTAGTGAACAAGCGACAAAGCTTATAACAAAGTCACGGTACAAAGGTGCGTATGAGCAATTTCAAGTTAATTGGGTTAGCAGAAGCAACAGCAGCAACAGCAGCAAGAGCGTGGCATATCCTTGCGTATTTACAGTTGTGTAATGCATTTTCACGAGCGCAGAAGTGCAATTAAATTTTAAATTAAATTTCTTATTTACAAAATAAAATGAAAGTGGCAATGGAAATGTCACAAACAACAAGAAATGTTATAAATCACAGAGTCGCAAATGATTGCTATCAATGACAGAATGAACTTCTAATTAGCGTTGCATGGTTAATTTTCCCCTTTTCCCCCTTTCTGCGAATTCAATTAGTGGCTTCAATGCGCGTTTTTAAGTTGAAATTGTAAGTAATTGAAATTGCATTGAAAGTGAGTTGAGTTATTGGAAGGATGTGCAAAGAATAAGGTAAGAGAAGTGCACAAAGTAGTAAAGGGCAAAATTTGGTGTGGGAAAAAAACATGGCATAACAAAAGGTCGGAAAGAAAGGTGTTGGACTGTAAAGTAAAAATGAAGCAAAACATGATGAAAGAGATGATGGACAATGATTTTGGCATGAGGCGCTGCCGAAGTCTTGACAACGCTTAAAGAAACTGTAAGTAAAAATGGACAAAAAACTGTGAATGAAAAAAGAAAGAGTTGCTCGATAATAGACTGCACAAGAGGCCAAGATGACGACATTATTTTAAAATTTAAACGAATACAAGAATCTGAAAAAAGGGTGAGCGTAAATGTGAGACTATCAAAATTCTGAAGGCGATCAAAAATAAGGAAGTTGATGAATAAAGTAACAAACAAGCTGCGAAAAAAGTGAAGGACGATGACGGAAGGAAGGAATGAAGGAAACGCTGTGCATTATTTGTTCGACTCGAGCGCATGAAGAAGTATTGTTAATAAAAGACGAAATGGTTCAAATGAATGAAAAAAAACTTGCTAACTTAATAAGTAATAGAGCACACATAAGAAAGTGAGAGACAGTGGTGAAAATACATGGTATGACTGATCAAGGTTCAATCAACAGACAGCGTTTGAGTATAAATTAGGTCACTTTTATCAATGTACAAAAATTCGTTTGCTTCTAGGCCAAGTAATGCATGTGCTTCAAGGAAACACAACAATTTCCATCAATTGAAGTCATTTAGGGCAATTAACAAGTGTCAGTCATGATTTTCACGTGAAATTTTTGCAAATTCTTGCTGAGATACATTAAGATAATTTAGCAATGCCACTCAAGCAGAGACATAAGCAATCGAACGACTTCAAGGAGTTGCAAAAGTGGTTGAATTAAAAAAAACTAAAAAATGTTTAACAATTCAAATATTTGAAGAACTTTTGAAGATGTCAACACTTAAAATTGTTAAAAAACTTTAAAAAGACCGCAAAATCGCAAAGACGTAAAAAAAAGTTTTCTAAAAATACTTGAATCCTTTTCAAAACAAACGACAACTTTGAGTGAACTCAAAAGCCAAACACTCAACTCGTTTATGGACTCAAAAAGGACACTCATGCAGCATCACAATCTGCATGCACTCAAAGATTTTCAAGGACAAGCTCAAAGGAGCTTTCATTTGAGCAGCATCCAAAGTTCGCTCTGAGCACATATAGCATGAGTGAAAGAGAGAGAGAGAGCGTGTGCAGCGAAAATGTGCGCAAAAGCGCTCACCACATCTTGCTTACGCTCTCTCGCTCTCGCATGCAGACTCATTTTCTCCCCGCTCACTAAATGAGATGCTGCTACGTGCTCTAAGCAAAGCTGCGACGCCAGCAGCAAATGCAGCAGCGACAGCGGCAGCAGTTTTGTATCTTTTTTTTCTTTCTTTTAAAATGACTGAAAACAAAAACGAAGAAATTTAAATATAAATTCAAATTAGCATCACATTAACTTCGCCAACATGTATGACACATTTCAAAAAGTTTGTTGCACTCACACACACACACAAACTCACAAATACAGCTGATGAACTAATGAGCAACGACTTTAATCAGCTCTTCGACAAAGTCGTTCATCTTAGTTGCAAATGTGTGCGCTTTGAACTTGGCAGCTGATAATCCTCATACTTTGACACACACACAGACACACACACACACACGTCTTTGTTTTCACTACTTTTGCACAAAAATGAACAAATATGCATGTCTGTAGTGCGTCTAAAAGTATGCTTTGTTTTCTTTTCATTATTTTTCTTCATTTAATCTTTTTTTTTGCTATTTTTGCATTCAGCTTCAGTTCAACACTCGAGCGTCAAAGGCTTTTGTTTATTATTATTTTTTTTCTTTTTTTGTAATCATGCAAAAAGGCATATTAACTTTGATATGAACTTTGCGTTTTGCCATGATTTCTTAACAAAAGAAGCCTTGTCGACTTTGCAGTGCATAAAAGTTTCGGTTATATTGAATTATTCTTGCTCCATTCTTTATTTGAATTTCTCTCATTATGGCGTATTTTTTCTGGTTGTATTTTATTTCGACTGTTTCCTCTCTGTTATTATCTTGAGGCATCAAGGACACAGACAAGTGTTTGCGTGTGTCATTGACGTTGCTGTTGTCCAATTGACACACGCGCTTGTCTTCTAACATGTCAGAAGTCAAAGGTCATGTGAAAATAAATAATATATCTGATGCTAACGAACTGACATTGACTGACATTTGTAATTATTTTCATACATGTTATCTTTCATACTTGAATGTTTTTTTTTTTTTAAGTAAGCCATGAGTAAATTATTGAAATGTAATAATAAAAAACAACAGACTTTATTTCAAATACACAAGAAGTCAATGACACACACCAAGATGGCATTACATAACTTCCTATCACTTTGATGTGCGACCAAACTATTCTCATCTCTAGCAACAACATAAAGCACAATCACATAAACAAGCGCAAACGTTGTTAAGCCAATTGCGCCAAAATGGCGACCGCTGAATGAATATTGCAAGTAGTTTGACTTCATACTACTTATATTACGTATACGCGACGTATGTCCGCCAACATTAAAATAAATATTTGTTTGCATAAAAAAGTAATATGTAAAGCGGCATTAGTATTCGTCACACACACACACACACATGAATTACAAAGTTAGCTATTCACTGACGTTTGGACCTTTAGACTTTTGACTTTTTGCACGCTCAACTCAAGGGAAATTGTGTAGTCAACTGTGTAGTTGAACTCGCATTCAGTCAGCCGAGACGAGTTGAGTCGCTTGTAGGCAGACGACTGTGAGCAAGTTCAGCTGGTCATGGCAATGACACAAATGTGTATTAAAAGGCAACTCGTTTTCGTATTTAATATGTTTGCAAAGGGTAATTATTTTGCTTTAGTATCATTTTTTTTGTTTGTATATCACATGAAACATGCATGAAAAGCTGCTTATGAAATGTTAAATGAAAGTAACGAGAAAAAAAGATATTATTTGTGAAAGGAAACTTGCAAATTAAACACATTTGAATGCATTTGAACATTGAGTAAGGTTTTTTTTTCGAAAATATATTTAAAGCATTTCTGGCACTTAAATGAAATTGTTTTCATTGTTTCAATTTCATTTTACAGTCTTTTGATTAGTTTAAATAAATTGTGGTTTTCAGCATGTATTTCTGTTTGTGTAAGCATGTGTGTGTGCGTGTTAATTAAAAACGGTCACTTCTGTTCATTTGACCATTCGCTTCGACTGCTTTCATGTTCATCGTCCATTTATGTTTGTTTGTTAGATTCAAGCAGAAGAATACAAAGCATGGCGCCATTTTGTTCATGCTATACAATATTTTATTGTGTTGGAATTAATGTTTATTTGCTTGTTTGTACATGTTGCTTATTTTTTGTTCTCTTATTTCTTAATTTACACTACAAACATTTTCTCTGTGTTACTTTCCCCTCTGTCAACGTCATCATTCTACTTGCCCATGTTCGACTTCGCTTTGTATTCGTTAGATTTTCTTTACATTTGTTTGCCTTTGCTGTGGGCGTGGTCCAGTAAACGCCTCACTGTGCACAATTTCTGCATGAGTTTTATAACACTGATTTTACTGCTTTCGAGGATGTTGCTCCAATTTTATTTTTACTTCGTGGCATCATAAACTTTTACTTGCTTTGCTTGCTTAGTTTGTTTCTACTTGTATTTTATGTCATTTAACTTTCGTTTGTTGGGCTTATTTGGCTAAACTTAAGCGTATTAAATACGCATAAAATGTGGTTTTAAATCACAAAAACAGTTTCATTTAAAAAACTTTCATTTTAACTAAAGTTGAGTCAAGTAATCGTCGCGATTAAGAAATTTGGACGCCAACAATATCAACATGATCATATGGACTGAATACAAATGAAGCATAAGAAGTTGTCTGATGTTCATTAAAAAAATTCACTACAAAAGACATCAAAGCATAAATAAGAAACAAACGTCGGCTTCAATAGAAGTTGAAAGAATCAACATTGATAGCTTCTTTACTCTTGTGCATGTTTGAAACCTACAAGAGCAGCAACATTTTCACCCCAAAAGCACACATGTGTGTTAAACGAAAATAACATCTTACAATTTAATTTTCATTGAATTAAATTCTTAAATTAAACTAAGGTAAAAGGTGCTGACTTATTTACTTACGTAGGAAAATATTTACTTTGCAACAAAAATGGCTTAAAAGTAATATTTTTACTTACGACATCATTTGCCAAGTGAATTCTACAGACACAAGAAAACAATGAGACAATATTGCACAAGCATTACTGAAGAAGAAGAAGCAACAAAACACAACAGCAACAATGAGCAATGGCAACAATAAGACAAGTCAGAAGCAGCAGGTTTCAATGAGACAATGGCAAAAAAAAAAGAAGAAGAACAAGAAGAAGAAAGAGCATAAGCAGAGTGGAGCATCCTTAAGCAGGCCATTGTCAGGCGTTGCTCCAAGTATATGCCATGCCATGCCAACACAAATTGATGCTGTAAATATATATATATATGTATGTATATAGCTTGATACTTGTAGGTAATGGCATGCATTAGACTCAGGCGCGATTTTGAAAGTCATGGCGTGATTTTTAGCGTTTTCCATTTGACGCATATGCAAAAACGACGACGCCGCCAACGCACAACGAAGCTAATAAAGTAAAGTTTGGCTTAAAGGCATTGCGAAAATGAGGGCTGTAAAAAAAAGGGGCGCGCACATAAAATTAAAGTTGCTCGTGCTCTTGCTCTCGTTCGTTCTTCTTCAAATTGACAAACATTTTGCAAATATAAAATGGGCGTGACGATATACATAAAATGTCAACTGAAATCATTGCAAGCTGTTTTAGTTTTTAGCCAAGGATTTGCCAAATTTAAATCCTTAGCTCAAGTTTAAGTATTCAAGATCAACAAACTGATTGCTTGCTTGCTTGCTTCCTTATGTTGTGTGTAACGAAAGG
Organism: Phortica magna; assembly: GCA_037044515.1. Taxonomy (NCBI): domain Eukaryota; kingdom Metazoa; phylum Arthropoda; class Insecta; order Diptera; family Drosophilidae; genus Phortica; species Phortica magna. The sequence continues at coordinate 64,817 of JBAMBP010002311.1, forward strand.
CTGACTGCGTTTTAAGATTGTGTGGGCCGAGCATTTTAATGTTCATTTTATGTCATTGTTGTGCGCTGCTTAGTGGCGAAATTTACAACAGCCCATATGTGTATGCAACATTTATTTTATTTGAAATGGTTTTAGTTCGGGAGTAGAAAATTGATTGGCGTGACTACTGGAATTAAGTGCTGCCCATATAAGTAGGCAACAACTTTTCTTCGGCCATTTAAATAAATGCTTCGCAGTAGAGAATTCAGCACAGACCATATAAGTATGCAACATAAATTTTATTTGGTGCTCGTTTGCAAATTTGTTCAGTTGAGAAGCTGTTGAGAAAATACTTGTATTATTATTATTTAAAATTAATTCGAATTATTATAAAATATTTTTTTTATAGTTTTAAATATTGTAAAAAAAACGTTAAATTATATTAGCAGCGCACAAAATTTTCTACTCTTAAACAAAAATGAATTTGCATTAAAATGACTTTAAATATGCTCCTAAAAAGCATATAAGCCAGCTACACATGTTTTTTAACACTTTTTGGTATCTCCCACTGAAGTGCTTAGCCACAAGCCACACAAGCTGCAAAGATGGCACTTTTTTTAAATATAGTTTACACAAATGCTGACGCAATCGAAGAAAAAAGTAAATAAATAAAGGCAAAACAAGTATTTAAAGTTACACTTTAGGAATTGCAAATTGCAAACGTCTACGCTGGCAGCAGGAGTCATGCCACATACACTTACATATTTTCGCACTCAACTACACTTGAAGAAAAAAAAGAAGCGAACTGAAAAGATGCAAGGCAAGAGCTCAAAATAGAACAAGAAGAACAAAAAACAAAAACTTTGCTGCATGCTAAATTGAGTTTTGTTGTACAACTTTAGCAAGTTGCAGCCATGTCTGTCTGTCTGTCTGTCTGTCGATGCCAACTTCAAGCGACGCCAAGCCAACACGAAGTCGGTAACAGCAACAGCAGCAGCAACTTCACAGCAGCTGCGAACGAGTACACTTCTTGTTAGCACTCCACAAGCTTGTTTCACTACACGCATAAGTAAGTGTGCACTCAAAGGACCAACAGCAAGATAACGTACGAACGAACGGCAGGGTAGAGCAAACGACAGAAAGACTGGCAGACAAGCAGACAAGAAGACAGACTGACAACAATATATTAGCGCCAGGTTGTCGACATGCAGGTGAGTTGGCAAAGCAAAAGCAAAATCAATAGCAAAGGAGCAAGTCAACTCATTTTGTTGGACTTGGTTTAATTGAAGTGTGCACATGTGTGTGTGTGTGTGTACATGTGTCTGTGCGTGTGTGCGTTCCTGTGGTTCACCAAGCCAAGTGTTGGCTTAGTGAAGTAATGTGCATTCCGTGCCTTGGGATCATTTCTTCCTGTCAAAGTGTATTTGAAAATATTTTGCCAGTTGCTGACACAAGCGCACATGTGCCACATGCGGCACTAACATATTCCAACGTATTCGGCAACTGTTTCAAACATGAATTTATGCGTTTCTTCGTTAACCCAAAGCGCACATTAAACAAGCATGAAAAGCCATGATGTTGTGAAATCTCGCATTAAATTCATTGCGAACTAGCAATTTCAATTTTCGCTTTTGGTTTTGACTAAAATTCAAAATCAACAAACAATTTTTCCTTCCATCAAATAAATATCATTTAATTGAACTGCGACTAATTATAGTTAATGCATTTTGGTAACAATCTTTACACCGCTTGACCTTTACTCAAGCGAGAGACCAGCGTGCAGGTCAGGCCCGTGCCGTCGGGTTCAACGTTCAGCTCTGTAATAATGCCTTGATCGACAATCATGGAGAAACGCTTGGCGCGTGTGCCGCCCAACTCGGGTATTTCCATTGTTAGATTCAGAGCCCTGACAAAATCGGCGCTCGGATCGGCCAACATGCGCACGCGACCGCTGGTATTGTTTTCCTTCGCCCAGGCGCTCATAACATAAGCATCGTTGACCGAAACACAAAGGATATCTTCAATGCCGTTTTTCTCCTTGAAGTCTTTGGCGTCGGTCACATAGCCCGGCAAATGTGTCTGCAATCATAAAATTCAAATAATTAATAAAAATTATAAAAAAAATACGCTGAAAATTCGTACCTTTGAACAGCCCGGCGTAAAAGCGCCGACAACACCAAAGATTATCACTTTCTTGTTCGCTATCAATTCGGCGACATTAACTATCTCTGGTGGATCACCCTGATAAACATCATTGACGGGCAAACTATCACCGACTTTTACCATGCTGAAATTTGAAATTTGGAATTTTTCTCACACAATTTTTTTCTAATCTATAATAATTTTTTTTCCAACAGTTTGAAGTTGAGTTAAATAGTGAAAAGCCTACTTTGGTTTGTGTGTTTTCTTAAACTTGTCACAAATTTTATTTTCAAATAATGCAGAATTATTTTCATTAGTGGAAACTTGATTTGAACTTAATTAAAGTCGCAAATTTGTGCTGACATATTTCCTTATGTGCGCGACGTGCCGCTTTGATTGCCACGCGCATCTTTGCATCCCACATAAGTTGCAAAAAAAAGAACATGACTAACGGGGAAAAATCAATCTTTCGCATATCGAAAGCAATTCGTAAAAATAGAAAAAAAAAAAGAAAATTATAATAAAAAATCGCATACCTTTAAAGCAAGTAAGGAATGCGCGTGTTGAGCGCACAAATGCAAATACAACACGCAAATAAGCAAGCATGTATTGGTGTCGTGTATGTTTGTGTGTGTGTGTGTGCGCGCGCTTTGTAAATGCATTTCGCAATGAAGGAAGCAATCTGAATCAGAAGCTGATTTGATGCTGATGCTGATGTGCTGCAATCGCATCCTTTTCGTGCCTGCGTTCATTCACGTCTGAGTTGTTGAAACTGAGATTTTGGTTTGGCGTGCGCATTGCAAGGATTTCGATTTGTCTTCCTTACATCTATGCTGCTCTCGCTGATTGGATTTTGATTTGCTTCCGCCTTGCCTTTCTTTTCTTTTTTTTTTTTTTTTGCATTTTTTTATTCACCCTTTCATGCCATGTTGACTTTCAATTTGCAAGTGTCGGCAGCGTGCATGGCTTGATTATGATTATGTTGATGATGCCTTTGTGCGTTAATTTTATTATTATTCATGAATTTGTTTAAAGCAAAGAAAAGTTATCAAGAAAATTCAAACTGAAATTGAAATTGAAATTTAAACGTGAGTCTAAAGCAACACTTTGGTTGTTGCAACTTTTAACACAATTTTTTCTTTTTATTGCTCACATTTTTGTGTGTCTTTTTGAAAACTTTGCTAAAACGTTGATTTCGTTCGCAAATACTTCGTCACTCACTTTGTTAGCGACAACTTTGTTAACGGCGTACGGCACATAAAACTTTGTTAATTTTCGCTGCAATAAAAGCGTTGGTAAGATTCACGCACGCACGCACGCACGGCGCAACAAAAGCATGATGGGACGCAGTCAGGTCAACGCATACATTTTAGATACAGTATGAACATGTGTACAGATTGTGAATGTAGCAGAGCGGCATGGTGAGTGAGAGAAAGAAGAGAGAGAAGGAAATGGAGACACATTGAAAAAGTGTGAAAAGTGAAAAAGACAGTAAGAAAGGTTATGGTGTAGCAAATAGAAAAAAAAGTATGAAATATTGCATGAAACATGTATGCAAGTGTATGGTATGTGTGTGAGTGTGTGTGTGTGAGTGCGAGAGTTCGTTTCCGCTATCAGTTTCCCATGTGTGCAATAAAGCGGACAGGCAAACTTTTCATTTCCGTTGCCGTTTTACAGTCATTTTTATTTTTCATTTGTTTGACTTTTCTGCCGCAGGATTTAGCTTACTCTTTTTTTTCTTTTCCCTTCTCTTTGCTATATACATTTTTAATGAGCAAAGTTGAGTTCATATTACATGAAGTTGCTTCTAAGGTTTTTTTAGATGATATTGTGGTTTTCGTGGTGCCTGACAAACTATGCTTTTATATTTACATTTACAAAACGGAAATGGTCACTCATAAATGTATTTTCGTGTCCATCCATTTCCTTTTAAGGTTGAGCTGAGACAACTCTTTCGCAAAATGCACAAAGTGAAAGTGTTCCTCACTTTCAATTTCTGTTTTTGTAAACAAGTTAAACTTAAGCGTACAAATAAGTGTGAAGCGAATGTTGATGCAAGAAAATCGTCCAAAATTCCTTTTAGCATAAAACTATTAAAAACCTATGATAAAATTTCATAAAATCTGTAAGCCTTTCACGCCAAAAATTCCGCAACAGCTTAGCTTGTGGTAAATTTCTAACCGCACACAAAATGGTCGCTAACCAAGCTTATTAGCTTTTGTTGCATACCTTTAGGTGCTTTTGTAGAAGCGACCACAAAAATTACGCCACATACAAAATTGTTGAGCGAACATTTCGTTGAGTTTCAGTTTCAGTAATTTTGCTAATTTTTGGTTATTTCAAGACAATGGCTTTCAACTTGGCGCCTAAAAGTATGCAAGACAATGCTGAAGTAAATTCCAAATTAATTAAGCTTTTCGTTAGTGAAATATGATAAAGCAATGCTTGTTATCATTAGTATGCCAAGAACTGAGCCACGAAAGATAAATATAGCATATCCATGTTGCACAAATGAGCATAGCGAGCGAGCGAGCGTGATGGGATTGCGTTAATTCTGAATTGAAAGTTGAGCACACAACTGTGGCAAAAGTCAGTTAAGCCAAGGGAAGTAACTATTCGTAAATTTCAACATGTATGTATGTATGTGGGATGTAAGCTAGACTGACTGACTGTGTTTGTTAGGCGTCAAAAATGTGTAAGATTAGAGGAGCATATGAAGAAGTATAATAATGAACAATACGTTGTGAAGGCAGGTGCTAATTTATAACAAAGGAATATATGCACAAGGAAATGTATTTGAAAATGAGATGAGCATGTACTGAGTGGTAGAACAAGATGGGCGCAAGCGGCGTATGTAACGATGTGTAGAGACATGAAGATGGCTGCCAAGGCAGTTACCACATGCCGGTCTCTTTGAAATTAGTTACTCCATGTTGTTACTTCGCTTCTAACATTAATTTACATGTGTCTCTGCATGACTTCGCATGTCGACACATGACGCTACTTTGTTGTCATGCCATCCATGACATTTAAGTTTACTCAATGATATTTAAGAGTCCTAAAAAAACGACATTTCATGTTAAGTCAAATGTGTATTGTATTTCTTTTTCGTATATTTGAATTTAAGACCGAAAAGTATACGTTTGTAACATTTTTACTTATTCACAAATTGATGGTTTGCTACGTTGCATACTTTTCGTCAGCTCGTCAAATTTGGCAAGAGTTTTTTTTTGTTAGTGTAAAATGTTGTCAAGCCTTTTACAAGAACGTTCTCAACACATTTCATGATTGTAAAGCGACGTACACATGCATCACACGCACCGTCTGATTAAGGCAGCTGCATTTTATTAGCCACATGGCTGTGATCCATGATCCATTGCACTTCCGGTGCACATTGAGTGTCAACTGTTTTGCAATGACAAAGATGAATGGCTCAAAAGTTTACATCCTGCGCTCACTTGTTAAACGACAGACGACAAAATGCTAAGAGTGTTTGTGAGTGTGTGGGTGTGTGACGTGCAAGTCAACTGCATTTTTGCTGTCAACTTCAACAACGTCATTGTCATCATTGGCACAGAGCACGTTGCGTAAAATTTTACAATGACATTGCATTGTCTGTACTCTTGTGGTGGCAAAATAACTAAAAGGACACTTTAAGCATGGCAGTCTGTCTGTGTGTCTGTCTTACGGTATGTCTATTTTGCGTAAGCTGATTTGAAGTCTTCTACTCACAGACACACACATGCCTTGACTACAAACACCAACATGCATTATACTAATGAAACAATTTCCTTTCGTTACCAAAGTCACACAAGAACATGGTTCTTGATGAATTTGCTGTCATATTGATTTTCCGGTTTTGCAAAATGAAAGCTTCAATAGCATGCTTTTCGGCGCATTGTGCCATGTTTTTTTTTTATGCATGTAATTGTTAATATTTTCATTTATACTGTCAATTTAATTTCATTTTCCTTATTTTATTTCCTTTTTTTTTTTGTTCCACGGCAAAGCTTAAGTATGAGTGTCGTAGCCATGTTGATCCTTCCGTGCTGCCATTATCGTTAAGGCCAATAAACGTCGTAAAAGGGAGTCACCAACTGGGGATTAATGCTTACTCTTCCTGCTCTCATTTTCATTTCAACGCAGTCACCCTCTTATCATAATTCTGCCTTTCATTGGCTTTTATGCTTTTGCCTTTATAGTGCACATTTCGCATGGTTTTTATTCTTTATGGCCTTGACAGTGTTTTTATAAATGCTATGACTATTAAATGAGTGACCATAATGAGTTTTTCTCTGAAAATATTATTTTAATTTCGATGGTTTAATGAAAATGCAAGTATTAAAGTCATTTCGCTCCTTTAAAACGGCTTACATGGTTTTACATAAAAGAAAAAAAAATATGTTAAAATTAATTCATTATTTTCATATAACAAAAGTAGAAATTTGATTGCAGCAAAGATGAATCTTGGATAATTGTGATTTGATGAATATTGAAAGAATAATTGAGGCAAGCCTGATTGCTTAAAAAGTAAGTTAAGTAAAGAAAAAATAAGGCCACCGATTGATTATTTATTTATAAAAATTTAATCGGAGCAATAATGGGCACGGATTTTTATTTATTTCGGAGAAAACGCGCCGTAAGCTATGCAACAAAAAGTACTTTTGTCTTCGTAGCTGCTGTTGACCTAATTTCTCAACAATTAAGAAACAAAAATCAATAAGCAACAGAAATGTTATGCCCAAAGCTGCAAAAGTAAATATAATAATTACGAAAATACATTTTGCGCGTTTGTAATTTTAAATAAGACTTCTTTGTCTTTTTTTTTTGTTTTTTTCCTTATTACACAACTTTTAACGGTCCGTTAAAATGTTTGACTTGTCCGGTGGTTTATTGTTTCGTTTAATATACTTGCTGCAATTTCGCTCTTGCCGCTAGCTGTCTACCGACTTCCGTTTCCGGTCTACAAGTGTTGATTACAAACTGTTCGGAAATTTACATATTTGCTCCTGTTCTGTGCTTGGTACGTCAAGACATTATTTAATAATTTCTGTTTATTGTACATAATTGAATTCTTTATTTTCTACCACCGCCTCTTCTGCCTGACTCATTATATTCGACCACTATTCATGTTGAGTTCCATTGCACATTAAATTCAATGAAAATATGCTCTTAGAATTTCCAACATTGTTTTTGTTTGCGGTTTTAGTTTTCTTTTTCTACGTTTCATTCCTTCTTACTTCAATGGCCATTTTTCTGTTGACGGCGCTTAGGCGCATTATTTGTTGCATGCTTTTGTGCAGCACGCTGTTTAAATTTCTGTTTAATACACTCATTTAATTTAAAATGCATGAACAAAAATATTTTTCAAAATGGCTGCCATTAAAAACTTCTGTTTCCTTCCACAGTCACGGGTCTTTGGTTTCGTAATTATTTTTTTATTTATTATTTTCATTGAATTGTATCCGAGCCGAAGCCAAGTCATTTACCCTAAAACAGTTCGAAAACTAGTCGCATTCATTATTCAATTGGTTTAACTGCCCAAACAAATATGAAGCCACCAGCACTACTTGAATTTTCATTGTACAATGAAAAGCAAAATGAAAAACAGAAAATAAAGTTCTCAAAATAATATAAAAAAAAATTGCAAACAAGGAAGTTTACTTTTAGGCGCAAAACATGAAATGTTCATCAAACTGTTTTTTTTTTTCATTGAGGCACTTCATACAAGTGCCACACAACTCGCATCCGGTGCGCTTTGCTCTGTCCAAATTTCTTTCTCTCTCACTCTCTTTTGCTCTCTTTTCTTTCTATTGTCCTTACGGATATCGCTTAAGTTTGCCACTTGCGTAATTTGGTCTCGTCTCCAGTTTGTTTTTTTTTTGCAGTATTTACAAACGTTCAACTTTATTTTTATCAAAGTTTTATTTTTTTCTTGGCATTATTTTTTTGTTTCACTGCCAGTTAAAAATGCCATAAATCAACTCAAGTGCTTTGCTGCCATCCCAACTGATTTATTGTATAGAAAAAAAAGGGCTTCATCTCAAATATCAAAATAAGTTGAAATTTTTGCATGACTTTCAACGCAAACGCGATTTCTTATTAAATTCTCAAGTGGCGTCAAGCACTTAGCCCATGCGAAGTAATTCAACGTCAACACAATTTCCTGTTTTCAAATCAGACTCCCTAAAAGCCAAAAAAAATACAAAAAAATAATAAAAAATAAAAACAAGACAGCAACAACAATTTGCGGCAGCTGATTACCTTTCAGAGTGCCCACAAATTGCGCATTTAGTGTAGCATAACTCAAGGGGCGCCAATGCCTTTCAGCGTTGTCTTAGCAACACCGAAAATAAAGCAGAACAAGAAGACGTAGAGAATACAAAAAAACATGAACACATTTTGAAGTCAACAAGAGCAAGTTATGAACGTATCTTAATTTTTAATTTGTGTATTCAACTTGTAAAATTTATATTCGACGTTTAAATGAAAACAGCTGCCAGTTGCCAAATGCCAGCAAAGGCGTCTTTCGGGTACCTATTTTTGTCCATTTCTGTTGTTTTTCCCTGTTTTGAACTTTCGCCATTTTGCTTTCATTTAGTTTATCCTCAATTTTTGCTGACACTTGTTTTTGTTTTGTTTTCTCCTTTATCAGTCATAAAGTTTTCTTGCTTCGTTGATTTCATTTCCAATTTGTGCGTTTCTTTGCAATTGTTGTCATTAAATTTTATGCTAAACGGAAATTACTTTCATTGGCGCCATTTTTTCTTGTACACGAGCATATTCAACAGGGCGCCTTTTTTATTGTTTGCATTGCAATTGCTCCTAAAAACTGTTGCTTACACATTTGCATCAACATATACCAAGAGTTGCATACATTTTTGATTCAAGTTTCAGCAACTCTCATCAAACATTGCTGACCCACTTTGATTAACTGTCATGCCGCCCTCTTGAACGCTCAACGTCAGACTTTCAAACCGCAAAATGTCTGTGGTTGCTAGTTTGGCAGCACGTTAATTAGTTTTAGGTTTTCTGTTATTTTTTCTTGATAAAATTTAAGAAAAGCTTTTCATCATTTTACTTGTTGACAGTTGCTTAATGGCAAAACCAAATACAAAACCAAATTTCATTGGTTGTATGCCAACAAACTTACGTGCTTGCACGCTTTTGACACTTTGTAGAAGAGCACCACGTATTTTTTCTAGTTGATGATTAGCCTCAAAGAACAAATGTTTTCAAATAGAAACTTTCAACGAAGTGCATCAGCAATAATAGAAAAATATGTCCCGCAGTCTAATGTTGTTTCGAGAACAAAGTTTTAATGCTAGACTATCGTATGTGTTGTAAAGCTCAATGTAAAGTAGGAGTATATACTCAACAGTTCATGCTGCTCCTTCTTTGCACACATACTAAACCAAGAAGCCTATTGGCCATTTATTTATTCAGTTCCAATCGCACTTCAATCTACTGGCTGCCCCTTCAGCTGAATATTTGTGGCAGGTTTTTATCAACTTGTTTCAATTTTTGTGAGTATTTGATTTTCTATTTTCAAAGTCTTGTTTTTGTTTCTGCAATTCGTTTTCATGAAAATCGAATACGAATTCGTCATTTTGCATATTTGCTTTGGTTCACTTGGTTTGGAATTTATTTTTCCAAATATTTTATGTTGTGCTTCTGTGGAAATGTTGTCGCTTCTAAGCTGAATTTAAAAACTGTCAAAAGAAAAATACCGAAAATAAACAAGCTGAAAAATTTCTCATACATATATCAAAATATGTTCAATGTTTTAATTTCTTGCTCATGTTTCAGTGTGCGATTGATATCACTTTCGCAAACACGAATAAAATAAAAGTCAATGTTTTATTTTGATATAATTTTTCATGCTGAAAAAGCCACAAAAACCACAACTGCCAACTTAGAAAGCGTTAAAAATTCATTTGGCATTTATGATGAACCATGGCAACATTTGTGTCAGGCAGCGGTTTCTCGCTTATTTTTAGATTGTACACACGTGCATATGCTGGCATATTTTGCACTTAAGATTGATAAGCAAAAATAAGAAATGAACATGTGTCGCACAATAATGTAAAAGGAATATGATTGTAAAGTGATTAACATTTATTTTTTTTTAAAGTTGACGTATTTGATGGGCGAGTAATACATGTAGAGCTAGTAATACCTACTTGTGCCAATAAAACAGATTCATGGCGTTAAGTTGTCATTTATATCTAGGCTTAATTGCGATTAGTTAAGATATCATTCAAATTGACATTTGCAGAATATATTTGCTCACACTCATTGTATCTAGATACGCCTATCTAGTTTTTGGCTTGACTGATGTAGAAAGTAGTTCATTCGGTATGAACTCAACAAGAAATGTTCAAAAATCAACTTAGCATTGCTTTAAAATCATTGATTGAATTTTACAGTCACTTCATACATTAACTTTTCTATTCAGTCAGTCGATTTTCCTTAAGCAAAATTCATAGTTCTCTATTATATTTTTTAATATTTTTTTTTTGGAGCTTAAACACACATTTTGCGCACAGCAAAGAAGTACACGTAGACCATACTTTGAGAAAATCCATAATTGCCCGGTTAGATCATAGTAAGTAGCGTCGAAGAGAAATCGGGCAAAATTGCAAAGGCAGTGCCAACAGCGACCAAAGGATGATGCAAGTGCGTCAGCGATCCCTTGGTATGGAGTCAATAGTCCACGCCCTGGCATGCGAGCGGACCACCGGAGTGACCCTTACAGGAGTTGGTCTTGCCATCCATATAACCAGCGCAAATCTGTGAGCCTCATTGGGTTTGTATAACTCGCAATGCAATCGATCACGATCGCGAACAAATTCGTTTCGTTCTAAATAATTCCGCGACTCGAAATCAACTTCAATTGGATGCTTGTTAAGCTCAATCGACCGTATCAAAGATGACGACGGCACAACGCCATCGATGAACATTATGGCGATATCATTACCATATACCATCGGGTTATGAATATGCTATGCCGAATTTTTTAGCTGGTCGGTAACGAATAGAGACCTGATAAGGAATCGCGTCTATTGTCACCGGTGAACCACTAAAAATGTTTGTAACTTGAGATCATTTATTCATTCTTTTTTTTCGCAAAAAATATTTTCTTTATTTCAGCAAAAAGCGACTGAGTGTGCATGTCATTCACTGACATTCGTAGCCGTTATTCGGGCCATAATAAGCAGCAAAAATCTAGCGTACATTTGCATATTAAGCCAAATGTATCTGGTGGAAAACATCATATAGTTTACGTCTGCGACACAAACCAATTTTGGAATTTTGCTTTTTGCCGTGAGACGTTTGAAGCACAAATTATTGTCAACAAGAACTTTACACAGAAGCACAAAAACGACTCGACTGATTTATAAACCGATGTTTGTGTATTAAAGAACTTATGTTCGGCGCATTTACTAACAATACTCAATAAATTTAAATTTAATCATTTGTATTTTAGAACTTTAACGTCTTCAATTTTTTACAAAGCAGTCCAAAGTGGAGACAATAAATAATTGCACAATAAAACTTAACAATGTTTGGACAAAAGAAAAAGAAACACAAAAATTACAAAGAAGTGCAAACAGCAACAGAAAGGAGCTACAGCAACACTCCCAGCACGAAGTTTTTTACTCTGACTTTTAATCCAGTCTTTGAAGTAGAAGACATTCGTGTAAAAATTCAGACCCAAACAAAAAGTGTCGGCAAAAGAGACAACGCCAACAAGTTCTGCCTTGCATACAAGTGGACCACCAGAGTCACCGTTACAAGTAGAAACAATTTTTTCTGTCAGAATATCAGTGCACACGAGTGAGCTGTGTGCATATTTACTATACTCTTTGCATTCGCTATTTGCTAATAATTTTACTTGAGCTACACGCAAATCATAGCTCGAAGCATCCTACGATTTCATGTGTTAAATTATTAATCGATTATTGTATCATATCTTTGACTTACGATCCATTTGTGCATTCTACCCCAACCGCTGACTTGGCATATTGTACCACTTTCATATTGACGACTGGCTAGCTCAATCGGTTCCACAAAGGACTCTGTCGGCACAGTTCCATTGATTAACATTAAGGCGATATCATTTAAATTGCGATCCGGGTTATATGATTTGTGTAGTATAATATCGGCTACGTCATACTTTATTTCTGTGCTACTCTCCCTACTGGTGTACGTATTGCCCATTACCAGTTGAAATTCACCTATTGGCCGCCTTACTGTATATTGTTCGTCTCTGCCTTAAAGAATGGGAACGTGAAAAGTTTAAATTAGATGCTTGTTGATTGAGATACTTACGAAAAACAGCAATGTGCGGCAGTCAGTACAACACGCTGTGAGATTAGGGAACCCCCGCAAATATGTTCCGTGTCATCGCTTTTCTCACTAGAGCGTATGTAAATTGAAACCTGGTAAGGTATCTCTTCTATGGTCACTGGCGAGCCATTAACAATTTTTGGACCTAGTGATTCATCTTTTTTGTCGGGAGTGTTAAATTTAGTCTATCATAGCTGATGTCAATGAGGTGTATATAATTCTTACTATTTTTTGTTGCCGCGGCTTGGACCCCAATGAGCAGCAAAATTAGAACCAATTTATGAAAACTTAGCCAAATGCATCCGGCAATAAACATCATGTCTGCGATTTCCAATTTCAAGTTGTTACGAATAAATTTTGAAATAAAATAAATTTCACCACAAATTGAACCTGAACTCTTTAGTTAATAGAGTTTCTCAATATGAATCGTTGATACGTATTCAAAAAACGACTTTGTTGTAAAAAAATTTGTTTGACTGTTGCCAGAGTAATGAAATACCAAATGAATGAGCTAAAACACTTGGAAACCAACTTATAACCAAACAACTTTGCCAGCACAAAAATGATCTTTTCTTCACATTCACGATATATGAGTCGAAGCATTCTTCATCGCCAAGTTGCTTAGCGTTGTTTGAAGAGTTTGCCCTTTGCATTTTAAGTCAGTATAGACTTTATACAATAGAGTGGAACAGATTGAGTGCCTTGAGGGCAAACACAGTTATTTACCTGTTCCTTTCCTATAGAAAATTTAATCTAAAGGGATCTTGTTGTTGCTGTTTTTCTACTGTTGCGTAAACTGCACTCAAGGGCTTCCCACTTGCAGCTAAAATGAAACTGTTGACTTAATGTCTAATCGCAGCACAATAAAAAAACAACTTGAAGAAAATTTAATGATTTGTTAAATCTCCTACAAACTTAATTTCGCATGTTGCATCCGGCAGCATTGTGTCTTTTTCTTCTCTTATAGCAAAATTATTTCACTGTCATTTTGTTTTTGGCACATTTTAATTTCACACGATTTATTTACTCAGAGGGTTAACTAGAAACGTGAAATGCAAATAAACGAAGGTGTCAAGTGATAGCGGCGAATTCTACAGGTTGACAAACGAGTTGAGTTGAGTGGTGAGGTGTGACAACAACATAGTAAGAAACCTGTCAGCGTCAAGTGCGCAGCTGGGAATTGGCATAATTTCTCAGCGCAGTCGCTCAATTTTTTCACATGCACGCATCTTGCGACTTGTCGTGGTGCGAGTTCAGTCTCAGCTTAAAAGAACACAGAAAAACACGTTTGTTGATTTTTCAGCTACTTTTGGCGGTTCGAACAGCAACACAAGTAGAAACATGTCTGCCGACGCGTTTCCGCAGTGAGAATTCACACACACGCGCTAACAACTGCAACACTTGAGTTATCCCGCCTTCAAGTCAGATGGGAAATTAAGCAATTTTTATTGACTTAAATTTAAACCATTTGAAGGAACAACAAAGCCTGAAACAATTTCAAATTGCCGTTCGTCGCATTCCGTAAACAGTTTCAATTTAATTTTGATTACTGCTGTGCTGCCTTCGCCTTCGTAAAAACACATGCATAATCTCATTATTCGCACACATACATATGCGTGTGTATGTGCTTGTACACGCAATGCAATTTTCAACATTTTCACACACTTGTCCATGAATGAGATGCAATTGCATTTGCGCATTTCCGGTCAGCGCGCGGAAGTTCCGGTGATCAATTTTCAAATACGCTCCGTCAGCAGTTCAAGCCCTTTCCTGCCAATCTCTCTCTCTTTCGTTCAGGCTCTTTCATATATGGCCAACGGCCATGTAACTGACCAAAAAGCCCATCGGCCAGTCATTGATTCGGTTCCATCTACACTTGAATCTTCTTGCTTCCCCTTCAGCAGAATATTTGTTACTGTCTCCTTCAACTCGTTGGCTTTTTTGTGAGTTTCTGATATTCTATTTTTCGAAGTTATTTCGTCAT